>CM010619.1:18825461-19194679 GCA_003430845.1 Xanthoceras sorbifolium | reverse complement strand
TCGGCGCTGTCAATCAAAGCCTTAAAATCCTTAAGCAGAGGTTTCAGTCAGGAAGGAGATTGTTATGTTGGAGCTCAACTCATCCGACTTTCTACTTCTTTCTTGCCTGCTTGGAGGCATCCTTTTTAGGGTTCGGGCTTGATGGCGACACAGAGCCGGTGTCGAAGGTTGTCCAGCCTGCAGCATCTAAGCCACGCTCTGCTGCCCACTCAACTGCTCTCTCTTCTGAGTCGAGGCCAGAGCTCTCTCATAATACCTGGCCAATGCCTTATTAGTAGATAAGATCTTTGGCTTCATGTTCGACATAGAATCTGAAGCGAATTTACTCTCGACCTCAGAAAAAGGAGTAAAAAAGCAAGTCCACAAAGCAGTTGAAAGCAATGGCGAACCCAAGCGTAAATGACTAAATTTTTGAACTTAGGGAAAGAGATACCTTTGAAGTTCAAGTCTACTTGTGCCCACAACTGACTCAACCTCAAACTCTCTTCACTAAGCAACGTCTTCTAACTCCTCTCCGCTAGGTCGACCGAATGAATAAACTGCATGCATTCCTTGCTCTCACAACCTACGAGAATGTTTGAGCCAACGACATCTCTACAAAAAGAAGAACAAAATAGAAAAATAATCAAGTAAAACCAAACGACTGAGTATTCGAAGAACATAAATCCTATCAGGGACGTGCCACGTTGAGCGGATATATCGGTCACCCTCGAACGGACTAGTAACCAGCTCACCCCTCGTAAAGAAATACATATTCTTCCACCCACAATTGTTAGTCGTGAGATCAGTGATGAGGTATGGTCGTTAGGGGCGAGCCGAGATCATATAACCCTCGAGCTCATCCTTGTGGCCCTTCATATAATACGAGTGGAAGAGATTGCCCAGTGAGAATGGTAGACCTCGCTTCTCATGGAAGACAATAACAGCCTCCACCCATTCAGCATCAATTGGCCCGGTGCTAAGTTGAAGAACCTCAGCACCTTGTGACCCAGAGATAGAATTGGGAAGCTCAGGCCTTGTCAGAAGGACAGCTCGTAGAAAATGGTCCAGTGGCCATCAGATGAATCCGCCCGTTCAATCGACATCGGTAATCTTAGCTCGACGAATTCAGGAATACCGTATTGAAATCTGATCTGAAGCAGATCAAATTCAATAAGCCTGGTCACTGGGTTTAAACCCGCAGGCAGAATTCCACCTCCAAATGTCGAAGTCTGGACATCGACTACTTGGTTGTTCGACCTATCATCCGCTGGCATACCCTGCGGAACATCATCTACCACGACCGTAAAAGGCCCGCCTTCAAAATCAGGATCTAAGTCTATGACTCCCGTAGAAGTCACAATTGCCAAAGGGCGTGGTTCACTATCTGTCGACTATCTGCCCGACTCTCTGTCTAACTCGATCTCTTTCATAGCTTCCTCAATAGGACTCGATATGGCTCCTAACACTGTCGAGCAAAAACAAAACTTAGTGAGGAGATCGAGTTTATACACCTAGACAGCTCTACACCTACTCTCAACACCAATCAATTTACGCAGGACATCTACTTCTAAGTGCCATTGATTCATTCACAAACAGTTTTTTTCCCAAGAAACTGTCCAAACAAGATCTAAAGGTAGTTTCTATCTAGTTTTTCAAAAGCATAAAACAAGAACATGCAAGGGAAAACATGACAGTTTACTCAAAACAAAGAAAATGAAAATTGTATTGCAAAACACAAAGAAAACAGTCAAAAGTGGCTTACGAAGAACATACCTCAAAGATTGTATCAGAAACTGGAAGAAAAACTCACTGAAATCGCCTGGAAACAACGAATGAACTCTCTGGAAACAATTTTTTCTCGCTCTACTGATGAGAATGGGAATTTTTAGAAGTGGAAAAAGAGAGAGAAAGAAACTACAGGGGACTTGTAAAGGACTCTGAAACTTCTGCATGAATAACGCGTGGCACGTCGCTGTTGGCTACACGGTCTCCGAAGAAACAGGCGAAGAGACCATCAATCATTTCAAACGTCTGCTTTTTCTCGAAACCATGGCACATAAATGCAACAAGTCAGCCCTAGTTGCCACATCGAGCAGTCTAAAAGGCGTCATTAAAGAGACTTTCAGTCGACATCACAGCCTTACCACCAGTAATGAAGTCATTCGTATCACCCTTGAGTGATATAATTTCGATCGACAAAACGATGATCCCTCTTATCATATCGTGTAGTAACTAATCACCTTGTGTGATGAATAACTATCACCCTTGAGTGATATAATTTCGATCAACAAACGTCGATCCCTCTCATCACCTCATGTGGTACTAATCACCTTGTGTGATGAATAACTATCACCCTTAAGCGATATAATTTCGATCAACAAACATCGATCCCTCTCATCACCTTATGTGGTAACTAATCACCTTATATAATGAATAATTATCACCCTTGAGCGATATAATTTCAATCGACAAACGTCGATCCCTCTCATCACCTCGCGTCGTAACTAATCACCTTGTATGATGAATAAGTATCACCCTTGAGTGATATATAATTTCGATCAACAAACGTCGATCCCACCTATTACCTCGTGATAAAATGCCACCTAATGTAATAAAATATGGTCGACATATGTATACCCCTTTAACGATCACCCTGTATGTGTCGTCATGTGGTGGAATTAGCTCGACATTTCAAACGTATACATCATATTCGAGCTATCTTATACTACTCGCTGAGCTTTAAAGGGAGCTAAAAGAGTATGGGGCAAACTGTAGTGGTCAAAAAATAGCTCAAAAGGCTTAGACCCAAAAAAAAGGCCCAAAGTGCACATATAGCCCAAACAGGCCCAGCGGTCGACAAAGCTCAAGAGACAGGCCCAGCGGTCGACGAGGCCCAAGAGCTAACTCACAAATTGACTAAGTCAAATATTGACCGAGTCCAAAATTCAAACGTGTGATCAGTCAACCAACAGCTCCGAGATAACAGGAATCCCTGATATCTCGAAGCACGACATCCTCGACCACCCCTCCAACGGCTATTGCATACTACTATAAATACAACCCCATGGCTTCATAAAGAGGGGGTCAAGCATTTTTAACAAAAAGTCGTCATTCTACTCTCAAGCAACTAGACACACGACCTAAGTGCAACCCAGCCATCACTCGATATAGTCGACACCGAGCCCTCAGTACCACGCTCGACACACGATTACTCCAGGTGGTAATTTTCTTTTTATCTTTCTTTATTCGAATTCACTATCTAACTTGGGCGTCAAAGACTATTTAGCTGGCACCATTTAGGTGTCCCAAAGAGCAAGACCTTTTTTACTTTACTGTGCAGGTTGTTGGCCCTACCTCCATCCGACTCGAGATCCCTAGATCTCTTGTGTAGATCCCAATGTCTACAATAATTAGGTAAATTATAATGAAGTACTCTGACGTTTGATCATATTACAACAAAATTGCGAGTTTAGCCTTAATTACATATTAGTATTCTATCATTAGTTGACTCAGTCAAAAGTAACGAGTTGACTAAGAATTTTACTTAAAATAACAACACTATCTCTGGTTAAAAAATAAATAAAAAATAATATTAATTATTAAATTTTAAAAAATTTTAAATGGATCTCCATTATCCATCAAAATTGATGGACGATAGAGATCATACTAAAAAAAAAATTTAAAAGAAAAAAAAAAGAGTAGAGATCCAATCTCCTGATTGGATTTCCACCTAACCAAGAACAACAAGAACCCAAAAAAAAAAATTGTACCTTGTTTTGGGTTCTTGGTGGGATGGAAATCCTTGGATCTCCACCGTCCATCAATATAGTGGAGAAGAACAAAGTTTTCTTTTATTTTTTTATTTTTTATTAATATAATCTTTATCGGCCATCAAATCTTGATGGATGGTAGAGATTCATTTAATTTATTTTTAAAAAAATTATTTTATTTTAAAAAAAATTAAGACACAAATTACAATATTACTCTTTGATTATTAGTTAACTATCAACTTTAATGGTAAACCAATTAGTTAAGGGTATTAATATATAATTAATATTAAACTATATTTTAATTGTAATATGAATAAACGTTAGGGTATTCAATTGCAATTCGTTCTATTAATTATAAGAAATCATTCATTTAAAGTTCCCGATCCTTTAATATTGAACCGCTCTTGATGGGACCGTATGATTCCTAAAGACTTACGACTGTCCATTATCCAAGCCTATCTTCCACTTCTCATTTTCAATTATCTTAGATTATATATATATATATATATATATATATATATATATATATTACTTTTTCGATATAGTATAATCTGAATTTTGCTACCGTACTGTATGATCAATAAAATTATAGGATCGTTATAAGAAAATCTATAGAAAAAATTTTCAATTCTTAATTCTTCAAAGAATAAGTAATACATTTAAACAAATTCTTATAAAATTTAATGCATGCACTAAAAATATATGTTTTTTTAATTATATTATTATAATATTAATTAAAAATCTACTTAGACTAGGACATAATGAGATTAATCCCTTTATGCGCGGTTTAAATATTTACTCTCATAAACGAGAGATATCTACTCCTATAAAACGGAGAAAAAACAAATAATAATATGTTAAAATTATATTATAATTCTTTTTTATGTAGGTGCTTTTATTTATATTTAAGAGCTTTGTTCATCACTAGAAATGAATGAGAAAAGGGAAGAAATAGTTGAAGAATTGTGATTGCAAGAATATAATCTTGTTTAGATATTCTTCTCCTCACTTTAATAAAGATTCAAAGATATGTCACCTTTAATTTTTTTTTTTTCTTAAATTATGTCCCACCTGAAAAAATAAAAAGAATCAAGTCATAGTCATGTATATCTAAAACGGAGGATTACTTATTTAATTTGCTAAGTTAATTATCTATTAACACACTTTAAATTAAGTTTATCATTAATGGTTAAGTCATGACTCATGAGAGTCCCCTATTGTTGTAGTAAAATTCTAAAAAAAAAAAAATTCCATCCATCATCGATTAATTAGTGACGAAAATAAATATGTTTTAATATGAATTTTGTTAAAATAACAACTACAAATCATATATCCTCTCTCGTTGAGAAACATTTAAAAACTGTATTTATTTAAATAAGCAAAAAAAAATTAATTAGAAAAAAAATTATAAAGTTAAATCAAACATAATTTTAAATATTGAAAATTTTAAAAAAAAAATATGAATCAACTTTATAAACTATGCTCTAATTTGATAACCTTATTTTAAATTTGTAAAAAATTATTTTTTAATGGTAAAATTACATGATTAATTACAAGTCTATCGGTACCGGGATCAATCACTGAGTGTGTTGCTCGATATATATCTATACCCATAATACGAGTAGAAAACTTCTAACATATACTGGCAAATGTGTATGGTGGGACTTGAAACCCCATCATTATATCAATCACTAAATGCACAGTTTAGATATATATTCTCATAATAGAGAGACATCCCTATTTTTAAAATATGAGAAGAAAATTTCTATCAATCATGCGGCTCGAATATCTAAGTATGATAAGATTTAAATCTCCACCATTAAAGTAAATGGTGAACTATGATTGAGTGAGAATACTAGGGGCTTGTTGATGTCGTCGGCATCCCAATTTTTGTCAATGAGAATGAAAATGATAAAATTAATAAATATAGAATGAAATCAATAATAAAAATAAATATGTTTTAATATGAATTTTGTTAAAATAACAACTACAAATCATATATCCTCTCTCTTTGAGAAACATTTAAAAACTGTATTTATTTAAATAAGCAAAAAAAAATAATTAGAAAAAAAATATAAAGTTAAATCAAACATAATTTTAAATATTGAAAATTAAATCAACTTTATAAACTATGCTCTAATTTGATAACCTTATTTTAAATTTGTAAAAAAATTATTTTTTAATGGTAAAATTACACGATTAATTACAAATCTATCGGTACCGGGATCAATTATTGAGTGTACTGCTCGATATATATCTATACTCATAATACGAGTAGAAAACTTTTTACAAATACTGACAAATGGGTGTGATGGGACTTGAACCTCATCATTATATCAATCACTAAACGCACAATTTGGATATATACTCTCATAATAGGGAGACATCTCTACTTTTGCAATATGAGAAGAAAATTTCTCACTAGTAGATCAATTACGCAACTCAAATATCTAAATATGATAAGATTTAAATCTCCACCATTAAAGTAAATAGTAAACTATGAGTAAACGTGAATACGAATACCAGGGACTTGTTGATATCGTCGGCATCCCAATTTTGTCAATGAGAATGAAAATGATAAAACTAATAAATATGGAATGAAATCAATAATAAAAATAACGTGGGCCTCGTATTGAATCGCATTCTGACGCAGCAGTTTTTATAGTTGTTGGCACGAATTACGAAGTTTCTTGAATTACCTTGTCTATAACATCACCTTGTCAAACAAACGACCTTGTCCTTGTCGTTTTACGTCATCTGCCGTCATCTTATTCCTTACCCTTTAGATGTCCGCCACGTACTCGCCAAGTCCAATCATTAGATGCTGACGTCGATGGGTCCCGCTTTCTTTATCTCAATTTGACATGCATATTTGATTCCAATCTTTTTTTTCAAAATTTTTTCTTATTTACAGACTTATTTATAGACGCAAAAATTTGTTAGTTTCTAATTTGTTTTTGAAATTTAATACAAAAGGGATCAAAATCTGTCAAAATAAGAAAACCTTACATATATATATATATAATACGTAGAATAATATATTTTAAAAATAAATATTAATTTAATTATTAAGTTTTGAATCTTTAAGTTATTCGGTTAAGAAATATATTAAAAAATTTTAAATATTTAGATGGAATAAGTGTTTTATATGCTTAATATTTATCTAGATAGATATGTTAAAATATATATGATTGTTTAAATAGTTTATGACTATACTCGATAATATTTTTTTTTGAGTAGTCGACGAGTGGTTAGGTATTTCATTAAATTTTCTCAATGTTTAGTATGAAAAGAAATAAAAAGTGAGTAAAAGTAATGCTTATTATTATATTCGTGTAAGAAAATTTAATTATTTAAATATATAAATAATTATTTATAGGATAAATATCAACTTTTTTATAAATAAAAAGTTGCCTTGATACATATGGCAACTCATAAGGACACATGACTACTAATGATGATAAATAACACTTTGGTGTCCCGTGTATCACTAATCATATGACCCCCATTAGTAATATGAAACCAATTAGTAGTATGAAACCGTAGAGATTCAATTTCTTCAATCAAGTATTCACGCGTCATCAAATCATGATCTTATTAGTAGTATGAAATCATAGAAATTCAATTTTTTTAATCAAAATATTTATTTTATAAAAAAAAAAATTAGTGTATTGAGTGAACTATTAAGTGGTGTATTCAGTTATTGAAAAAATGACATATATCAACTACATATCATATTTTCAGTAATCAAGTGCACCACTAATAATACACTCGAAACTCTAAAATTTTTTTTTCTTATTTTATATTTCATTTCAAATGGAAGTGTTAATGTGAATTTAATTTTCATTTGTCACATCAACCCCAATCTTATAGGCTATAGCGTCGTTTTCTCTTGATAAGAGCCCATATTTCGAACTCTCTACATTGGAGAGAACGGCATGCCGCATGCTATATACTAAAATTGCTTGAAAACAAAATTATAACTTTATGCTTGTGAATTATTTTGAAAGTTGTCATTTTAATTAAGGGTTAATTACACTCATATCTCTTGAGGTATGACCTTTTTTCACGTACTGGTAACTTTAATTTTATTATACAAATATTCTCTAAAAAAAGTTAACCAAATATTTAACTAACCATAAGGTTAACGTTTTAAGCAAAAAGACTATTCTACCCTTATTTAATATTTTATTATCCTTAATATATAAAAATAAATTTTTTTTAGAACAAAAATCAAATTATTCATCTTCTTCCCAATAACAACCAAATGTTTTCATCAAATCTTCTTCTTTAATCAAATCATAGTAACAACCACCAAACAATTTCTTCTTCTTTTTCTTCTTTTTTCATATTTTTTTTCAATTTTTTTATACATCATCAACCAAAAATAATTTTTTCTAGATTTTTTTTAATCAACCAAAAACACACTCAAACACAACTTCTTCTTCTTCTTCTTTTTTCAAATTTTTTTTTTCCAAATTTTTCTTCTTCTTCTTCTATTTTTTAGATTTTTTTTTTCCAAATTTTTTGCTTCTTCTTCTTCTTCTTCTTTTTTAAATTTATTTTTTCCAGACTTTTCTTCTTTTTCTTCTTGAGAAATTTGGATATAATGGACTAAATCTGATCTTGTCCATTTTAATTTTTTTTAATTTTTTTAATTATTTTAATTGGTTTAATGGAAAAAAGACGAATTTGCCCTTTTACAGTAACATCACGTTAACTTTATGGTTAGTCAACAGTTTGGTCAACTTTTTTCAAAGAATGTTTGTGCAATAAAAGATTGTCAGTATGTGTAAAAAGACAATACCTCAGGGGTATGAGTGTAATTAGCCCTTTTATTTATTTTTAATGTTCGAGGAATCAACACAAATTGGTTATCAGAGAAATATTTTGAACATATTCTTTTAATAAACTTATATTAGAGAAGCAATTGATAAACAAAAAAAATTGAAGATTCTCATTGATTAGTTATCTATTTCTAAAATTTTTTTTGCAGTTTTAATAAGATATTAATTAGATTTATAAGACGTCTTTAATTATTTAGTATATTTAGTAGTGTCGGTGCACAATTCCTTATAGAACATGCGGTGTGTACCTAGTGATGGATATTTAAGTCTCATCAATATATTATTAGTACTGTGAGAAGTTTTTTTTAGAAAAAGTAATACTAAATATTTTTACAAAATTGCTTATTCAAAAGTGTTTTTGTTTTAAAAAAAAAAAGGTAGTTTCAAACACATCACATAATATTGATTTAAAGTGAATCTTTTCATTTACTTTTTCAAATCTTGATTCAAACATGTAGTATAAAAGGGCCTACGTGGGAGTAGCTTTTGTTTAATCAAAGATGTGTGGGGCTCTAACATCATATGGCATTCATAATCATCACTAATTTTGTTACTAATTAAGGTGATAATGACTGCTATTTCATCAAATATTAATTAAAAATTTGACTGTTAGTAGAAAGGATTGATGGCCTAATTTTAGCTAACCCTTTTTGGCAAGCCATTCATTGATTAGTGTCACTATCAATATTATTAGGGTTGAACACCTCACCATAATCAATATGAAACCATAAGACTTCCACTTCTTCTATTTAACCCTCTATGTCACTTTAATGGGTCACAGAGTAATTTTATAACAGTTTAAACTTTAATTTTAGATTCGGGTAACTAATACGGAATCAGAACTTTTATTTAATTTAGGAATTTTGGGTGCAGGTCTCCCGACATGCAATAGATTTTTATATTTTTATATTTATATTTAAACTTGATTAAGATGTCAAGCCCATTGATAACACGTAAGGATCTTTATTAGAGAGTTTTATATTATTAGTTTAGATTTAAGTGACATAATAAAGATGTTCATATAGATGATTTTGGATATTTACATTAATATGAACACATAAGGATTGATGGATCAAAATTCTATGTATATCTTTTAATATTATTCCTTATTCGATTTATTCTAATTCGTGGATTTGGTAACTTGTCCAACTAAGTTCTTAGTCATCCCAAGCCTTTGCATGAAATATGAAAATGAGACAAATATAGGTTGAGCATTAGGTTTATGTCAACTTGATATTTTTCGTATTAGCTGTTAATCATTTTGGACTTTTAAGTATTTAAAAATAATATCAAAAACATTTAGATTGAAAACTACTTTGAATTTTTTTTTTTATAAAATTAAAATAATATAAACAAACTGAGACTGATTTCACACCATTATTGAATCATATGTAAGATTTTTAAAAAATTGAAACTATATAAGATGAAATAGTATTTAAGTGTTAGAATTATTTTTTTTTTCCAAAAGAAATCTATTTAGGCATGATTTTTTTAAATTTGAATTGAACTAGATGTGTGCAGTAATTTATAAAAGCCCAGTTTGATTTTGAACTTTTAAATGTCAATCGTATTGTGGCTGCAGGTATAGTTTGATGGTAACCACACCTCTCAATGAAGTTGAGGTTTCGAGTTCAAATCTCTTATATTCTAATTTAAATAAATAAAAGCTTGAACCTCTACCGTATTAGATTAATGTCAATTTGGATTTTTTTTTTTCACGTTAGGGCTTTATTATTTTTGGACTTTTAAAAATTTTAAAATAAAATTAAATACATTTACATTGAAAACTACTTTTGAGTATTTTTTTATTCCAAGTAATAATTTCAACTTAATTTTCATTGATGGTCGCAGGCCCAATCGTATAGCTTAACCAATAAATTTAAAGTATCATTAATAATTTTCTACTGGTTGAGTCTATTCAAATTTGTCAGATTTGACAAACTTATATGATAAAGTCCCAATTCTCACCTACATTAAATTGTATAAAAACAAGTCAAATATATAGGTAAAGATATTAAATTTGGATCGGTTTGATTTGTTTAACGTCGCAAATCAAATTATTAATTCGTATTTATTGTTTACTAAGAGCAATCTATGGGTAGGTGTGGGAATTTATCATTATCATTTGGGTATTTTCTAAAGTCGTAATTTTAAATTAATTTTCATTTGTTATTGCGACCCAATTTTATAGAGTTTGGTTATCTTTTAATTTTCCTATTCATCCGGTGTGTTGTCATACGTTAATTTGATTAAAATACGTGAATAAATTTAATTCTTCATCACATCTATTCATACGTTGAATTGGTTTTTGCACCTTTCTCATCTAAATTAATAGTGCAGTTCAAATCATTCTGTATATATTTACTAATATGTGTGGAGAGTTTTCTCTCCGTATTATAAGAATAGATATCTTATGGTTAAAAAAATAAATATCTAAATCGCACATGTCGTAATGTCTCGGCACAATTTTAAAAAAAGAAAAGAAAATTTGAATAAAAAGCACACAGTACTTGGAATTTATCATCTGGATTTGATCTCAAATTATATTTGTTGTGATTAGAGGTGTAAAACAGGCCGGATCAGGTCGATCCAAAATTTGAAGCCCATTCGGACTTTGCACCGGATAAGGTCATAAAAAAATCTAAATAAAAAGCACACTATACTTGGAATATATCATTTGGGTTTGATCTCAAATAATATTTTTTGTGATTGGAGGTGTCAAAGAGACCGAAATTTTGAAGCCCATTCGAACTTTGCACCGAAGGTTCAGGCCAAACATACTATTCGGATCGGATCGTATTGGATCAAACAGTTATTAGCTCTCAATCATATCCAACTTAAAGGGTCGGACCGGTCACTCCAAACTCCAAAGATTTCAACACTTTTATGATGGGAATACCATCAAGCCAAGGCCACAAGCCCACAACTATATATATTCCTTTTGCAAATAGTTAATTATAAATAATATATTTTATAATAAAATTTACAGAAAAGTAAATAAAAACAATTGCCACGACACGAATTATTAACATTTCTTTGAAAAGAAAAAAAGGAAACTATATAGAAAAATAAAAAAATGATTCGAATTATTAACTTACCTCTCCATATTTGCACAAATGAATTATAAAATCCAAAAGCCAACTATCACGTAAGTCGATAATAACAACCCAATGTTTTTACATTGTATATTTCTTTTGCCTTACCTTCAACTTTTAAGGTGATCTCCCCTTCGCCCAATTTAGACTGAGTCTATGGTTGTTAGTCAGTTGTGTACATCTTCTGGTTATTAAGATGATGCTCTTATAAATCAGCTTTTTCTTAAGGAAGATTCGGATTTAATTTTAAGCATTTCGATTAGTAGGGTGGATATGGATGATTTGTTAATTTGACACTATGATCTGCATGGTATTTATTCAATTCGCAGTGGTTATCAGGTAGCCTTATACTCTTTTGCTAGTCCTTCAGGGTCAGAGTCCAATTGGGTTATTAATTGGTGGAAGCTTCTTTGGCAGTCTTGTCTTATTTGGATCCTTACTCGAGTTAATCTTTTGAGTCGCAAAGTTCCTGTTGATGTGTTGTGCCCCCTGTGTTTGAAGCATTCAAATTCTTCTTTTCATGCGTTGTACGGTTGTCCAAGTCTGAAGTTGATCCGTGCCAAGTTTGGTCTATTGATGGGTAGTTCTTTTTCTTTTAATATTGGTTTTTTGGACTTATTGTTGCAGCTTCAAACTTGTTTAAAAATTGACGAGCTTGAATTTTTCTGTGTTATTTTATGGCGTATTTGGTTTCGGTGAAATTGGTTTGTGCATGATTTTTCTTTGCTTTCGGCTGATGAAGTGGTTGATTGGGTTGCTGATTTTATTGTTGAGTTTCACTCTGTGTTGGAACCTGTTGCCCAGGTGTCCTCTTCTCCCCATGTGGCTGTCTCGTGTGGTTTGCCTTCTTGTTGGTAGCCTCTTGCACATGGTTGTTATACTATTATTACGGATGCGGCTGTTAGAAATCTTGATGGAAAGATTGGTTTGGTTGTGGTTATCACTCATTAGAGACATTTTTGGTGCTGTTTTTAGCTTGCTGTTCACATCTGTTAATTTCGAGTTGTTCTCCTTAGCTTGCTGAGGCTTTTGCTATGCTTTGAGGCCTCCGTTTGGCTGGAGAATTGCTTTTGGTTCCTACTGTTCTGGAGTCTGATACGCTTTCGGTTGTCAACTTGATTTCTTTTTCTCGGGTTCCTGATTCAGAGTTGGGGTTGGTGGTTTCTGATATTCTTTCTTTTTTGTTGAATCCTTTGTTTGTTAGTGTTAGTTTTATTCATAGAAGTGTTAATTCTGTTGCACATATTTTAGCTAGTTTAGCCTTTTCTTTTATTGGTGTATCGGTTTGAATTGAGTATTGTTCTCCTTCTATGGAGCGACGAATTCTGGAGGAGTCTCCAGTTGTTTTGTAATATTTGTTTTAGGTTATTGGATCCATTTCTCTTCAAAAAAAAAAAAAAAAAAATTTATAAGTTTTCACAATATAAACAAATTGAGAGTGATTTCACACTATCATTCAATCATCTTTACATTTTTATAAATTAAAGGGGTAATTGAACATACACTATTGAATTAAGGGCAATTGCACGTATATGGACTTTTTGTCTAAATTGACACAAACATTTTCTACCGTTTGTGGTCAAAATGTTAGGTGATAACGGTCAAGAGGTAAAATGATATTTTCTTCTTAAAGTATATTATTAACTATTTTAAATTAATTAAATTTAAAATAAAAAAAGGATAGATGAGATCAAATATCCTATTAAATGGATGGAGAATATATGATTTCCTCCATAATCTTTTTTTTTTTCAAAAAAAAAAACTCTTTCAATGAGCTCCTTCAATGGAGTTAAACGACGAGATGCTTCTACTCCGATCAATGGCAGCTTGAGTTAGTGATGCAAGTCGACCAGTGCTTCTGATTGGAGGTCGACAAGAGGGTACTCTGAAGGGAGTTTTAGAAAAGATTTTGATTATCATATAACATGCAGCATTGGGTTTCAAAAATTTTTCTTATATTGAAAACATTTTTCAATTAGGAACGAGTTCCTGTATATACGCAGAAAAAGATTTTAGAAACTACATACATTTTCTTGATTTTCTTTTTCTGATTCTTCGATCTAGCACCAGATCTTCCGAGCTATGACCCGCGGTCTGACAACGTGTGTGTGAGCACGTCACGGCAAGAGATGGAGATCACGTGAAAAGAACGCCAGCCGAATTCTGCAAAAGAGGGGAGAGTCAGAAAAAACTTTTTTTTTTCTTTTCTCTCTTTGGTGGCCGAACTCTCTTTCTTTTTCACTTGTGTGCTAGGTTAGGTTTTTCCTAACTATATAACACTTATATAGCAGTCCTTTAGGGTTTTAGTTTGACCAAGTCAAAATAGGATTCTAAATCCTATTTATTTTTAGTCTCCCTAAAGATTTGAACATGTGACCTTTTGGACTATTAAAATAATCTAATTATTTTAATTCTTTTGTCCTAGTCATTATTTAATCACATGACCTCATATTTAATAAATAGAATTAATAATTAATAATTATTAATTTCTATTATTTTATTAAATATTTAATTAATTAAATAATCACATTATTTAATTATTCTCTTTTATTTAAATCGCATTACTTTCGTAACACTATTAATTGGACCATCCAATTAATCTACCGTGACCCTCGTTATCAACAACCATAAGGGCTAGCAAGGGGACCTAATGGACCCACAGTTTTGAGCTCCAATAATACTTAGTAATATTAATTAAAACTCTTTAATTAATATTTCACAATTATTAACCTCGGAGTTATTCCACTAAAAACCCAAGGCTGCACTCTCAGAACTGTAGATGTGTTTATACAATCTGAAGTCTCAGTGTCCATTGATATAGCTAATTGCATATAGTGTGATCCTCCACAAATAGTTCATAACTAGAGCTGGGTCATAAAGTCCGTTATACCTCTCTAGAAATATCTTTTCCTTTAAGTACCATTGATTCTCTAATGAACAATTAAATCCTGTCTTCCTCACGGAAGAAGGAGAGTGCTTATAATCGTTCAAGCCCCGAATCAACCCTTAGGGGAACTACTCATCTACTTCAATCAAGAAGGAGTGGATTCCACTATTGTGTTCAAACCTTCCCAGCCACAAGCTAAACCGTAACTCTAAGATATAGAGGTATTGGTCGAGATTCTCATCAACCTCACTCATGGTAAATCAAAAGCCACGATCCAACCTGAAGGAGTCGATAAGACACTCAGGATTAATATCACCTATAAATAGCCATCGTTTATCGATTATATATGAATCTCATCTACTAACGGATCTTGGTGAGAGATTCATATAAATCGTGGCCCAGTCCTATATGATCTCATCATATAAGGTGCCTCCATTCTCATGTCAACTACATGAGCGGTCTAGGATAAGACCACCGTACTTTACAGAATGAACCGCAGCAGTAGATCAATCACAAACAAAGTACCCAGCTTTGTTCGCTCTCTACGGACTCTTTAGATTGCACGTCTCAAAATGAATCCTCTATGTATATGACCATCATATACTCATTAAGAGATTATATCTTGCAATCTAGGATGTTCTTGCACAATACGAATGTATTACTGAATATAAAAATTTTATAAACTTGAATGATAATCTGAATAATTCTTATTATTGTCTTTAATCATTTACAATTACAAGCTTTAGGGCATAAATCCCAACAATATCCCACTTGCACTAAAGCAGATGGGACATGTCTCGCAATCCTAGACCCTCTAGGTGACCTTCAAACACTTTAGCCGTCAAGGTCTTTGTAAATGGATCAGCCAGGTTATCTTGCAACACAATCTTCGTCATGACCACGTCTACTCGCTGCACTATCTCTCTGATGAGATGATATTTCCTCTCTATATGCTTCCCTCTTTTGTGATTTCTTGGTTCTTTGGAATTGGCCATAGCTCCACTATTATCACAATAAAGTGTCATGGGCCTATCCATATTTGGAATAACTTCCAGATCACTCAAGAACTTTCGGACCCAAACAGCCTCCTTAGCTGCTTCACAAGCTGCTACATACTCAGCTTCCATGGTGGAATCAGCAATGCAAGATTGCTTGATACTCTTCCAAATTATGGCTCCACCACCAAGGGTGAATATTGACCCAGACGTGGATTTCCTTGAATCCTTGTCTGACTGTAAGTCAGAATCTGTATATCCCATTGGAATCAAATTCGAATGGGAATATACAAGCATATAGTTTCTTGTTCTCCGAAGATACTTGAGAATATGCTTAACAGCAACCCAATGATCCAATCATAGGTTGGACTGATATCCACTGGTTACTCCCACTGCGAATCAAATGTCAGGTCTTGTGCATAGCATAGCATACATAAGACTGCCTACTGCAGACGCATAAGGAATCCGTCTCGTATCCTCAATTTCTTGAGGTGTCTTAGGATAATGTTCCTTAGACAAGTGAACTCCATGTCTTGAAGGTAAACTACCTTTCTTGGAGTTCTGCATGTAGAATTGCACAAGTATCTTGTCGATATACTATGCTTACAGTTTGTTCTTATGATCCCTTATCAATTGAATCCCAAGAACATAACTTGCCTCTCCCAAATCTTTCATTTGGAATTGGTTAGCAAGCCAACCCTTTACCTCTGACAATGTTCCTACGTCATTCCCAATAAGTAAGATGTCATCTACGTAAAGGACCAGGAAAACTACTTTCTTGTCAATGATGCGCTTGTATACACAAGGCTCATCAACGTTCTGCTCAAAGCCATAGGTTTTGATCGCAGTATCAAACCTAATGTTCCAAGATCTAGACAACTGCTTAAGTCCCTAAATGGACCTTTGCGGTTTGCAAACCTTTTGCTTTTGATCTTGGTATACGAATCCCTCTGGTTGCATCATATAGATACTCTCGTCTAGATTGCCATTCAAGAATGCAGTCTTGACGTCCATTTGCCAGATTTCGTAATCGAAATAGGCATTAATGGATAAGAGTATCCTATTAGACTTAAACATAGCTACTGGCGAGAAGGTTTCATCATATTCGATGCCTTCCTTCTAGGTGTAACCTTTAGCCATTAGCCTTGCCTTGAAGGTCTCTACCTTCCCGTCTACTCCTCTCTTACGCTTGTGGATCTACTTACATCCTACAGGTTTTATCCCATCTAGTAAGTCTACAAGTTCCCAGACTGAGTTGGAGTACATAGACTCCATCTCGAGATTCATGGCTTTAAGCCATTCCTCTTTGTCAGAATCTTCCATTGCATGTCTAAATGTAAATGGATCATCCATACTATCATTAGAAACGACACCCTGTGCCTCTCCAATGCCTAAGTAGTGATCAGGTTGTCGAACAACCGTTCCACTGCACCTCGGCAGTAGTGTATCCTGACTAGGAATTATCTGACTATCAGATATTTGTGGAATAATAACATCGTCTACAACTCTTATTGACTGAGTACTGGTCGTACTAGGTTCTAACTCCTTTAACACAATCTTACTACGAGGTTTATGATTACTCATATAATCCTCCTCAAGAAACGTTGCATTTGTCGATACAAGCACTTTGTTTTCTTGTGGATTATAAAAGAATCCACCTTGTGTTTCCTTTTGGTACCCTACAAATAAATATACTTGTGAACGAGGTTCTAGCTTTCCACTCCTATTCTTCAGTACATGTATTGGACATCCCCATATGCGAAAATGTCGTAAACTAGCTTTACGACCATTTCACAACTCTAGGGGAGTCTTAGGAACAGATTTGAATGGAACTACATTCAGTATGTAAGTTGCTGTTTGTAGTGCATATCCCCAAAAAGAATATGGTAATGATGAGAAACTAATCATAGATCTTACCATTTCCATCAAGGTTCTATTTCTCCTCTCTGCAACACCATTTTGCTGTGGTGTACCTGGAGTTGTGAGTTGGGATACTATCCCATGCTCAACCATGTAGTCTTCAAACTATCGGTCGAGATACTCACCCTCACGATCCGATCGTAGTGATTTGATTGTTTTGCCTAATTGGTTTTCAACTTCAGCTCGGAATTCTTTAAACCTTTTAAAAGTTTCCAACTTACGTTGCATTAGGTAAACATACGCGTATCTAGAGTAGTCGTCAATAAATGTGACATAATACTCATAACCACCTCTAGCTCTAACATTCATTGGTCCGTAGACGTCTAAATGTATAAGCTTAAGTGGTTGCATGTCTCTAATCCCTTTTATTATAAAAGGTCTCTTGGTCATCTTACCCTCCAGACAAGATTTACAGACAGGTAAGGTACCGATCTCTAACTAACTTAGAGATCCGCTTTTTACTAGTCTGTTTATCCTATCATGGTTTATATGTCCAAGTCTTAGATGCCACAGATACGTGTCATCAACTGGAGAAATCTTTTGTCGCTTTGTTTTAGGTTTTTCAACTTTAAACAATTTAGTATTAAGCAGTGATGTATGAATTAACGATCTTAAAACATACAAATTATTTTCTATCATACCATAACAAATATTCATTCCATTTTATAAAATGATAACTGATTTATCATTAAAAGAAACCTTATGAAACTGTTTCAAGTAATTTGGATATAGAAATCAAATTCCTTATAAATCCAAGAATGAAATTGACATTGTTCAATGATAGAAAACAATTATTAAACTGTAGTCTAACAACTCCCACTGCTTGTACTGAAACGACATCCCTTGTTCCAACGTGCATAGTGAAGGACCCCTCTTCCAACTTTTGCCAACAATCATTCCAATGTAAAGAAGAACAAAATTAGTTAGTGGCCCCTGAATATACTATTCAAGGTGAAGAATCATCTTCCACTAAACAAAATTTAATCATAAGTAAATCTGATTTACTTTTCACTTTCTTCTTATTGGAGAGTTCCTCGAGGTATTGAAGACAATTCCTCTTCCAATGACCAACCTCTATGCAATGGAAACATTTTTCCTTTTACTTACTCAGTCATGGTGCTCTTTATTTTAGACTTAGCCTTTACGTTACCAGTAGACCTCTTTGTCTTCTTGAAACCAGAAGAAGATGGCTTAGTAACATTTGCTTTGCCGGTCTTACCCTTAGTAACTCGTTATGCGTTCATTATAGGCTCTGGAGGACATTCCTTCATAAGCACAAATTTAAGCTCTATGCAAATCATGATTGCGTTCACGTTGTGTTCCACTTAATGTAGTTATCCCGGTTAATGTTTCATTTGTGAGGAAAATAATAATACAGAAGATAATGCTGATATTTAAAGACATAAATCTAAATTAATATCATTCGTTTCATACATTCATATCAAATGCTATAGTTCGGCATAAAATTAAACATGATGTATGAGCATATTTTAATGAACTAAGAAAAAATCCCTAAAATTAGTTTCTATGCTACGATAATCCAACATCCCACAAGTAAGTGCCTAGGTAGGCTAGGTCAAATCCCTGCATGTTAGATCGAGACATTCTCAATCGGATAATACAACAGAATAATTCTTTATTCTTATATTATCCAACTATCGCTTTGATTTAGTCAGGACAATAAATTAACAACTTAATTAAGTCCTTTATGAGTATGACCCATCGTTTCAGAATTCATGAACTTAACTTGAGAGTGCCTAGGTAGGCTAGGTTAGTCCCAAAATACATTCCGAAAACCTATCCGTTAGGAAGTCAAACTTGGTATTGACTCTTGTGGACACCCTCCGTAAGGAGGACGAAAGCAAAGCCGTCACGAGCCGCCACTCAAGTCTCACGGTGTTGAACTAACAATGGAGACTGCGGGATATAATGTCATATATCCTTCTCCCACTCACTATTTATAGTTCAGGATTTTCTTTACACTAAGAGTTTCTAAAACTCTATGTTTTTAGTCTTTACATAGATTCTGCGGCTAATATAAAATCTAAATTTACTAGTTATAATAAATTATTCAATTTTAACTCTTAAAATATAATTTATTATTTCAATTTCTAATTTACATAAACTATTTAAATAAACTATAAATTAAATGTAAAATTACCAAGTTTTAACTATTAAAACTAAATCACATTATTTGGTCCAATTATGTCATTAATATTTAATCAAATTAAATCTAACATTAAATGGACCTAACTAATTTAATTAAACACTTTAATATATAGATTAGTTATTAATGAGACTTACCAAGTTTTTACTCCTAAAAACTAATCTCATTATTTGATTCTTTTTAATCAAGTAATTAATCTTATTAATCTTAATTAATACAAAGAATCTAACTAATAACTTTAATTAAACACTTTAATATAGATCAGTTATTAATGAGATTTACCAAGTTTTTACTCCTAAAAACTAATCTCATTATTTGGTTCTTTTTAATTAACTAATTAATCTAATTAATCTTAATTAATGATAAGAACCTAACTAATCTTTTTAATTAAACTCTTTAATTTGTTGATTAGTTAATTAATGGATATTACCAAGTTTTTACTCCTAAAAACTAAATCCATTATATAATTGTCATTTATGAAATTGTTTCCTATTTTAATCACATTAAAATAAAACAATATAATATGACAATTATGCATGTGTAGGCATACCTAATCTAGATGACATTCATATGTATGACAATGCTTTAACATCCATATAATCATCACATGAAAGTAAATAAAGCATACGTAATTGACCGAGTGACATGGGTTTCTTCAAGAGTTTAATTCTTCTTGTCTTCGTTTTTCTAATCAAGTAAAACTTAATTTTTGTCAAAAGTCGACATCTTTTCCAGAGGTCCATGTGTTACCTTAACACGCACTCTGGGTCAAGACAAAACCCTAAACAACCCTAACGCGTGAGAAAGTGCGGCTGCCAGCAGCATAGCCGCACACACGCAAGGTGCGCGTAGCCCTAACGCGAGCTGCACTTTCGCGAGTGTTCCTGGGTCGTTTCGCCCACAGTTTTCCGCTCCAATTTTCTATACTTTTTCCAGAAAATATTCAACAATATTTTTCCAGAAAAATAAGCAAAAAAGCGTTCGCAAAAAACATGAAAAAACGGCCCCAGCGCAAATGCGACAGTAGCGCGCGCGGCCGCAGCCGCTGGGTACGCGCGCCGGCTAGGCGCTCGCTGGGCGAGCCAGGCCGCTGGCGCGTGAGCGAGCATGGCCGCTGCCCACGGGGCTGTACAATCGATTTTTTTTTTCGTTTCTTCTTTGCATCATCCGCTTCTTCGACTCTTCGTAGGGCAGATCGATTACAAGAATAACAATGCAAAAAAAAAATATATATACAAAAAAAACTTTTTGCCATAAACAATTGGCCAAAAAATAAAAATTCATCTTATAACCCATTCACCACATAATTAACGACCTACTACGTTTTTAAAATTATACAATCAAATTATATAACAATAAAAATAAATCATACATTCTAGATTTGTGCCTACACAATAATATATCACAGATCAAGAATAAAAAAGAAAAATAAAAAAACAAGAAAGATGTAGTTTTTTCTTTTTCTTTTGCTTATATACATGAACTTAGAACCAGAGGCTCTGATACCAATTGAAGGGAGTTTTAGAAAAGATTTTGATTATCGTATAACATGCGGAACTGGGTTTCAAAATTTTTTCTTATATTGAAAACTTTTTTCAATCAGGAACGAGTTCCTGTATACACGCAGAAAAAGATTTTAGAAACTATATACATTTTCTTAATTTTCTTTTTCTGATTCTTCGATCTACCACCAGATCTTTCGAGCTATGACCCGCAGTCTGACAACGTGTGTGTGGGCACGTCACGGCAAGAGATGGAGGTCACGTTAAAATAACGCCGACCGAATTCTGCAAAAGAGGGGAGAGTCAGAAAAAAACTTTTTTTTTCTTTTCTCTCTTTGGTGGCCGAACTCTCTTTCTTTTTTACTTGTGTACTAGGTTAGGTTTTTCCTAACTATATAACACTTATATAGTAGTCCTTTAGTGTTTTAGTTTGACCAAGTCAAAATAGGATTCTAAATCCTATTTATTTTTAGTCTCCCTAAAGATTTGAACCTGTGACCTTTTGGATTATTAAAATAATCTAATTATTTTAATTCTTTTGTCCTAGTCATTATTCAATCACATGACCTCATATTTAATAAATAGAATTAATAATTAATAATTAATAATTTCTATTATTTTATTAAATATTTAATTAATTGAATAATCACATTATTTAATTATTCTCTTTTATTTAAATCGCATTACTTTCGTAACACTATTAATTGGACCATCCAATTAATCTACCACGACCCTCGTTATCAACAACCATAAGGGCTAGTAAGGGGACCTAATGGACCCATAGTTTTGAGCTCCAATAATACTTAGTAGTATTAATTAAAACTCTTTAATTAATATTTCACAATTATTAATCTCGGAGTTATTCTACTAAAATCCCGATGCTGCACTCTCAGAACTGTAGATGTATTTATACAATCTGAAGTCGCAGTGTCTATTGATATAGCTAATTGCATATAGTGTGATCCTCCACAAATAGTTCATAACTAGAGCTGGGTCATAAAGTCCGTTATACCTCTCTAGAAATATCTTTTCCTTTAAGTACCATTGATTCTCTAATGAAAAATTAAATCCTGTCTTCCTCACGGAAGAAGGAGAGCGCTCATAATCGTTCAAGCCCCGAATCAACCCTTAAGGGAACTACTCATCTACTTCAATCAAGAAGGAGTGGATTCCACTATTGTGTTCAAACTTTCCCAGCCACAAGCCAAACCGTAACTCAAAGATACAGAGGTATTGGTCGAGATTCTCATCAACCTCACTCATGGTAAATCAAAAGCCACGATCCAACCTGAAGGAGTCGATAAGACACTCAGGATTAAGATCACCTATAAATAGCCATCGTTTATCGATTATATATGAATCTCATCTACTAACGGATCTTGGTAAGAGATTCATATAAATCGTGGCCCAGTCCTATATGATCTCATCATATAAGGTGCCTCCATTCTCATGTCAACTACATGAACGGTCTAGGATAAGACCACCGTACTTTACAGAATGGACCGCAACAGTAGATCAATCACAAACAAAGTACCCAGCTTTGTTCGCTTTCTACGGACTCTTTAGATTGCACGTCTCAAAATGAATCCTCTATGTATATGACCATCATATACTCATTAAGATATTACATCTTACAATCTAGGATGTTCTTGCACAATACTAATGTATTACTGAATATAAAACTTTTATAAACTTGAATGATAATATGAATAATTCTTATTATTGTCTTTAACCATTTACAATTACAAGCTTTAGGGCATAAATCCCAACATATTTTCGCTGTGGCTCTTTTGTAACAAATAAGGGTTCTACGTCAAAGCCAAAGACGATATGTTTTGTTAGGAATTATGCCAAATCTCCACGCAGCGGAATGATTTTATGGTTAGCCAAACCCATAGACATGCACTAATAAACAATAATAACAAACGATGAAAAATACAGGACAAGAGTTTTTATATGGTTCCGAAAACTTTCTTACATCCACATAGTGTACCTGCACTCAATCCAATATATCAGAAGATTACAAAACTCTATCTTTGCTCTCATTTTTCCTTTAGATTGCCAGTAAATTAGTTCTCATTACATAATGTATTTATAGTAATTCACTAGGGCTAGGGTCAGCCTAAGGATAATCTAGTTTGAACAGGAAACAAATTCTGTCAAAACTAACAGTCATGCTGAAATCAAGATACGCACACGCCATTCACTGCCAAAAGCTGTCTTTCCTTCTCGTGCGACCTCGCACGTTTAACATGACTGTGCGGCCTCTTGGTTGCATGACTTCCCGGTCGTGCTGCTCACTATTCATTGTTACTTAAGTCTGATTCATCTTCATATCTCAACATGTTTTTCGGTCCCCCCTAGAAAACTGCGAACCAGTACAAGACAAGGTTTGTAGAGCAATGATGCTGGTCAAGTTTGACAAGCCAGGTAAATGGGTCGTTAACAGATTCATAAAAGACCATACTCACCCCCTTACTATCTCCTCCAATTGTCCATCTGCCTCTCACAATACTTTGGTGGGTGTTAGCTATCCTTCATCAACTGTTTATTGATTACAAAGTATTCATTTTTTTCTGGTGTTATTTAATGTCAAAGAGACTATTTCCATGAGTTCATGTTTCTAAACAGGAAAAAGAAAATGTTGAGTGGAGCAGATGAATGGTGGTACCGTCATTATTATTATTTCATTTTTAATTTATTTTTATATAATTAAAATTTTTAAATAATTATCAAGTATAATAAAATATTAAATAAAATAAGCCTTTAAGGGTAAAATGGTCTTTTTGTCCAAAAAGTCTAGTCAATAGTTTGGATGGAAATCAGCTAACGATAGGAAATGTTTGTATCAATTTAGACAAAAGGTCCATATTTGTGCAATTAGGTCTAAACTTGAGGAATGTTTGTGCAATTACCCCTAAACTAAAACAATTTAAAATGAAATAGTATTTAAGTGTGTGAATTATTATTTTATTAATAAAAACATCTACTCAAGTATAATTTTTTAAAATTCGAATCGGACTAGATCCTAACAATAATCTATAAAAGTGCAGTCCAATTTTGGCCTTTAAATATTTGCCTTGTACGAGGTTTGGACCTATACAGTATTGGGCCGAACTGGACCAGACCAAATCAGACTAGATATTTCTACCATTTTGACAACCTTAATTGTAATAGGTTACGCCTATTTGTAGTTTTACTGGTTCTAACTTTTGAAATGAAAGTCCACAAACCCATTGAAAGGGTTTATGTTGATGATATTATAATAACATGAAGCAATCAAGAAATGGTTCAAAACTTCATCTCCCAACTTAATAATCAGTTTGCACTCAAAGATCTTGGAGATTTGTCTTACTTCCTTGAAATTCAGGTTATGAAATCAGGCTTTTCTCTTTACCCTAGTCAACACAAATATATTACTGATCTTCTACATCGTGTTGAGATGCTTGACAACAAAACATTTGCCAGTTCAATGTCTTCAAGCTCATATCTTTCTTTCTATGAAGGAGAAGCTCTCTCAGATCAATCTCTATCGCAGCATAGTTGGGGCACTTCAATATTGTACCATTATTCAACCTGATTTGAGTTTTGTAATCAATAAAGTATGCCATTTTATGCATGCTTCTATATTAGTTCACTTGCAAGCAGTGAAGAGAATTCTTCGTTATCTTAAAAACACTGTGTCACATGATATCTCATTTCAAAACTTACCTAATTTATCTCTACTTAGCTATACTAATGCAGATTGAGCTAGTTGTCATGATGATAAAAAAAGCACAAGTGGATGTTGTGTAATCCTTGGTCCCAATCATATTTTTCGGTCTCAAAACAGGGAGTCATGTCTAGATCAAGT
Organism: Xanthoceras sorbifolium; assembly: GCA_003430845.1. Classification (NCBI taxonomy): domain Eukaryota; kingdom Viridiplantae; phylum Streptophyta; class Magnoliopsida; order Sapindales; family Sapindaceae; genus Xanthoceras; species Xanthoceras sorbifolium. Next base: position 19,169,661 of record CM010619.1, on the reverse strand, counting down.
GTCGAGCTTGCGTATCGTGGTTTAGCTAATGCAGCAGCTAAAATCATTTGGATTAAACATTACTTCAAGAGCTTAATATTGTTCTTCATGCTCCTATAGTCCTTCCTTGTGACAATATAAGTGCAACATATCTTGTTGCAAATCCAATCATGCATGCTAGAACCAAACATGTTGAACTCGCCTATCACTTTGTTAGATAACATGTTATTAACAAGTCATTGGTGGTTCGTTTTACTCCTTCAGAAGAGCAACTTGCAGATATTATGACCAAAGCCTTACCAACTCAAATATTTGTTAATCTTCACAACCAGCGGACTTTGCTTTGATCAAACTGAATATGTTATATTTTTATCTCATTTTACCTCATCTTTTGATCTTGTTTTCAAGTGAATTTGGTGGGTTTAATGTGTGTTTCGAGCTTGTGCAGGTTATGTTCGATTATTAGGAAAGATATGGCAAAGTTGGAAGAATAGAAAATCTTTCAGTACAGATCTGTCATGTTTCGGAGGCTTCCATAAATTTCATAAGATGAACTGGGTTACGAACCTTGTATTTCTAGAAATATCTAGATGTCTAGTTTCTGAAAAATTTTATAGTTCGTGATTCCAAGATTTCTAGAGGAAGTTATGCCCATTTTAGCATTAGTGCACAGTTCAACGCGAGTCAGACCAGTAATACCGCGACCTGAGTCTCGCGACCCAAGGTCGCAAAAGGAGGTCGCGACAGGGCATATGTTGCTCTAATTTCAGCCAATTATAAAAGGAAAAGTGGAGAAATAAATGGGGGTTCGGCCACTTGGCACGAAAACTAGTCCAGAGGCTAGGGAAACCACAACAAACACACTCACATCATCTTTTCTTATCAAAGACACAAGATTCACACAAAGTCATCATCTTCATCAATCATTCCATTGGAGAAGATGAAGTATTGAAGAAGAAGGAGTTTTTAGCCGAACCAAAGCAGGATAGAATGAGTTTTTTCTATTTTTTTATCTCTATTCTTTGTTTTGATTGTTGTTATGTTGAGCTAATTCATAGTTAGGAGGCCAATGGACCAAGATTGAGTTTTAGGGTTTGTAATTGACTATTACTTTTTGATTATATTTCAAGAGCATTATTTCTAGTTAATTTATTCTATTAATGTATAGTTCTTGTTGGTTGCACTACGAAAGTTTGATGCATGAATGTTGAATTACCACTAATAAGGAAATTGTAGCTTCTTGTAACACCCCCTGACCTGACCCATCTGGATCGACCCATGGAGTGCTACCGGGTTTTCAAAACTTTTCTTGACTCATTATAATTGGAAAGCCCTTGAAATTCAAATAATTTATATTTTAAAATCCTTTCTAGTGAGCCTATTAAATCCATTTTAAAAAAAAAATTTCGATAGAGTTCCCTCTGTTTTTCTGATTGTCCAACAATTCTGTTTTCAAATAAAAATTCAATAATATAATTTCAACACTTCAAAATTCATTTCTCAATCAAATACGCACTCTGCCATATAGTGCAACTTTCCCAAACATTTTCATATAAAACAGTTCATAATTTAATATTTACAAACCTTTGAAAACGAAAACATAAACCATAAAATAAATATTTACAAAACATATATATATATATATATATATATATATATATATATGACACATTTATAAATTTCTGTATATGCATGTGTAGCTGAATATAATATACAAACATATATAACTACCCAAAATGTGGTGACTCTAATCCTCAGTCTGCAGCTATCACATCTTCAGTCTTTTTCTCCCTCTGTATCCCTGTTACCTATGCATGATGAAATCAACGCGCTAAGCATATAGCTTAGTGGGTGTACACTAAACTCATTTATCAAAATCATAAAATAAATTTCATAATAAAAATATCACAATACTATCGTATAAAACATGTCATTATTCAACTCAATCACTGAAATAAATCATATGAAATCAATTTAATAAAAGAAACTAAATTAAATTAATAATTCATACAAAATCATGTTCTCAATTCTTTTATAATCATTTTATTCAATTCATTCTCAATCCTGGCCCTTTGGTATACTCAACATAATTTCAGGACTGGAATATGGGTTTAGTCTCTATAATATCGGTGTAACGTCCGGGGTTGCCCCAATACAATAGTCACTAGTATCGGTGTGATTGTCCGAGGTTGCCCCGCTACAACAATCACTGGTATCGGTGTGACGTCCGGGATTGCCCCTCTACAACAGTCACTAGTAATAACGGTGCAGTACTGCTGAAATAACCCAGCTGGTATACCAACCTCCTATATCCATGTATATGTCCAAGTATCCTAGGGCCTTTTTACAATACCATATATTCAATTTTTCATTTCAATTAACATTCATCAATTCAACAATAATTATATTCACAAAACAAGATTCGTAAACATATTCAAAAACATACATTATTACAAATTCATAATAATTTTCAAAATCAATACAAGTTTTTCAATTCATCTCAAATCATTTAATCAAAATATAGAAATTCAAATCAAATAATATAACGAAATTTATAAAGTTTTCAGAAATACATGTACACCAACCTGGATACCTTTTTTTTTTCCAACAGTTTCTTTTTTGAATTTTCTTTTTTCTTTTCCCTTTTCTCTTTTTTCCTTCCTCTTCTCCTTCTCTTTCTTCTTCTTCTTCCTTTTCTCTTCTTCTTCTTCTCTTCTTCTTCTTCTTCTTCTTCTTCTTCTTCTTCTTCTTCTTCTTCTTCTTCTTCTTTCTCTCTCTTTTTCTTTCTCTTCTTTTTCTTTCTTTTCTTTTCTCCGGCTCTCTCTATTTTCTGGGTTGCTTCCTCGTGAAGCTTCCACCGCCATCTTATTTTTTTTTATAAAATTTCGGTCATCGCGACCGCGTATTACGACCTGTGGTCGAGCCACTTGGTCGCGTTATTCACTGGAGTAATTTCACTGCTTTCATCACGATCAACCATCGCGGTGTCTGGTCGCAATGTTGGTCGCGTTGCTCATTGCCCAAAATCCACATTTTCACCGCGAGCTGCTCAGCGCGATCCCTGGTCGCGGTACATTTTCTACCCCTCAAATCATAAATATCATATTTACATACTCAAAATTCATTCAACCATACTTTTCATATTTATTTGAAATTAGGGATGTTACATTTCTTTTGAGAAATCATTAGGTTATAATTGTGTTTATTATATTTCTAGAATAATGATGAGTTTAATTAAGACATGAGAATGCTTAATTAACATAGGTATTAAACTTAACAAGGGGTTTCTAATTATTTTCACTTTATGACCAATAGGCAAATTTAATTGGGATTACAACATCAATGCATGACCAATATAACTTGATGTGCCATTGTTAGGGTTAATTACTTCTTTGAAATATTGCACGTAACATAGTCAATTGCAATACCCATGCTCATGATTGTGACCATTTGACCACCTAACGCCTTCCCACCCTTGACCAATCTCATCATTAGATAATTGCTTTAGTTAAAGTTTAATTTTCATAAGTCAAACTCAAAATTCTGATTTCAATTCTGTTTCGTTAACATCTTTGGCTTTAGTATTGGTTAACCACCACTTCCTTGTGGATTCGACCTCGTACTCACAGAAATTTATTTCTTCGACACATCCTGCACTTGAAATTATATCTCACGCGTTGTGAGCGTGTCACGCTTCACAGCCCCTTCAGCTTGAGGGGGGATGATAAATAAAGTAGCAGTTAACTTGTAGTAGTTAATTTATTTATTGTAATTAGCTGTATCCAATTAGCCTTTTACCAATACTTTTTTGCAGCTTATGAAGTGTATAGTCTTTCTCTAGTGTATATATAAGCCAATAAAAACCTGCTCTGCTTGATAATGACAAGGGCTGGTTATTTCAAAACAAACTCTTCCTCTCTAAACTCTTTAACTCCAAAAGAGTCGTTTGTTCTTGATTTCCACACTCTTTTACCTTATAGATTCATATAAAAGATAGTGAAATGAGGATTTCATGGTAAAAAAATTTATCCATCTTAGTTACTTTTCAAGAAAACAAAAAGGGAAAACAATGAAGTATTCAAAGTTTCTTAACCTTTGATAATTTAAACAAGGGCTAATTGCATTTATGCCCTTATGTTTTGGCCATATTGCACTCGGTGACAACTTTTACTTTTATTGTATAAATATGCCCCTATGGTATTTGCTGGCACTCAGAATAATACAACTGTTAACATCAACCTCGAAAAGGTGAACATAGATGACAAAAGTTTTGACATTGTGGCCTCTATGCTCAAAGAGGCCATGACTGCGTCCTTGGAATAACTGCAGCCCATGTGTGTTTTCCTCCCTATTTTAATGTTTCGTATTTCGAATGTTAGAGGAGCATGAAAAAAAATTATTTACTAGAACTGTTTGTGATATGATAAAAACTTTATAACTTTAGTGTCTTTATGGTGTTGAAGCCTAGAGTTAGTAGTCTTAGAGCTAAAAAGATCATTAAAAAGCTAAGTTTCGCTAACAGTTTTATGGTAGAAGCTGACGGCTTTGCTGGGGGTTTGTGGATGTTGTGGAATAGTGCTAAGATTAAAATGGAAGTTCTAAACAGCTCTAAACAAACAATTACTACATTGGTGGAAGATGAGTCTGGATGTTGGGTGATTACAGTTGTTTATGCTAATCCAATGCTAGTGTTAGGAAACACTTGTAGGATTACCTTTCAGCTATTAAAAACTGTTTTGAGGGTCCTTGGGTAGTTATAGGTGATTTCAATGAGATCACTAACTCCTTTGAGAAAAGGCATGGTAAGGGAAGCTTCACCAACCGCAAATTTGCAAATTGGATTAATAATTGTGGGTTGATGGATATGGGGTATATTGGTCACAAGTATACTTGGGTTAATAAACGTGGTATTGGAGAGGATATTTGGGTTGACTTGGATAGAGCCGTTTGCTCCAAAGAGTGGAGGGTTAGATATGCAAAACGGTTTGAGAAACACCTCCCCAGAATAAAATCGAATCACTACCCTTTGCTTCTAACTCCTATCAGTAATCAAATTCCTAAAAGTTCTTATAAACCCTTTCACTTTGAACTATGTGGATGCACTATAGCAACTATAAGAACCTGATTAAGGAGCTGTGGGGTAGTAGTGACTATTTTGATGAAAAATTCAAAGGTTAACTGAGGGGCTGCAATATTGGAACAAGAACTGCTTTGGGAACCTCTTCCATAATAAAAGAAAATTATTGGCTAAAATTCAAGGTGTCCAAAAGTACTTATGCACTAATTCTAGCAAACATCTTAGTCTTTTGGTGGAAATTTTTTTAAAGGATTACAATGATATCATTAACCAAGAGGAAATATTTTGGAGGCGAAAATCTAGAAACCTTTGGCTAAAAGAGGGAGATAGAAATACAAAATATTTCCACCTTTCTACCCTTGTTAAAAAAAAGGTTTAACAAGCTCAAGGGGATCAAAATGGACAATGATGAGTGGACTAGTGATAGAATTCTAATGAAGGCTATAGCTATCAATTATTTTCTAAAACTTTTCAAATGTAACAGTGATATTTTGGAGTATAACAGCCTCCCTTTGCTGTTTCCTAGACTGAATAATGAAGATCTTGCTAGCTTCAAGTGAGCCTTGAAGAGGTTAAACATCGCCTTAATGGGATTGGTGGCCTTAAAGCCCTTGGTCCAGATGGTTTACCAGCTCTTTTTTTCCAAAACAATTGGAATTTATGCAAATAAAACCTTTATAATATTATGGCTGATAGTTTTCGTGATGGTATTCTCTCTGATGGCATCAACCGTACTTTAATCACCCTAGTGCCTAAAATTCCTAGCCCTTTGGACATTAGTCACCTTCGTCCTATTCGCCTTTGCAATACTTCTTACAAGGTCATTAGCAAGGTTATAGTGCACAGACTTAGGCAGCTGCTCCATTCTCTTGTGAGTCCTAACCAAACTGCCTTTGTCCCGGGTAGACAAATCCATGATAACATAGTGATTGTGCAAGAAGTCCTCTACAAATTCAATAGAATGAAAGGCAAAAAAGGTTATTTTGCTTGGAAAATAGACATTGCTTAGTCCTATGACAAAATGCAGTGGGTTTATATTGATAAGGTTCTTAAGGAGGAAGGTATTGAAGGGAAACGTAAAGAACTTACTATGCATTGTGTAACCAGTATAAGCTACAAAATTATTCTTAATAGTGAACTCACCGATTGTTTCTTGCCAGGATATGGGCTCAAAAAAGGTGACCCTCTTTCTTCATACATTTTTGTCCCCTGTATGGAGAAACTTTCCTATATAATCAATAAAAGTTTGAGGGATAAAAACCTAGAAAGCAGTCAAGGTTTCGAGAGGAGGCCTCAATATTTACCACCTCTTCTTTGCTGATGATTTAATTCTTTTTGGTCAAGCTACCACTAGCCAAACTACTCTTATAAAGGAATGTATGGACCTTTTTTGTAATTATTCAGGCAAACAAGTGAGTTTTGCCAAATCTGGGGTCTCTATCTCTAATAATATCAAAGAGAGTAGTGCCATAGGTATTGCTTATGCTTGTGGCTCTCCTCTAACTAAGGATTTAGGGAAGTATTTAGGAGTTCCTTTAATCCATAGGAGGATCAATAAAAATACTTATAGAAGCATTCTTGATAATGCTTAAAAGAAGATGGTTGCCTGGAAGTGTAATGCCCTCACTTTGGCAGGGAGAGTTGTTTTGATCAAAGTTGTGACCACTGCTTTGCCAGTGTATGTGATGCAGACAGCTAAGTTTCCTGGTGAAGTTAGTAATAATCTTGATAAGAAAAGTAGGGATTTCTTATGAGGATATAATGGTGAAAAGAAAAATATTTACCCTGTCAGTTGGGAGAAGATCTATCAGACTAAAAAGTAAGGAGGTTTGGGTATTAAGAGCATGAAATGCCTTAATCAAGCTTTGATTTCAAAAATTCGGTGGAGGTTGCTGTTGGGATTTATGCCATAAAATTTATAATTGTAAATGGTTAAAGACAATAATAAGAATTATTCAGATTATCATTCAAGTTTATAAATGTTTTATATTCAGTAATACATTCGTATTGTGCAAGAACATCTTAGATTGCAAGATGTAATCTCATAATGAGTATATGATGGTCATATACAGAGAGGATTCATTTTGAGACGTGCAATCTAAAGAGTCCGTAGAGAGCGAACAAAGCTGGGTACTTTGTTTGTAATTGATCTACTGCTGCGGTCTATTCTGTGAAGTACGGTGGTCTTATCCTAGATAGCTCATGTAGTTGACATGAGAATGGAGGCACCTTATATGATGAGATCATATAGGACCGGGCCACGATTTATATGAATCTCTCACTAAGATCCGTTAATTTATGAGATTCATATATAATTAATAAATGATGGCTATTTATAGGTGATCTTAATCCTGAGTGTCTTATCGACTCCTTCAGTTTGGATCGTAGCTTTTGATTTACCATGAGTGAGGTTGATGTAAATCTCAACTAATACCTCCGTATCTTGGAGTTGCGGTTTGGCTTGTGGTTGGAAAGATTTGAACACAATAGTGGAATCCACTTCTTTCTGATTGAAGTAGATAAGTAGTTCCCATAAGGGTTGATTCGGGACGTGAACGATTATGAGCGCTCTCCTTAAAGGGAAAGATATTTCTAGAGGGGTATAACGAACTTTATGACCCAACTCTAGTTATGAACTATTTGTGGAGGATCACACTATATGCAATTAGCTATATCAATGGACGCTGAGACTTCAGATTGTATAAGCACGTCTACAGTTCTGAGAGTGCAGCCTCGGAATTTTAGTAGAATAACTCCGAGGTTAATAATCATGAAATATTAATTAAAGAGTTTTAATTAATATTACTATGTATTATTGGAGCTCAAAACTGTGGGTCCATTAGGTCCCCTTGCTAACCCTTATGGTTATTGGTAACGAGGGTCACGGTAGATTAATTGGATGGTCCAATTAATAATGTTACGAAAGTAATTCGATTTAAATAAAAGAGAATAATTAAATAACGTGGTTATTTAATTAATTAAATATTTAATAAAATAATAGAAATTAATAATTAATAATTAATAATTCTATTTATTAAATATAAGGTCATGTGATTAAATAATGACTATAACAAAATAATTAAAATAATTAGATTATTTTAATAGTCCAAAAGGTCACAGGTTCAATTATTTAGGGAGACTAAAAATAAATAGGATTTAGAATCCTATTTTGACTTTGTCAAACTGAAACCCTAAAGGACTACTATATAAGTGTTATATAACTAGGAAAAACCTAACCTAACACATAAATGAAAAGGAAAGAGAATTCGGCCACCAAAGAAAGAAGAAAAGAGAAAAAAAAAAGTTTTTTTCTGACTCTCTTCTGAAAAAAAAAGTTCTTTTCACGTGACCTCCATCTCTTGCCGTGTCGTGCCCACACACACGTTGTTAGACCGCGAGTCATAGCTCGAAAGATCTGATGGTAGATCGAGAAATCAGAAAAAAGAAAATCAAGAAAAAGGTATGTAGTTTCTAAAGTCTTTTTCTGCGTATATACATGAATCCTGATTGAAAAAAGGTTTTCAGTATAAGAAAAATTTTTGAAACCCAATTCCACAAGTTATACGATAATCAAAATCTTTTTTATAAAACTCCCTTCAGTTGCTGCATAAAGATAGAAGCCTCTGGTGTAATATGATTCTTAATAAATATCTTAAGGATAATGTTGGTTTAGATAGCTGGAATACAATGGGAAGTAGCTCCTGTGTTTGGAAGGGCATAAGGCATGGGGCTAAAATTCTTACCAAGGGTTTGATATGGAAAATTGAGAATAGAAAAGATGTCTGCTTTTGGACATAATTTTAGGTCAAACAAGTGAGTATTCTTCAGCAACATGCTACTTGCAGCCTTGATAATGGGCATCTCCATACTAAAGTTTACAACTTTCTTGATGGTAAGAAGTGAGATTATGATAAGTTATGGAATATTCTTCCAATTAACATTGTGCATTAAATAAGCAATATACATGTTGGTTCTTACTTCAGTGGCTGTGACAGGTTAATTTGGGAACCTTTAAACAATGAAGACTTTTCTATCAAAACTGCTTATAATTTGAATGACAATAATTTTGATATTGTGCTGTGGAAATGAGAGTTTATATGGAGCATTAAACTACCTCATAAAATTCTCTATTTTCTTCAGATCCTTGATCATGCAAAATTATGACTAATAGTCAGAGGGTGATGAGAGGATTTATTAACAATTCTAATTGTCCCTGTTGTAATGGAACATTTGAAGACATTGACCATCTTTTCAGATGTTGCCTGAAATTTGCAGGTATATGGGAAGCTTGTTGTACTGGTTTTACCAAGACTGCTGATTTTAAAGAAGATTGGGAGAAGTGGATGCATGACAACCTTAAGAATGATAAGGTATATACAGGAATAGGGCCTAATAACATTGTCTTTGCGGTTACTCTCTGGTTTATTTAGAAATGGAGGTGCAGCCAAGTGTTTGATGAGGACTTTAGCCCTCCCTTATTTCCTCATAGAATTATTTTTAACTTTGTGACTGATTGGATGCAGGTTGTTAAGGGTGAAGACAACAGTAGAGGTAAACAAAATATACTGATTTCTTGGATCCCTCCCATGGAGGGATGAGTGAAACTTAATGTGGATGGTAGTAAATATGAGAATGCAGGTTTAAGTGCTGCTAGTGAAGTTATTAGGGATGATGAGAAGAACTAGATTACTGGGTTTGCTACCAACAAAGGTAGAGTTTGGAAGCTAAACTTTGGGGTGTGTTGGAAGGTTTGAAGATTGTGTGGAATGCTGGTTTTAGGAAAGTGGTTGTTGACTGTGATTCTAAAGCCATTGTTGATATTCTCAAAAGCAATATCATATTGAATCACCATCTCTACAGCATCATCAATAGCTACAAAATGAGGTTGTCTGCTAATTGGAGCTGCAGTATTACTCATGTTTATAAGGAAAGTAATAAAGTTGCCGATGGTCTTGCCTCCTTAGGCCATGTTAGATTTGGGAACTATTATTTTTGAGGAATCCCACCCCCCTAAGATTTTTTTAGATGATTGTAATGTCATCACCTTCCTTGTGAAGGTTAATGTTGTAGTTTAGTTTCTTGCTTTGTTTATAGGCTTTGCCCATCCCCTTTACCAAATAATAATAATAATAATAATAATGAGAGAGAAGAGAAATGAGAGATATAAGGAAAGAGATCTGGGGACTTTAATATATATATATATATATATATATATTGTTGACATCCGAATCTGGTCAACGTGATGAATCGGTGAATATTCAATATTTAAAGGATTGATATAGTGAAAAGATAAAAATGAGAAGTTATTTAAAGTGATTCGGCTGGAGAGAATGTCTACATCCACTATTCTTGGTATTAAAGTCGAACTCACTAGGTGTGAAAGTGGAGCTCGCTTATGCTTGTGTTTTCTGGAAAAAAAAATCGGTAACCTTTGTAATAGGGGTGTCCCGCTCCTTTTATAATGTGAAGGGGCGAGAGTCATCCTATTTTACATGGAATCTAAATACATGTTTTAAGGGCAAAATTCTATCCCTTAATGGACGTAGTTTAATCTTAATGTAATAGCTGATTGTGTGGAATTTAAGGTTGATTGGTAGTCTGTTTAGTTGACCGAGTGTCATCCCTGTATTATCGAAATTCTTCCTTAAATTGTGGCTTCGGATTGTGAGCAGCGAACCTTGTGGTTAGTGAGCTCCAGGCTGTTTCTTCGGTGGTCGGTTTGCTTAGCGGGGTGTTATACTTCAACTTTGCTATTCTTCCATTCGTGGTTCATTAGGTTTGAGGCCCGTTTGGTCCTGTAGCGATTCTCTGGCCCTTTGCGTGGATTAGGCCTTCTTTGGAGGTTTCAGCATTTTGGGCCTGTGTAATTTTATACACAACATTAGCCCTCTAGCTTCTAGCTCGATAATTTCGGGGTAGAAGCTAAGTCTTTTTTATGCAAGCTGTAGTTTACGAGCTGTCACTAGCTGGCTTCTTAGGGAAGCTCACAAGTCGCCCTTTATGGTCGTAGGTCCTAAGCGCCAGAGGCGGTTACTTTTCAGTGAGTGGGATGAGTCATGTCAAACGCCACATCTGTACTGTGCATTTAATGTGAGTGTTAAATTAGCGCTCTTTTGAGTATCCCGCCATATCCTAAGGTTGAATCTGAGCCATTGATCTCCCTTTAGGTCACTGTTGCTTTGATATGGCGGTTATCCCTTTGATTATACAGGATGGCTTCCATTTCCTTTTCTTTTTTGTTCATTTTTATTTTCCAAAGATCGTCTGGTTAGGTTTCTTTGTTTTTCCTTCGTAGTTGGGGCTAACTTTCTCTTTAGTTCTTCGGTGGCTTGAGTTTTCGTCTCCAGCATCTAAAAGGTCAATTTCTCGTGGCTATCAGCTCTTTCCTGCGTGCTGCGTCTTGTCTTTCTTAGTAAGTTCTCTTTTTTCCCTTTTTTTCCTAGGAGGATTAGTCGTGGCTTTATGGCGTTTCTAGGTATTTGGTGTTCTAGGTTGTCGTAGGATTTTTAGATTCTCCAGTTTCTGACTGGTCCCACCCTTTAGTGTAGATGTCTAGTTCGAGCGATCGGAGGCGCCAAAAAGCTGGCACTGGTGGTCCTTCTAATAAAGGAGACCGTAAATCTCGCCTATTTGACGATGTATTGCTCGAGTATGAGAAGTTTGCATCTGGCAAAAGGACCGGGCATTAAGGTGACAAGGCTACTGTGGCTCACCAACGCGAGGTCACTAGGTCCTTCACCTCTGGCCGCACGGAGGTTTGGAGTGATCGGAAGGAATCTGCAGAGGTGTTTTCCTTAGAGGACTGTGGTGATAGCGAGGGGGTTGTCCCCGGGGTAGAAGAGAGGGACGATTCTTCTTTGGCCGCTTTAGGGGGGTTGGAAACTGAGACTGAGAGTTCGATGTTCCCTTCTTCTGTAATAATAAGGGAGAGTCTGGTGGAGTTGGTGCACAGCTTTCACCTCCCCCAGGGCCATAAGGTGTTAATTCCCAGGGTAACAAATAGTCTGACCCATCCGCCTCAGGGTTACATGGCAATTAGCTCGTACCATCTTTTTGCCGGGCTGAGTTTTCCTTTTCTCCGGTTCCTTATCAAAGTCTTAAACTTGTTGGAGCTTGCGCCAATGCAGCTTACCCCTAATGCGTATACCCGGATGCTCTCTCTTTACCTTATTTTCATAAAGAAGATGATAGGTTCTCCAACTGACAACATTCTTAGGCACTGTTTTCAGATGAAGAAGTGCCCTAAAAAGTCACTTGGCACTGCCCGGCCTGACGGGATATATTATCTCCCTGCTCGGCCTGGCGACTACCAGGCGTTGTTGCAGTCGAACATCAAGTCCAACGTGAGGGAGTACAAAGTGGTCTATTTTTATATTAAGGGCTCTGGGATTGAGTCTGTCGAACATAAACGTTTTGTTTTGTCACCCCGTGAGTTTCTGGTCCCCTGGCATTTTGTTTGGTATGATCTTCCTTGATTCATGTTTTTTATTTTTCAGTTATGTAGGTGGCACAAATTGGAGCCCAACGCTTAGTAAGGAAGAGAAAGCGTTAATTGGGAGTCTCTTGGAATTGTTCCCGAACATGAAGGACCTTGTCGAGTTTAGGGGTAGTTACTGAGGCTTTTGGTGGGTTTTGGGCTGGAGCCTGATCCGACTAAGGTTAGTGAGTTGGACGTGGAGCAGGATATCCGGGAGATTACCGATACACCCTCTACGAGTTCACAGGATAAGGAAACAGAGTCTGACGAGCAAACGCAAGAGCCTGTTCGTAAGCGGGCCTGGAAACAGCAGCCTATACAGCAGGCAAACATGTAGAATACAACTCATGAGAAGTTGGGGAAACTATCCACCAAGAAGTGCCCCGTGTCCCTTCAAAGAGACTTAAAGTGCGGGCACCTGGCTTAGGTGGTGGCCCTTCGGTGTTGCCACCCCTTTTTCCAGTCGCTTCCGCCCTTGTTGATAAGGGAAAATAGGTGGTTTTCAGTTCCGCTGATAAGGAAAAAGAGGTGGTCTCTGTTCCTCAGGCCACGTTAGAGGAGCAGTCCGTGAAGAAGAGTCTTGTATTCGCACGAGGTCGCCGTGCCCAACATGGCTCCTAATGACATGTCTGTTGGTCCTAACGTTAGAGCCTTCCTAGACTACGCCTTGGCCGCCTTTAGTGGTTACCTCACAGAGGGCCTGAGAAAGCGCCTAGATGAAGATACGTGTAACATCCCTAATTTCGAATAAATATGAAAAGTGTGATTGAATTAATCTTGAGTATATGAATATGATATTTATGATTTGAGGGGTGGATAATGGACCAATTTGACCAGTCGAAAACAATGCACGAAGAAAAGGGTGAAAACTTAGATAGTAAGCATCGCGACCAAGGATCGCGGTAGCTGCTCGCGGTGAAAACGGAGAAATTGGACCAGTGAGCACCGCGACCAGGATCGCTACCAGTGCTTACGCTAACTGCTCGAGGTAAAAGTGGCAAATTTTCACCAGTGAGCAACATGACCGAGCGACGCGACCACCGCTTGCGGTACGCGGTCGCACTGGCTCAAAAATTGTAAAAAAATATATCGGTGGAGGGTGCATTTAAATGAATCAAAGAGAGCAAAAGCTCTCAAACATAGCAGTAAACAAAAATAGAAACCAGAGAAAACGAGAGAGAAAAAAGAGAGAAGAGGAGAGAGAAAAAAGAGAGAGAAAGGAAAGAAGAGAAAGAAGAAGAAGGAAAGATGAGGAGAAGAAGGAAAAGAGAAGGAGGAAGTGTTCAGGTTTGGTGTATACGTATTTTTCGAATTTTTAGTTTTCCAGAAATTTTCAGAATTGTCGAATTTTAGAGTTTTTGAATTAGTTAAATTATATGGATTATAGATTATAGTTTTGGTTCGGTGTACACGTGTTTTCGAATTTTTTCAATTTCTAAAATATTTCGAATTGATTTCATTTGATTAATTTTGAGTTATTTGGATTATATTGATTATAGTTTATTGTTTGAAATTGATTTTAGACTGATTTGAAATACAATATAGATTATATCTGAAATTTTGATTATAAATACTATTCGGAATTGATTTTAATACGTTTTGATGTTAGTATTGTTATGGAAATATATTGTTGAAAATAATTTTAATTATATAATAATTGTGAAATGTACCGGAAAATGATTTTGGGGCATTTTGGTTCGAAATGAAATTATGAAATACGTTTGAGTATATTTTGGATTGATTTGATGTGATTATGGATTTAGAAATATATTCGTATATTTCCGTTATATTATATTTGATGAAATTTGAATTTCAAAAATATAGATATATCGATATTAATTGAAATTGAATAAGTTGAATTCGATGATTCTGAGAGAAATGAAATATGTTGACATTGGATTTGAAAAAAACGTTTTGGCTCTGATGTGTACAAACATAGATATAGATATAGGAGGTTGACATGTTAATTGGGTTTCTGTCTGAACAGTACTGTGCCGATTATACCATCCTTTGGATAGTACATGCCCAAAGTGCCGGTCCTAGGGTTCTAAAATTTGTCATGGGACATTTACAACGAGTGGTTCCGTTGGTGTTCCATTCTGATCTGATGTTCGGTGGGTGGCCCAGTTTATGTGTCCGATGTCGAACAACCCGTAATCCAGTCCGATAACTTATGTTTTGTATGTCAGGAACCCAATCTGAAAACTGATTTGTTATATGAAAATATTTGAGAAATTATGAAGAATTTTCCTGTTGATCGATTTTGGATATTATACTGGTTGAATTTATGATTTGATTTGATATGAGCCCCATATATGATTTAATTATATGTGATTGATATTTTGATCGAAAATATATAAATATATTTGATATAGTATCTTTGTATATACAATTTTGTGTACATCCACTAAGCAATATGCTTAGTGTGTTGAGTTTTCTCGCACGCAGATAACAAGGGTTCCAAAGGCGATAAAGATAAAGAAGCATAGAGACTGCAGAACCAGAGTCCGGAATCACATCTTTCCTACATATATTTTGGTAGTTCGTTTGTAATAAGTTTATATATTTTGATACCGCATGCATATACAGAAACTGTTTAGATATATTTAAGGAGCTTCCGCTATGTAAATATTTTATTATCTGTTTATGTTATCTGAATATATATATATTATCTTGTGATAAATTGGCTGGTAAGTCGCACTATATTTGGAAGGGTGCGCAAAATTGATTTATGAATTTGGAAGTTGATTTTTATGAATTTGAACTGTAAATAGGTTTTGGAAAGTCAGAAAAACAAAGGAAACTCTGACAAGATTTTCGAAAATTTATTTGGACCACTTTCAAATGTTTTTAATTTAGTTTTAAATTATGGTTATATTAACAGTAAAAGTTAGATTTTAGTATATAGTAGCGCTCCCTGATTCGGTCCGAGTGGATTTGAGTCAGGGGGTGTTATAATACGGGGATGAGGCGCCACCTTGCCCTAATGTGCTACAGCCTTGTGGTAAGTAAATGCGGCCTATTTTCCCTTTCCCCTTGCTTTCATTTAGATTGCCTGTCTGGCTCACACCGGGCTGCTCGAGGCTGAGAAGAGTGAGGCAGAGCTAAAAAGGCTTGGCGAGGAGCTTGGGATGTGAGGAAAGAGCTTGAGACAGTCAGGCAAAAGCTTGTTGCTGGCGCAAAGCGTGAGGAGCTGTTGTCGAAGAGATGCGAATCTCTTCAGGCCGTTATGGAGAAATCCTCTGTGGACTATTAGACCCAGATTGCGGACAATCATGCCTAGATTTGCGAGCTGAAGGAGAGGGTTAAGCAGTCCAATGATGGTCTTGCAAAGAAATCAGGCAAGCTTGCTCAGACGTTGGTGAGTTGGGAGGTATAGAAGGAGAAAACGTTCAACAGCGCCCAGACCGACCTCTTGTATAGCATATGGGTGGAGTATCCTGTCTAGGACTACAGCTTCCTTGGCTCCTCTGCTTGTGACTTAGTTGATGGCTTTAGGGCCATTCGAGCAACGGAGGTAAATACATGTCAGCAAGAGGAAGATCGGCAAGGCTTGGGCTCTGCCGGAGGCCCTCCTATAGAGGAAGACTGACATCCAGATGGATGGAGAGGGTCTTGATTCGACTGACCTTCATGCAACGGTTGGTGATCCAATTCTTCCAGGGAATGAGGGTCCTCCAAATGACTAGGCCTGATGGCAGTCCCTGATGCTACTGTGTGCAATTTTCCTTGTTTTATCTATTGTATGGTCTGAGGATTTGTACACTTTTTGGAA
Source organism: Xanthoceras sorbifolium (assembly GCA_003430845.1). Classification (NCBI taxonomy): domain Eukaryota; kingdom Viridiplantae; phylum Streptophyta; class Magnoliopsida; order Sapindales; family Sapindaceae; genus Xanthoceras; species Xanthoceras sorbifolium. The sequence continues at coordinate 19,153,353 of CM010619.1, read as the reverse complement.
TGTTTTTGAACCAGTTTTGTTTACAAGATTTTGACTTGCTTTTCCCATATTTACACTTAATGCGTACACGTTTCATAGGGTGATATGTGAATGGTTCGAAAAAAAAAAAAAAAACCTGGTTAATAGTGCTTGTGGGTCGCCAATCTCTGTCCTCATTTGTGAAGTTCCTGTGAGGGGGGCGTTCGAGCACTAACATCGTTGGTTTGAAAGCTGATAAGCTTCTCAGGTAGGCGAGTTGTGTTAGGTACTTAGGTCCATGAGCATTGGCATTGCTGGTTTGAGAGTTGATATGTATCATCCCTAATTTTGAATAATTAATTTGAATATGTAGATATATAAATTTTGAGATTCGAGGGGTGTAAAACGTAATTAAATGTATGTTTTTTTTATGGTTTCCATGTGGACCAGATGGAGTGGTCCAGAAAGATTGCAGGAAGTGAAGGAAAAAGTGAAAAGGGAGTACCGTGACCAGTCACCATGACCTGAGATCGCGATGAGCTGCTCGCGGTGAAAAATGGAATTTCTTGGCAGTGAGTATTGCGACCAGAGATCGCGATGAGTCGCTCGCGATGAAAAATGGTGATTTTTGGCAGTGAGCACCGCGACCAGTCATCACGATCACAGATCACGCTGACTAGCTCGCGGTGAAAAATGTCAAATTCTGGCAGTGAGCAACGCGACCACCAGCGCGACCATGGTACCGCGATGGGTGATCGCGATGAAGGCGGTGGAATTGCTCCAGTGAGCAACGCTACCACAGGTCGCGATGATGGTCGCGACGACCAAAATTTTATAAAAAAAATAAGAGGCAGTGGAAATGGCAGAAAGATGAGAAGAAAAGAGAAATAGAAGAGAGAGACCGAGGAGAGAAAGAAAAGAGAGAGGAAAAAAAATAGAGAGAAAGAAGAAAGAGAAAAGGAAGAATAAGAAGAAGAAGAAGAAGAAGAAGAAGAAGAAGAAGAAGAAGAAGAAGAAGAGAAGAAGAAGAGAAAAGGAAGAAGAAGAAAGGAAGAAGAAAGGAAGGAGAAAGAAAAGAAAAAGAAAAGAGAAAAGGGAAAAAGAAAGGAAAAAGAAATCCAGAAAGAAAAGCTCGTAAAAACTGGTATCCAGATTGGTGTACACACGTTTTTGAACTTATTTTCGATAAATGTTTTGATTTAGTAAGTCTGGAAATATAGTTATGGATTTTATATATTCGTATTGAGTTGTTTATATACTCGTATTTTATTTTTGCATATTGTTGAAACTATTTGTGCAATATTCTGCTATTATGGAAATTCGAATAAAAGCGTATGTTTTCAAAACCTAGTTTACAACTATTGTTTGGTTTTTCTATTTATAGATTTTGATTGAAATTGATATTCGTTGATTCCTGAAACCAAAAAACAAGTTTGTTATAATATTTGAACGGCCCTGATATATGTATAGGGACATATGGATATAGGAGATTGACATGTCAATTGAGTGAATTTATGGCAGTACTGCACTGTGATATATGATGCCTCTGATATTGATTATACGGATATCATTTCCTCGTGAAATGGGAAACCAACTGTTAAACACGGATACCATTTTCTCGTGAAATGGGAAACCGACTGTGAAAAGATATGGATATCATTTCCTCGTGAAATGGGAAACCGACTGTTTATATAGGGATACCATTTCATATGAGATGGGAAATCCGACTGTAAAACCCGTAATCCAGTCCTGTAAACCCTGTTATATGTGTATCAAGGGCCCAACTTTTGAACTATTTTATTTTATATGGTTTTAGAAATTTTATATGGTTTTAGAAATTGAAATCTGATTCATTGTTCTATATAGCTATTTTTGAAATGCTGCATTTAAGATTCGTTGTTTTCTGTATATCTATTTCTGAATTTCTGAAGTTCCGTTCTGAATTTGAGATTTAGTGGTTTATATTATATTGCAATTTATTTTAGTGTACACCCACTAAGCATTATTGCTTAGCGCGTTAGTTTTTATCGCGCGTAGGTAATAAGGATACTGAAGGAGTAAAAGATTGAACAGAGAAGGTTGCAAGCAGATATCCAGAGTCACAGTCACCACATTTTGGGTAGTTATATATATTCCTGTATAATGTAGTTAGATATGCATGCATATACAGAGATTTTGTAATTAAGGTATATAATTATGTTTTGTAATTTTGTGCTGTAATTAATTGTTTTATACTTTCTATTTTTCATTTTCAAATTATATAATTATGTTTTGTAATAATGAATTATGAATTGTTTTATTTTAAAAACTGTTTGGAAGTCGCACTAAACGGCAGAGTGCGCATTTGATTGGAAGTGATATTTGAAGTGTTGTTGTGAATTTTATTTGATTTGAGTTTTATTGGAAAATAGGTTTTGGGAAATCAGAAAAACAGAGGGAACTCTGCCGAAATTTTTAAAACTGAATTTTAATGGGCTCACTCGAAAAGGTTTTTAAATTATAAATTATATGATTTTCAGCTTATAAACAGAATTAAGTAAAGTATTTGAAAACCCGGTAACGCTCCCTGGGTCAATCCAAACGGGTCGGATCAGGGGGTGTTACATGATAAGTTTCTCAAGTATGAGAGTTGTGTCAGGTACTCAGGTCCCTGAAAGATTCCACCTTGAGTGCCTTTATTGGCTCCGCTGGTTTGAGAGCTTATCAGCCCTCAAGTAGGCAGATATTGCCAATGTTTGGAGCTCTAGGTCTGTCATCTCGAGCATGTCTATTGACTTGCTAGTTAGGTTGTTCACGGGTGACCAGGTTGGCAAGTTTTGTCAATGTGTATGCTCAGTTTGACCAAGGCGTGCCGTGCATGTGTATATATTTTGTTTGTTTTGAGGGGGGTCATGGGATCATGTATTGAATGTATCTCTTCCTTTCCCCTGAAGTTCAAGCGTAGCATAACGCGAGAGTTTGTAAGAAAAAGACGTCTTTTATAAATGGGAAAAGTACAGCTGTTACTGATAGTATTTTCTCAGATGTTCCGCATTCCAGGCATGCTGGACTTTGGCTCCGTCAATAGTCGCGATGTGACATACTCTATTGTTCAGATCCTCGTCTATAACATAAGGCCCTTTCCAGTTTGGGCTCAGTGCTCCTTCTTACTGGTTACGGGCTCCAAGTAGGAGCAAACGTAATACGAGGTCCCCCCTTTTGAAACGTCAGATTTTGACTTTTTTGTTGTAGTATAGAGCCACTATCTGTTAATACACAGCTATTCTTAGACGAGCTGCTTCCCCTTTTTTCTTCGATGAGGTCAAGGTTGGTAGTGAGTAGGTCTGTGTTTTGTTTGATATTGAACATGACCCTTCTGTAGGTGCTGGCGATGGATTTGGCCGGGATCATAGCTTTTGTTCCGTATAACATGGAGAATGGGGTTTCTCTCGTGGTGCTCCTCGCGGTAGTTATATATGACCATAACACCTTGGGTTGTTCCTTAGTGTAGAGCCCTTTCAACTCTTTAAGCTTTGCTTTCAGGGTGTGCTTGATGATTTTGTTAACGACCTCCACCTGTCCGTTCATCTATGGGTGGTCAACCGCGGAAAAGCTTTTTGTAATGGCAAGCACTTCGCGGAATGCTTTGAATATGTAATTTTCGAACTATATGCCATTATCTGTGACGATTTTATGGGGGATGCCAAACTGCTGACGATGTTTTCCCATACAAATTTCTCGATTTTGGTTGTCGAGATTTCGCTGAGGGGTTTCGCTTTTGCCCATTTTGTGAAGTAATCAAATGCTACCATCGCATGTTTGCATTTTTCGTGGGCCGTTGGTAGTGGAACGATCAGGTCCATTCCCTATATGGCGAATGGCTATGGGCTGAACATTAACTGCAGTAGTGCGAGAGGGGAATGGTGTATATTGGCTAATCGTTGACATTTGTCACCTCTCTTTACAAGGTCAATCACGTCTTGATTCATAGTGGGCCAGTAGAAGCCTTGTCGTAGAGCCTTATTGGCCAGGGAGAGCTCACCAGCGTGGTTACTGCATACCCCTGCCTAGATGTCGTGAAGGACTGGAATGACATCTTCTTCATCTATACATCGTAACAGAGGTGTGGAGAAACCTCGTTTGAATAACATGCCATCGTATATGACGTACCTCACTGCTAGTATTCGCAGGCGGCGAGCTTCGTTTTTTGTCTGGTGGCAGCATCCCATTAGAAAGGTAATGATGAGAGGGTTCATCCATGAATTTGGCGCGGTTCTAATTAACATAACTGCATCTTTGGTTGCTATGCTGGGTTCAGGCAAATACTCAACCAGCACTGTGTTGAGCAAGTCTGTATCCTTCATAGTTGTTACGCGAGATAATGCGTCTGCATGTGCATTTTGAGCCCGTGGGATTTGCTGGGTTTCGTGCCATTGAAACGTTCCTAGAAGCTCGTTGGTACGCTATAAGTTGGCTATCATATTCGCGTCGCGAGATTGGAATTCTCATTTCACCTTGTTAACAATTAGCTGAGAATCGCTATATATTTTAATGGTTCGTACTTGTAATTCTTTAGCCAAGCGTAGTCCCACGAGGAGGGCCTCGTATTACGCAAAGCATAATGCGCAGTATACCTTGTATCCTTCTGGGCTTATCAATTGTACCCCAACTCCGGCTTTTCCTTCACATGAGGACCCGTCAACGTATAATTCCCATGGTGGGGATTTAGGCCCTTTTCCCTCATCTGTAGTGGGATGGGGATTCCTTTGCTGAAGCTCTCCTTGAGAGGTCCCTTCCTTCATGCTCGTGAATTCGGCCACAAAGTCCGCTAGGACTTGGCCTTTGATTGTTGTGCGGGGCCTGTATTCCAGGTCGTATTGTGCTAGCTTTATTGCCCACTTCAACAACCACCCCGAAGTGTCGAGCTTTTGTAATGCTTGCCTTAAAGGGTAATTAGTGAGTACCTTTATACTGTGGGCTTGGAAATATGGGCATAGCTTCCTAGAGGCCATTATTAGACAATACGCGAGTTTTTCCATTGGTGAGTATAAGCTTTTCCGTATCTTGCAGTCGTTTGCTTACGTAATAGATTGGTAGTTGGATCATGTTTTCTTCCCTAATTAAGATCGCGCTTATAGCATGCTGGGTTATTGATAGATAGATGGTGAGTTTTTCGCTGTCATGAGGTTTGGATAGCAGCGGAGCACGTCCCATGTATTCTTTAAGTTCTTGGAAGGCTTTCTCGCATTCTTTTGTCCATTCAAACTTCTTGTTTCCTTTAAGGATGTTGAAGAAAGGGACGCATTTGTTCGTGGATCTTGAGATGAACCTACTAAGTGCTGCAATCTGTCCGTTTAGACTTTGAACATGCTTTGGCTTTGTGGGTGATTGCATCTCGTACAAGTCTTTGATCTTTTCTGGGTTTGCTTCTATTCCTCTCTAGTTCATCATGAAGCTCGGGAACTTTCCGGAGGCTACTCCGAAGGCGTACTTTAGTAGGTTAAGCTTTATCTGGTATCGTTTTAACACCTTGAACATTTCTTCGAGGTGCTTCACGTGGTCGATTGCCTTGATTGATTTCACAAGCATATGGTCTATATATACTTCCATTATTTTCCCTATTTGATTAGTAAACATCATGTTGACTAAGCGCTGGTAGGTTGCTCCTGTATTCTTCAGGCCGAATGGCATTACTTTGTAGCAGTAGAGTCCCCTGTCTTTGATGAACGAGGTATGCTCCTCGTCTACTGGAAACATGGAAATTTGGTTGTAGCCCGAGTATGCATCCATAAAACTTAGCAGCTCGTGTCCAGTAGTTGAGTCTACCAGTTGATCTATCCTTGGCAAGGGGAAGCTGTCTTTTGGGCATGCCCTGTTAAGGTTGGTGAAATCAACGCAAGTTTTCCATTTGTTGTTTTTCTTCTTTATTAGTATCGGGTTGGCGAGCCAGCTAGGGTAATTAGATTCCCTGATAAATCTGTTGGTTAGGAGCTTGTCGACTTCTTTCCTTAAGGTCGTATATCGTTCTACATTCATTGCTCTTCTTTTCTGCCTAATTGGCTTGACTGCTGGGTCAGTATTGAGCCTGTGTGCCATCACCTCGAGGTTGATTCCCACTATGTCGATATGTGTCCAAGAGAAGATGTCAAGCTTTTCTCTTATGAAGGTGAATAATTTTTCCTTCTCCAGCGGAGTCAAGTTGGCTCCTAATTTCAACGTCCTCTCCGACCTCAGTTCATCTATCTGTACTTCTTACAATTCTTCAACGGGGTCGGTGGCTTCACATTCATCGATTATTCTAGGATCGATACTATCGTCGAGCTCTGAGATTAGAGGGGAGGCAGCTCGCGTTCCCATCCGTAGTTCATCGATTCTAGTCCCCGCCTTTACTCTCGTCGTCCCTATGTCAAGGGCTTCCTTATAGCACGTCCTGGCCACCTCTTGTTCGCCACGGACGCTTCCTACTCCTGCCGAGGTTGGGAATTTGATGGTCAGGTATTTGGTAAAGGTGACCACTTCTAGGTCATTGAGGACCGGTCTCCCCAGGATAGCGTTGTACGCCGTTGCTCGATCGATGACAAGAAAGATTGCTATGGAGGTGGTTAGGCAGCTGGTTCTCCTAAAGTGAGAGGTAATTTGATTGATCCTAGGGGAACGACAGAATCCCTTATAAAGCCATACAATGGCTCTCTCGCGGGCTGTAGGTAACATTGGCCTAAGCCCATTCCTTTGAGCGCGGTCTTGTATATGATGTTCACCGAGTTGCCATTGTCGACCATGGTCCGATGCACGGTAATCCCTCCGATGATTGCTTTTATGACAATAGAGTCATTGTGGGGCCAGCGTATACCTCTAATGCATGCACTCATAAAAGTTATATTAGTCATTCTGTTATGCTCAATTGGCCCTTCACTTTTCACGGGAGCTTCGGCCACGGGTCAGTAGGCATCTCTCACATGGCGTGCTAACGATCTATTAGACGTTTCTGCAGGGTGCAGGCCTAGGTGTATAGTGTGGATGATTTTCACGGCAGGTTCTATGTTTGTTGTCCCGGTGTGTAGTTGTCACTGCGAGTAATTCTCGAGGTGTACGACGTACTCTTGGAGCCGTCCACGTCGAACCATGTCTTCGATAGCGTCTTTGAGCTCGAAACAATCGACCGTATGGTGCCCTGTTTCGTTATGGTAGCAACAAAACTTGTTAGGGTTCCTGGCCCATGCTGGCGTCCTTAGGTAAGGCGGCTTTCCAAATTCTTCCATGTTTCTCTCTATGCTGAAGATCATGTCCCGGGAGTCAAACAGATATGCGTAAGTCTGGTAGCGGCCTCCACCTCATCGTGAATCCTCGTTTCTGGCCTTCTTTGCTTCCTGGTCTGTTACGACGTCATCCCTGCGCGAGCCCTTGTGTAACATCCCTCATTTTGAATAATTAATTTTGAATATATGGATATATAAATTTTGAGATTCGAGGGGTGTAAAACGTAATTAAAGTGGCAGTGAGTACCGCGACCACAGATCGCGATGAGCTGCTCGCGGTGAAAAAGGGGCATTTTCTGGCAGTAAGCACCGCGACCACAGATCGCGATGAGCTGCTCGCGGTGAAAATATCAAATTCGGGCAGTGAGCAATGCGACCACCAGCACGACCATGGTACCGCGATGGGTGCTCGTGATGAAAGCTGTGAAACTTTTCCAGTGAATACCGCGACCAAATGGCACGACCACAGGTCGCGATGATCGCATTTGTATAAAAAAAGAAAGCTTCTCGTGGAAGCCAAAAACAGAAAGGAAAAAGCAGAAAACGGGAGAAGAGAGAAAAAAAAAGGAGGAAAGAAAGAAAGAAAAAAAAAGAGAGAAAAAAAAGAAAGAAAAAGAGAGAAGAAGAAGAGAAGAAGAAGAAGAAGAGAAGAAAAAGGAAAATAAGAAAAAAGTATAGGAACGGTATCCAGGTTGGTGTACACTTGTTTTCAAAAATTTTATGTGTTTTGATTTACATTTGAGTTTTGAATAATTTAGTAAATATATGTTTATATTGTTTTTCGATTGACTAATTTCGATTTAATTGTATTTATTGTATTTTGATTGTTGATTAGATTGAAATCATTTGTTCCGAAGTTCAAATGACCAAATCGTTGAATATATGTTTTCCGAATATTGATCGAAAGTTTTATATTAGTTATGTTTAATTTCGAATTGTGAATCGTTATATGAAAAGTGTATTGAAACGGCCATAGGATACGTAGACATAGAAATGGAAATCGGAGGTTGGTATACCAGCTGGGTTCAGTGAGCAGTACTGCACCGACATTGATATTGCTATTGATGATTTATTATGTACCTCCTCATGGATTCGTCCAGGGGTGGGGAGACACGTACCTCCTCACGGATTCGTCCTGGGGTAGGGAGACACGTACCTTCCTAAGGATTCGTTCCTAGGATAGGGAGATATGTACCTCTCTAGGGTCCGAACCCTCGGTCCTAGGGTAGGGAGATACGTACCACTCTTAGGATTCGTCCTAGGGTGGGAGTTATGTTCGACGGACAACCACTATGGTCGAACGACCCATATTCCAGTCCTGGTTTATGTTGAGTATTTCAGAGGGCCAAAATTGAAGTGACTTAAATAATCTGTTTTTAAGTGAAGTTAGAAATTGATTTTTTTTATATGTTTATTATAATAAGTGAAATTGATTGTAAAAGAACGTGAGAATTTCCTTTAGTATGAATTATTCACTTGATTTAGTTGTTTTTATGACATTGATTTCATATGATTTAAATTCATAATTGAATTGAATATGGTATTGTTTTATTTAATTACATTGAGATTTAGAGTATGTCAATTATATTATGATTTTTATAAATGAGTGTACACCCAAAGCTATATGCTTAGCGCGTCGGTTTTTATCGCGCGTAGGTCACAGGGATACCGAGGCAGATAAAGAGTAGAGAGGAGATACCTGCAGCTTGGAGTTCAGAGTCACTGCATTTATTGGGTAGTGATATAGTTTTGTATGCTATATTTTGTAAGCATGCATATACAAAAGTCTGTAATTCGATGATTTTATATATGTTTTGTAAATAATTTATGATTTCTGTTTGTTTTTATTTTAAAAGGTTTATAATTATTGAATTCTGAATTATTTTATTTTAAAAACTGTTGGAAAGTCGCACTAAACGGCAGAGTGCGCGTTTGGATGAAATGGTATTTGAAGTGTTGTGGATTATATTTGAATTGAGTTTGATTTGAAACAGGTTTTGAGAAATCAGAAAAATAGAGGGAACTCTGCCGAAATTTTTAAAACTGAATTTTTTATGGGCTCACTAGAAAAATATTTTTAAATTACAAATTGATATGATTTTCAATGGTTTGAAATGTATAAAGTGAATTTAGAAAGTATTTGAAAACCCGGTAACGCTCCCTGGGTTGATCCAGTCGGGTTAGGTCAGGGGGTGTTACACCTTGTTTCGGTTGCGGTTATATTATCGGCCTTCTTCCTTCCATTTGCTCTTATTTGTGGGCTTCTGCTCCTGTCCTTCTTGGGGTGCATCTTGGGTCCGAAAGCCTTCCCTATGCGGATGTGGGTGTTGGACCGCTTGTATAAGTCCCTGAGTGTCTTCACCGGTTTGCTGTATATACTCCGGTAGAGCTCACCGTCTTTACGTAGGCCGGCGGTAATTGCAATAAGCACGCTATCGTCCGTGGGGCTTTCCACGCAGCTGACGTCCTTCTGAAAGACCGTCGCCAGGTGATAGGAGGGAACGAGCTTTTTCTTCAATGCATGGTATTGGCTCAAAAAGAGCTTCTGGCATTGGTTTCAGCTGGTTATGCTACCTGTGGGGAGCCCCCTTAGCCATTTTCTTAGGATCTCACCCAAAGTGACTTGGAAGCATCGACATTTGACCTTGCAATTGGTTATAAGCAGGCTTATATGTACATTATAGGCATCCAAGTAGTCGAAAGGGTCATTGGACGCCTGATAAATAAGGATACTGGGCATCTTGAAGGGCTCGGGCAGCGGCTCGTTGTCGATCTCCCAGCTGAATAGGCTTCTCTCGACATACCTGTCAGTGGGTTCAACCTCTATTCTCTGTTGTTCCTGTATGTCCAATTGTCGTAGCAGAGCCTGGTACCCCAAAACTGGAAGGGTCATCGTCGATGCGCTAGAGGTGGCGATGTTTTCCCTATGGGGGTGATTTGGCAGGTTGGGCGACCTTTGTGCCTGCTCGTTGACTCGCCTTTGGGAGGGATCAGCGACTAGTACCGCGTGGAGATCATTCCCACTGTCGTTCCTCTCAGGATGTTGGCCGTGCGCCTGCAGGCGTTGTCTAGGCTACTGAGAAATACTATGTGCAGGGGCGCCACGTCAGTCCTTGTTGAGTTCTACATACCTTTCCCCGTTGGCGTTCACGTGGACCACGGGGCTGTGGTTGGAAGGTCCTTCTCGCGGCTTATCGCCTTTCGTCCTAACCTGTCTGGCCGCGTTGGAAGAGTGAAATGAGATTTTGCCTCGCTGTGCATTGTCTCACGGGAGATTCTATCTGCGGGGCTGAGGGACAGGACAATTTACTCCATCTCTTACAGCGCGCAGAGGAGAGGTACTTTCCACAATCTGCTCGCGGGGAGGGTTATTCTGCAGCATAAGGTGGTATCTATGAATTATCTCCGTCAACATCCTTTACAGCTCCGCCTGCCTCTCCGCCATTTTATTAATGTCGGGGGGGGACCGGAAGGACCTGCCTGCTTGTGGCTGTGAGGCTCCATTCGTGGATGGAGCTGATTCGTTGGCAGGTTCGCAATAGGAGGCTAGGCTGTCGGTGTGACAAACGCAGCGTTTGTCATGACTAGCGCATTTGGCGCCATTGGTGCGTTTGTTGCTGCCGGTGCGTCTAGTACGGTCAGCGGGACTGGGGGTTGATAGGATGCCTCTGAAGGTCCTCCAACGGAGGGTACGTCTCTACTCCGTAGCGTTCTGGAACGGGTACCTACGCCTCTAGCCATTGGTATAGTTGGCTATCTTTGCCTGTAAAAAATGGATGTTAGAAAACTAAAAACGATAGTTTCTTACCGAGGATGGAGGTTTGAATCCTCAAACGGGCCCTTCCCTCTAACGCCAAACTGTTGACGTATGAATCCGATCAACGTGGTGAATCGATGAATATTCGATATTTAACGGATTGATATAGTGAAAAGATAAAAAAGAGAAGATTTTTAAAGTGGTTCAGTTTGAGAAAATTCTTACATCTACTATTCTTGGTATTAAAGTGGAGCTCGCTGGGTGTGAAAGTGGAGCTCGCTTATGCTTGTGTTTTCTGGAAAAAAAAATCGATAATCTTTGTAACAGGGGTGTCCCGCTCCTTTTATAGTGTGAAGGGGCGGGAGTCATCATATTTTACATGGAATCTAATTACATGATTTAAGGGAGAAATTTTATCCCTTAATGGACATGGTTTAATCTAAATGCAATAGCTAATTGTGTAGAATTTGAGGTTGATTGGTAGTTTGCTTAGTTGACCGAGTGCCATGCTTGTATTCTCGGGATTCTTCCTTAAATTGTGGCTCCGGACTGCGAGCTGCGAACCTCGTGGTTAGTGAGCTACGGGTTATTTCTCCGGTGGTCGGTTAGCTTAGCGGAGTGTTATATTTCGACTTTACTATTCCTCCCTTCGTGGTTCATTGGGTTTGGGGCCCGTTTGATCATGTAGCGATTCTTTGGCCGTTTGCGTATATTGGGCCTTCTTTGGAGATTTGAGCATTTTAGGCCTGTGTAATTTTATACACAACAATATATATATATATATATATATATATATATATATATATATATATATATATCTTTTTCTTTTCTTTTCTTTGTGGTGATGCTTATCCTATGATTACCAAAAGCATAGTCTTTGGATCCAAATCATGATAAAAAAAACACTTCAATTACAAATCAGTATTTCAACTTGAGATTTTGTACAAGTACCTGGGCTCTTTGAGAGAGAAGAAGAAGAAGAATAAGAGAGCAAAAGAAGGAAAAAAAAAAAGAAAGAACAAAAATCCACCCAAATTTTTATATATTTAAAATTTAAATAATTATTAAGAATAATAAAATATTAAATAAAATAAGATATTAAGGGCATGATTGTTATGTGGGTTAGGCTTGGGATTGGATAAAAATTACTACAATCTCTTGTTTGGAGCCACCAATGACTTTGGACTATTTAGTCCACCAACATTTTTTACCCCACCAAAGTAGGATAAATGAAACCCCTCCAAAGCAAGGGTTAAATTTATCCTCCCTCTCTCTTCTTAATTTTTTATTTTTTTCTACACTTTTTTAATAATTAGTTCCTCTCTCTCTCTCTTTTCTTTTTTCTTTTTTCAATTTCTTATATTTTATTAAACTATTATATATAAAATTAAAATTTAGTTAAAGTATTTTAAAATTTAATTAAATAATTTTATTGAAACATTTTAATATTTTCAATATCAACTAAAACATATTATTATTTTATTTAAGATTTAATTTTAAATAGTTTTATTTATTTTAAAATATATTTTTTATTTAAATAATTTCATATAATATATAAATATAAAAATTTTAACACTATTTTTAATCTTATCCTACGTTACACCAAACATGGGACAACTTTTAAATTTATCCAATTCAATCTCATTCAATCCAATCTCATCCAATTCCATATAAATAATCCAATCCTATCCCATGCAACAAACGAGGCCTAAGGGTATAATGGTCTTTTTGCCCAAAACGTTAAATATAATGTTAGTCAACCGATTAGTCAACGTTTTTTTGGAGATGTTTATGTAATAAGAATAAAAGTTATCAGTAAGTGCAATATGACCAAAACTCAAGGGTATTAGTGCAATTAGCCCTTTAAACAAATATTAAAAAATCAATTTCATATCCAGATTCAATGGAAACCGAAAGTGCAAATCAATTTTATCCGGTTACAACATGATACAGAATTACAGACTCAAAATTGATGAAAATAAAATTTAAATTTAAATTTTGGGTCAAAAGGCCCAAAACCTATCGAACCGTACCGAACCTTTAGTGTTCGGTCTGATCGGGTTTGGCCTAAAAAATACCCTCGTTTACAAAAACCGAACCTATCTCGATTCGGTTCGGTTTCGAATATGTATAGACTCAAATGACCGAAAATGCATTCGATGTTTTCTCATGCAAGTGAAGAAGAAGAAACAAGTAGCAAAGTGAGTGTATCGTCAATGGCTGCTGTTCCATTTGGGTTCCAAAACGCTGGAGGGCAGGAGATGAGTCATCATCATCAGAGACCCGAGCAAAGCGAAGAAGATACAGTGACCCTTTTGGTTCGACACCTCCCTGAAGCTATTCCAATCGACACTCTCTCTCGAATTTTCTCCCATTACGGCGCCTCCTCTGTCCGTCCTTGCTCTTCTGCTAGGTATTCATTCTTTTTTTTTTTTTTAAGCAACTAGGTATTCATTCTGATTACACTTTTCTTACAATTTTTCAATGGGATTTAGTTTGGTTTGCACAGATTCCAAGTAAAAATTTAATGCACTTTAAAGGGTTCTAAAATTGGTGTTATTGTTCTCATTCGATCAAATTAGTTCACGTGTGTGTGTGTGTGTGTGTGTGTATATATATATAGAAAATTTCAAGTCAGCTTATAATAAGCACCTTTCAATCCAAAGGTTATTGGTTACAAGCCTTTTTTTTAATCTAATTGATCCAAGGGCTTTGCATTATCCATGGACTTATATAAACATTTTGGAAGCTGGTTTGTCTATATGTTGAATTTGGGTTTTGGTTTTGTTGATGTCTTCACGACTTGTTTGTGTGTGTGAAAGAGATATGACGCATTTTCCTTGATATTCTTTCATTGACCACCATGTTTTTCTCATGTTGTCTTTGTTCTTATATGTTGATGAATTAGAATAATAAATGTAACCAATGCCAGGATTTTTGTTGTTTCTTTGATTGAATTATGCAAATAATGTTCTCTTCCCCGCAGACTGAGAAACTGTGCATTTGTCGATTTCAAAAATGAAGCATTGGCTTCGCAAGGACATCGCCAGTTAAATGGGTTAGTTTCTATCTTATGTGTTTTGTTTGGTATTTGGAATGAGATGATGGAGTTGGGAAGACAGCAATTATAACATGTAGTTCAATTCTTATTACATATTTTTTCCCTTAAAGGGGCTTGTTTTTCTTGGTTCCTTTTCTCTTTTTATCTTGTGGAGATTTTTCTTCCTGTAATTATTATCATTACACGCTCTTGAGTTTTATCTCTTATGATAATGATTTTACTTGTGAAGGAAAAAGAATAGAAGGTTTCAATTTTCTTTTTTTATTGATGCTGATCCCATGTTAAAAATAGGTATTTAGCTATTGTCTTATTGGGGTTATCAGGTTGAGGTTTCTTGGCAAAGTCTTAATGGTGGAAAGAGCTACTAAGCTGAATGAATATACTAAACCTAAACATATCGAAGTTCAACCCAAATCTTTGATCAAGGAGGCTACCATGAACAGAGACCATAGTGAAGGTTTAAAGTCGGGATCTCTACCTGATGGTGAAGCAATTGCTCCGAGACTTGGTGTAGACTATCCATTTCCTCCACACCTTGAGTAGGCATTTTTTTTCCTCCATTTCTTTGAAGTTTTCATTTCTCCCTGCGGCTTGTTGTTGTATTACAATTAAATGACAAATACTGCATTTTTATATGCATGGTGTCAACTCTCCCTTTAATGCCACTCATTAATGGCCCATTAATCGAGTCATTAATGTTTTGATTTGGGAAACTAGCATGAACAAATAAGTTTGAGAGAGAGTAAGTTGTCAATGGCATCAAATATAGATGATGTAGAACTTGTGCATATTGTTGAACACTGTTGCTTTTACGGCTGAGATTATACATATTCAGAGCACCTATAACCCATAAAGTGGTTAGATGCATTGCTTAAACAGCCATAATTGTACAGCTTGCAACAATTTAAGAAGAATTACCAAAAAACTTGCATTTTGGCATACTTGGTCTTCAGGAATGCAATCGTAAAAGCAATTAATGCAAAGATCATTAGAATAAAGCTATTTTCTTACATGCTCATCATGTGGTCAACAAAAACATTAGTTTTACATGTGAACTCATACTATGAATGACATTCAGAGTGTTTTTGTTTTGGTTGCATGGCGATTAAGTTTAGTGTGGGATATCCGGATATTTCAATCAAACGTAAGTTATATTATGTTGAGGACCTAGGTCTAGATCCAACAACAAGCCCTAACTTTCGAAGCAAGTAACGCACGCACACGATGGATTTTGAATTAGGTCACCATATTTAGGGATTCTCAATTCTCTAGAACGCAGGTTATTTAGCCTTTGCTCTAGCCCAAGCGATTCTCGAGCGCTAAATCTCAAGAAAAGCCGAATAATCTAGACTTGGGTTATTAGCCCTTGTACTAGCCCAAGCTTCCTAAACTTTAGAAAAGCCGAATAGAGAAAACATCTCAATTTTATTGATAACTGACTTTATTTATTAATTGATTACAAACTTGACCTATTTATAATAAATCCTTAACCTAACCTAGACCTAATAGGAAACAAATATAAAAAACCTAATACAATTCTAATAAATAATAAGAAACCTAATACAATTCTAATAGGAAATAAGATTGACTCCTAACGCATGTAAAATAGGAAATAGAATATAAGTCCAATAAAATATAAAAACCTAACAAAAGAAACCTAATAAAATTGAAACCCTTTTTTTTTTTTTCTTTTGATAAAAATATGGTTCTCATCATATTACAAGTATGAATTATATTTCATTCAAAGCTTTATGAAATATGACTGGAGGGAATGGGTGAGACTGAGAGAGGGCTTAGTCATTTAGATTCTTCTTGTGTTCACATGTAACCGCAAGTACCTCAAAATCTTGGCTGCAGAAATGGTCATCCAGTTATGTGATATGAATGAAACTTTTTTATTTCGATATTTTGTCTATTCCGTTGCTTCTTTGAAATGAACATTCAGGGTGTTCTTGTTTTGGTTGCATGGCGCTTAAGGTTAGTGTGGGATATTTCAATCAAACATAAATTATATTTCAAGTATGAATTATATTTCAATCAAAGCTTTATGAAATATTTCTTGATGGAATGGGTGAGACTGAGAGAGGGCTTAGCCATTTAGATTCTTCTTGTGTTCAGACGTAACCGCTAGTACCTCAAACCCTGCAGAAATGGTCATCCAGTTATGTGATATGAATGAAATTTTTTTATTTCGATATTTTGTCTATTCCGTTGCTTCTTTGAATTAAATTTCATTTGCATGGCATTTATAGCTTTGATTTACATCTGTTTATGTAATCCTGTTTGTGATGCAGATATTCTTATCCTCCACCTGATGGAAATATCCTGACCAATATTGTAAATGCTCTTATTGCTGTTCCTCGCTTTTATACACAGGTTGCCCCTAATTTTAAGCAAAGCTACTACAATGATATAGTGGTTTTCTCTTCATTGGTTCCTATTGTTATACCTTGAGAAAATTATATTAATTCTCCTTTTGACTTATCAAAGACCTCTTACTCCCCCCTCCCCCCAAGTAAGATTTAAATGTGACTTATATTTTATCCCCTATGGTTTTGATAAGTACTAGAGGGTAAGTGTATTTGATCAAATCAAAGGGTATTATTTACACGTACTTGATCTTATTCTGGTCAAGAAGTAGTATTGTGGTCTTATTTGTTTACAGTTTGGCCTTTCAATTTTAGGTGTTGCATTTGATGAATAAAATGAACATTCCAGCTCCATTTCGCATGGCTCTGCCCACACCACCTCTGCCATCTCCAGTAGCTGCCCCACCAGAACCACAACCGCCACCTCCTCCTCACATGGCAGGTCAATCTAGTAGTGAGTCAGAGATGGAGTCCTCAGATGAGGTAACCTCTTTCTGTTAAGTTGTTATTCAGGAGCAACATATATCACAATCGGTAGCAAACATAATTCCTCTTAAAATTTTTGACATTTTGAATGGAAAACAAATCATTTTATATGTATATTTGTTTTTTTTTCCTTTTGCTGTTTTGAAAAGTACAATATGTTTTTGTGCATGCTTGCTGCTACAATTTTTCTTCTCGCAAACCTAGCTTTAGTTCTTGTTCTGTACTCCTCTTCAATAGTCTCTTTTTCCCTGGTTTTTTATTGGTTAGATACTTATTGTACCATCGATACAAATTTTTAGGAAGTTGATGACAAAGGCTCCTTTGGAGATTCAAGAACAGCAAAATCTGGACGAAAGCGTGCCAGGAGAGAAAATATTGTTGGCCCTGCAATTGATAAGGATGTTGCCCATGAGAATGTTGGAGTGAAACCAGCCACCCTAACCCGGAAAGAAATACCAATGATAAAAAAGAAGAACTCTGTATTACAGGTTAAATATTATCTGAGAATTTATTGTAGGATTTTTTTTTTCTCTTTCAGAATAATTTAATTCTTTTTCTTGGTTTTCTGACAGATCAAAATTGGTCCCAAAGTAATTCATAATGAACAGAAAGATGATAGCATTACCAAGGAAACAGAGGATCTCAACAAAGAGGGTTTCAATACTAAAGAATTAGAGGAGTACAATAAAGAGGGTTCAGACATCAAACCTTTTGCAACCCCAGAGGAAGTGGAGAGGGGGAAGCTACCTCCAGAGGAAATTTTGTCGCTTCCAATGTTTAAGGTATCAGAATTGATATAACTAAATTTTTAGTAGTAAAACAAATATGCTTTCATTACAGACAATACTAATTGGTTTCTAAACATAATCTTTGACTGGTTTGATCAGATCAATGTTAAGTTGATGTTTCAAGATTATTAGCATGAACGATATACATGTTTAATATGATAGCTACAATAAATAAACAGAATAGAAATTTATATGATTTTCTTTATATGCCCTAGCAGAACATGTCACTAACGAAGGTACTAGTTATGATGTTATCATTAATATATGAAGACTTGTGTAATCTTTTTATTCTATACTAGTAGATCTATAATTGTCCATATGCAATTTTTTGATGAGTTTTTATGTTACTAGTCTTCCACACGTTTGCATTCTGCATGAGAATTTGTCGCATAAAGAAACTTATATAAGTTACATCGGCATATTGTTTGATATTTATGGCATAAGAAACTGTCTTAGCTTTTTGGCTTACAGCTTCTATGGGGTAGATTGGATAGTAACATCACTTTTATCTGCAATCTTTAGCTTTTCCAGTCTGTAGAGACTAGAGATGCTCTATACATTAATTTAGGGTTAGCATAATGACCACTGACATGGATATTGATTAGGTTCATTCTAAAAGTGCCAGTCAGCAATGAAGAAGAAGAATGACAGTGAGAGCAATATTTGTCTAGGTCTTTCATACTTAATGATGATACTAATTTTACAGCCCTCTGGCTAGGTCTTTTAAACTTGAAGGTACTAATTTTACTGCTAGCCTAGTGTACAAGGTTTATAACTTCAAATTCATGTCTTATTATTGGTCATCCGGAAGCGAAACTGATTGTTGGAATTTTCTGGAAGCTCAAATTGTATCTTTACTCATATTGACTCTTCACATTAGATACTAGATATACTGTTTTCTACTTTCAGCCCTGGTTAGCATTTTCATTGTGGGGTGTTAGTGTGTAAATGCTCTGCTTCTAATTTTTTGCTGATGTTGGTGGGCTGCACATTAGTGAAGAGATGCCTAACCAACCAACTCATATCATGGTTGAGGAACAGATGCTAAATCAGATGCATGAATTCAGTTTCCGTGCAAAATATGTAGCCGTTGAATAGTTAGTTTGAAGTCTCTTTTGAACTTTGCAGAACTACTCTGCTGGTAATCCTGCATCCGTGTTGTACATAAAGAACTTGGCAAAAGATGTTGTTGCTGACGATTTTAACTTTGTATTCGGTAAGATCGCAAATCTTGATGCTCCTTATACCCCATATTTAGCTTTCGCTTGATCTGATGGCACTTCCTAGCTAGTTTGATGCTTTTATAGTTTCAAAATGATAATAGGAAAACAAATAAGATATTGTATGGTGTACGAAGAAATGGTCAATATTTATATATTCTCAGAGCAGGAAATCATAATGCTTCTCTCCTTTACTCGTTGCATATTCTCATAACAAATACAGTTAGGATTATTGTTTCTTGTTTTGCTTACAATGTGCTGTAGGATCATTATTTGGAAGCATTGATGCAGCTAAATCTGGTCTTGGAGTAAAGCTAATGCAGGTCAGACTGCTTAATTGATTTTCGCCTATATTGGCTTGCAACTAAATATGTTAATGTATCACTTCTGTATGGAGGCAAAACTTCCAACATAGTTATGAAATTTAGGTTATTTAAATAACTATCACACCTATGGACTGTCATCAGGCACCAGTTTATACCTTGCAAAGATCATGTAGGTATAGGCATCTCTGCTTTTTGTCTTTTTTAAATGATATATTACACTGTTATTTCTTAGGATTATGTAAAACTAGAATTGATCATACCATATATATTGAGTGGGAAAGCAGGTCAAAAAGAAGATCTTAAAACCACAGGAAAAACAAAACTTCTTCTTGTCAAGAACTATGGCATGCAACCTTCCAGGATTGGTGGGCGGTGTCAGGGTAGTGGTAGAAAGGAAAGGGGAAATCAGCCTTAGCTTATGATGTTTATTGTCAGATTAGGAATATCAGTTGGCTAGTGATCTACAACTAGGAGTTAAGTACTAAAGTGTTCAACTTTGTGTATAAATTTATCTTTTTAGAAATGACATTCAAAGTTGTGCCTGTTGGTTCTTGGGGGAGTTTGGGAAGGTGCCTTACACTGAGGATCGTCCTAATATTGAAAAGCTTTCAACTGCAGGAGGGAAGAATGAGAGGCCAAGCCTTTGTGACATTTCCATCTGTTGAACTTGCTCATCGTGCTTTGGTATGTTTTTCCACACATTGCAATGTGATGCACCCGTTCTCTAAAGCAGTTTTGCTTAAATGAAGATGGAGTATTCATTTATGCAACCTTAACAATCTGTTACAGAATCTAGTGAATGGATATGTATTCAAAGGCAAACCAATGATCATACAATTTGGGCGGAGTCCTGCTGCTGCAAAAGCAAATTAAACATGTATGCTTCAACTGGAGGAAACTCTGTACAGTCGTGGTTAGTTCTGAATTAAATCTGCTTTTTATATTATAGGCATTTGAAGGACTTTGGGGCTATGGGATTAAATTTTTGTAATGAATGTTGCGTCTCCATTGTCTACATTGCACAGTTTACTTGATCTATGTCCATATCACTAACTGGGATTGTGTGAGCTCTAGTTTTAAACAAACAGAACTGCTAATGTTGTTATTGTTTGTTCTTGGTCTAGGTACTTGCATCATGTGAAAAATGTCAAATAATTCGTCACAGGCAGACGCATAGGACACGGATATTTACCGGAGTTCTGTTAATGAAACAATCGAATTGCGTCAGGAATGTCAAGGTAGCTGATACTTTCACCAATTGGCATCCATGGTTTTTCATAAATCTGGCTACAAGCATGTTCATTAATCGATCAAATGGAAAGGTGCAAGGCTTATTACAGTACCCTCTGCGTGAGATCAATCTGGCTACAACTTTACAAGCATGTCAATGGTGTAACAACGGCAAAGTTTAAAGTTGAAAACAGCAAGAACCTTAAGGATTTTGCAGCACAATTAACCAATACGTGAGTTTATAGTTTTTTTCGGCACTGATTGTGAAAACCCCCATTTCTTGTAATGTAGATGGAAAAAGCTCAATGTCAAATCATATCAAGTTATACACTGTAAATTTTAGGTTTTAATTAAGGTGTAATCTCTCTCTTCTTTCTTTAGGTCTTTGCAACACTTGATCATGAGAAAGATTATTATTATTTTTTTAATCTTTTAAAGCTGGTAATGGCATGTGTTGAAAAAGTAATAACAGCAAACAAGAAGAATCGATCACGTTAGTATATGTATATATAAGAAAAAGAGTTATGTATATCTTATATCAATATTTGAACCCTAAATTATAAATAAATAATATAACAAACCATCAAAGCAGTAACAAGGAAAATGGGTCCATATCCATTTATTTATGGAAAATTACGCAAACACTTTGAGGGTTGATAAAATTATATAAATAGATACGGTTTGGGCATATTAATACAAACCTCACTTGAAGTTCGATAAATGTTATACGGATATTTTCTACCATTAATTTTAGTCCGTCAATGTTAATATGATAGTAAACTAGCAAGGGTAAAATGGTACTTTTAACACCTAATTAAGTATATATCAGATACATTTAATATAATTAGTACATTAAATATATTATTTAATAAAGTAAATGAATATTTTATTAACTTCTTGGTTGTTGTGGCTGGTCACACTTTGGGGTTCTTGTTTGGCAGCCGAGCCTTCACAAAATCACCACCTCCTCCTAAAACCTCAGATATTCCTCCCATGAGTTATTAGAAGTTACAATTATCGTGCAAAGAAAACAGTTGTGGGTTTTTTGGATATGAATTTGTTTACTGGACTGAGGGCTGTGTGATATATTTTTACTCTACTAACTAACTAAATCAACTGGTAAATTATGTTGTCTTCAGGCTCGAACTGGGTTTGGATTTATTTATTTTTCTCTTTCCTCAACTTCTTTCACTTTCTCTACCCTCTCTCTACTCTCTGTCTCTCTCCAGCTCTCCCTAAGCAGTGATGGTTGGGTGGTGGAATTTGTGTTTGAGTTTAAATGGTTGATGAAAAAATCTTTTGAAAAAAAATGCAGATTGGGTGGTGGTAGGTTTATTTGGGTAGTTGAATTTGACTTTGTGTGGTTGATTAAAAAAAAATGAAAATTTTGAAGAAAACAATACAAATTCGGTGGTTTGGGTGGGGAAATATTAAATTTATACGGTGATAATGATGATGATGGTTTGGGTGGGGTTTAGGTGATGGTTTGGGTGGTTGAATATGGATTGTATTTGAGTTAATAAGAAAATAAATTGAAAAATAAAATTGTTGTGTTTGAGTTGTTGACAATGATGATGATGATGATGATGATGGTGAATGATAATGATGGTGATGGAGAAGAAGTGATGAAGATGAAATATTAAATTTGTACGGTCATAATAATGATGATGGAGAAAAGAAAATACAAATTACACTTTTCAAAATTTTAAATTTTCTTGTTATTTATTAAATTGTAAAAGAATAAAAGGGTTAAAATTAATGGAGAATATACCATTTGAAGATAAATACATTGTTAGAAGTAACAGCTTGACTATTAATCTTCTAGGAGTATAGAAGTCTTTTAGCACTTTTATTCACAATTAAATTAATATTAACAGACTAAAATTAATGATAGAAGATGTCCGTGTAATATTTATCAAATTTTAGATAAGATTTGCGTTGATATTATTCAAATTTTATCTATATATATATATATATATAATTTTATCAAATGTTAAGAGTATTTGTATAATTCTGACTTTACTTTACAAAAATGGATCTGTGGAATATTAGTCATTTGGGGATATTTAATGAAACAGATTTTTTTAAAATTTGGTATTAAGAAACCAGCTAAAACACAGGTTCAAAAATCGGGGGGCAACCAAGGGCTCTCCAAAAGTCAAAAACTATGTTCAGATCAAGAAAATCTCAGTTTCTTTACCTCATAAACACAAACACCACAACAAATCTAAAACACTTTTCTTTAGTTTCCTCACAAACTCATAGTCAACAACAACAACAGAAAAACCAAAAACATTTGCCACAAGAAAAACAAAAACACTTGCTGTCTATTTTACGCAAAAACCCTACAAACCTCACTATCACCAAACAAGTCCACTCTTATTTACTCACCACTGACTCTCTATGCCGCTCTACACTCCTCTCCAACACTCTCCTTCACTGCTACTCACTCTCTGAGCATCCTCAAAATGCTTTCTTTCTGCACAAACAACTTCAACAAACTTACACACATGTCACTACCTTATTTTGACAGCTTCACTTACTCTTTCCTTATCAAAACTTGCGTTAGTTTAGGCCAACCGAACTTGGGTAAGCAGCTTCATGCTGTTATAGTCAAAGTGGGTTTTGATTCTCATGTCTACGTGAACACTGCTTTGATTAATATGTATGTTTCATTAGGGTTTTCAGTCGCTGGTACTAAAGTGTTCTACGAAATGCCTGAACGAAATTTAGTTACGTGGAACGTTTTGATCACTGGTTTAGTGAAATGGGGTGAGCTTGATGAGCTTCATTTTGCACGTTCTCTCTTTGAAGAGATGCCTTGTAGGACTGTTGTGTCATGGACTGGGATAATAGATGGGTACACGAGGATGAATCAGTCTGATGAGGCTTTAGCTTTGTTTCGAAGAATGGTTGTGTGTGACTTCATGGAACCTTGTGAGATAACTATTTTGGCTATTTTACCAGCTGTTTGGCAAACTGGGGATGTTAAGAATTGTCAATTGATTCATGGGTATGGAGAGAAAAAAGGGTTTACTGTGTTTGATATACGAATTTCAAATTGTTTGATAGATACTTATGCTAAATGTGGCTGTATTGGGAGTGCATCAAGATTCTTTGAGGAGATATCTGTTGAAAGGAGAAATTTGGTGTCTTGGACATCGATAATATCTGGGTTTGCAATGCATGGAATGGGAAAAGAAGCCGTAGAAAAATTTGAGATGATGGAGAGAGTTGGTGTGAGGCCAAATAGAGTGACGTACGTTAGTGTTTTGAATGCTTGTAGTCATGGAGGATTAGTTGAGGAGGGGGTCGAGTTTTTTGATAAAATGGTCAAGGAGGGTCAAGTTTTGCCAGATATTAAGCACTATGGGTGTCTAGTAGACATGTTGGGGAGGGCTGGGAGGTTAGAAGAAGCGGAGAAGATTGCTTTGGAGGTACCTAGTGAGATTACTAATGATGTGATTTGGAGGACCCTTTTGGGTGCTTGTAGCTTTCATGGTAATGTTGAGATGGGTGAAAGGGTGACAAGGAAGATAATGGAGATTGAAAGAGGATATGGAGGGGACTATGTGCTTATGTATAACATCCTTGCTGGGGTCGGAAGGTTCAGGGAAGCTGAGAGGTTGAGGAAAGAGATGGATGAGAGGAATGCCTTGAAAGTACCTGGTCGTAGTTTGGTCTAATTGATGGCTCATTTATGGATTTTACCTGTAGCTCTCTATGCTGGACACCATAAACAAATGGACGAGTGCTCCAGAGTCTTACCAAGAGCAGGCCAAGATCACTTCAACCAAGCTGCCGGAGGTGCCACATCCTAAAACTAATGTATATCAGTGTGGTGCCATGAAATGCAAAACAATTGTTTGATTATGCTACAAAATTCTACGTGTAATGGATGGATTAATCCATTTATTCCGATGAAGTATGAAGCCATGATCTGAGTAGCATCTCTCCGTTGTTCGGAAATACACTATTTCATCATCTTTGCCAGAAAGAGGTTGACATGATGGTCGAGAATGGCTGCGAATCAGATATGTTATGTATGGCCTTTGTTTTCATACAATGTTGCGTGCACACCTGTGTTTGATACTGAAATGTTTATGCTTTTATCCCTGAGCTCAAGTCTATAATAGAAAAACCAACACAATGTGCAATGGAAATTTGTTCTAACTGCACAAAATCCGTGACTAAATTATTGTTTCTTCAATAAGTATTCTCTTTTCATACATCAAATGTTCAATGTAGTTATATTCAGAAGTTCAAGGTGTTACTAATTTATGTTTTATTTAATTGCAGTTCTATCGTCAACCTGCCAATATACTGAGTTTACAGTTCGCTGGCACAAAGACACTGTCTTCTAACTCTTCCCCAGCAATGGATACAAAATCAAGGGATTGGAGCACCGAATAGTGGACGGTGGAGATGCATTCCCTACCTAATTTAGTTGATTAAGCACTTCTAAACCTGAATTTAAGAAGTACCTTGTGTTAGTTTTAGAAAGGCCAACCAAACTCGAGTTTAATTCGATTTGCCAATAGAGTTTTTGTGGCTATTGATCTTATGAATGACGCATGGCACACGTTCTATATCTCCTCCATCTACTTTGAAGTTGAAAATCATGAAGAAAATGGATATTAGACATGACAGATCATTCATAAGAACAGTCATTCTAACACCAACATTACAGATACATCCCAGGCATTCAATAGGACAAACTGTTATATGAATCTATTGTACATGTGATATAGGAAGTGAAATGCTACAATAATAATAATTTTCCACTTGCACTTGTTTACGAATTTGCAAGTGAATTTCTCATCCTTAAGGGAAAGGGAAATTCCAATTCAAATAAGAACAAATCCCTGATAAAGGCATTACTAACGTATAAAAGTGAATTTTCTTACACTCGCAGATAAGTCTTGAATATATAAAGAAAACCGTCAGCGTTTACTTTGTCCTGTGCAAAAGACACTATTCTAATGTTGATCTAACATCTAATGCCAGATCCCCAAGATTACAGCAATGCTAAAAAGAAGCAAAAGTGCTACATTTCCTCCAGGTAGAATGGATGACCTGCAAAAACCAAAGCTTGCCTTTCAGATGCGACAATTGATTATCATGAACAGATATAATACGACCAAACTATCTTTACTTGATCAAGTTCACATACTAGAAGTCTATACATCCGAAATGGCATAAAAATTAACGGGTCAACACGAATTTTTGATGTCACTAGGAATTGTCACAATTGATCACAAAGTTCACCAATTTTATGGAAGAAAAAGTTGTTTAAGCCGACCAGTTACTCTAATCTTTTCCACTATAGTTTCGTTAGATCAAGCAGAGATACTAAAATTATTAAGTTAAATTAGAGAGCTCACAATTTATGAGTCTGCAAAATACTTCACAGAGCAAGGGAAAGGAATAGACTGACTGATAGACAGATGTAGGACTAGAAGAATGCCAAGAAATGCAAACAGTTTTGAGATCACGAGCTTGAGGATTTCTTTGCATAGACTAGAACAATGGATATGGATGGGTTTAGTTTGTAATAAGTTAAAGTTGCTATTTCTGAGCAGAGCAAGGTCAATATACATACCTTGACTTGCTCGAGATAATAGATGCACGAATGCTTAAAATGGTCTAAACATTGAACCTAGAAAAACTTTTTGGCTTTTGATACGGGTGAAATCAACCTTAAGAAAAAGCATGTTTAACTACATGAGAGACATGTTGAGGTAAGCCTTTTGATTTACATTTCCTAATTGTTCTTCAGCTAGTGTTTGTAAACCAAATATGTTGCCAACATTATGCTATTTCCACTAAAGTTAACATGTATTAAAAAACTTATTAGCAGTACCTGAGCTTCTTCCGCGATTGCTGTATGTATGCCATTGCTGGAGGTAGGATGCCAAACAGGAAGCAGTTTGCATAAACCCCAGCAAAATCTAGAGCTCTTGAAAAGGTTGATGGGAAGAATGATGCAATGAGAACAGGAAGACTAAGAACAAGGGGTGTTATAAATATTTCAAATATATTCCTCCCAGCCACACTTGTGATTGCTTTAATTTCTGAGGCAGCCATACACTTTGGTGATCCATTAAATGAAACCACTCCAATATTTCCAAGATTAAGCTCACCTGAAAAAGTTAGAAATCCAACTCTTCCGGTTCCAATCCCATCAGAGACCATTTTAGACTGAGAGCAATTGTGTTCTTCTAAACTGCCTTCCCCAAAAATCAACTGCAAAGTATCAACAATCTGCTTTGGCAAGCTAACAGCATATCCTATAAAGCTAGTAGCCAAAGTAGAGAATGCAAAGCCTTGAACAGCAGATAAAGCGGAAGGATTAACTGAAAGCAAGAGGGATATGGGGTCACTAGAGGAGGCAGCCATGCTACTCCCAGCAAGCCCCAATACAATCAAATTCCATGATAGAACCATAATCAGTGGAACAACCCCACCAATCAATACTGCCTTTCGAGCCTCGGATACAGAGTTCCCGGCAATTTTGCAAATAAAAGGGGTGACAACATGGAACCCCAATGTGAGAACTGTTACAGGTATAGCAGGCAAAATTGATGAAAGACTCCATGAAGCAGTAAAAAAGGAACCAAATACACTTCTTCTTGCCACGGATAAACCAGTTGTCACAAGGGCAGTTATGGAGATAAACATAAGGAAGCATAACAAGCGATTCACAACATCAGTAGCCTTAAATGGAAAGAACCCAATTACAATCCCAGCAGCAAGAGGAAATACAGTATGAGCAAATACAAAATTCATCCAAGGAAACAACTGAGACACAATGGAACCAATGCCTGAAACACAAGCCACTAACAAAGAAAAACTCAAGCTAGCATAAACTAGTGCTACAAAAGCACCAAAATGTCTTCCCAATGCTTTTGTTGCAAGGCCAGTGAAGCTGACCTCTTCAACCCCATCTTCTTCCATAGCTGCAAAAGTGAGTTCAGCAACGAGAATGATTGATGATATAACATAAACCCAAGAAAGAATAATGCTTATGGTTGATGGAAGTGAGCCTGACCTTATGGTTGCAGCAGGCAAACACAGCATACCAGGCCCTACAGCTGTCCCAATGATCAAACCAACAGCACCCCAGAAGCTCTTCTCCTTGGTTCCTTCTTGTGTTTCTTGAGGCTTCTCACTACTACCATCATTAACATCATGAGGAAAAATTGGAAGTGAAATAGTTTTATCATTTGTGCATTTTGTAATGGAAACGAAAGAGAGATTCTTGGAGTCTTTGGTGAGAAATGTAGGCTTGTTGGGTGGTGGTGGAGTTGAGTGAGAAATGGGGTGTCTATGAAGACCAGCATTGATGTGCAGAGAACTGAATGTTGAATGTGAAATTGAGGAGAGCATTGTTGTTCCCTTGGGGATTTAAAAGATTTGTGATACAATGGAACTGATGATTGGTTAGTGGAATCTCTGCAATGAGATTCAGTTTTTTTCTTTTGTGCGCTGAGAATCTTGGATTCAGGTAGGATTCTATATTGAAAATTTGAAATGCTTTTGATTGCAGTTCTGGTGACAGACTTCGTAGCCGCCAGATTGTCAATGACAGGCTATAAGTATCTTGGTTTGGTGTTTATTGTCAGAAATTGAGAAAAAGAGCAGATGCTGAACTGGGCCTGTGTCGTGTTATGTTGGATGTGGCCTACCAAATAACTTAGGTTATTGTAGTTGTAACGGTGTAACCTGCTTGGGCCTGCAAGTGCAAGCAACCATTAAAGCTCAATTTTCATTATTATTTTTCTGAAAGGTGAAATTCCAAAAGTCCCTATAATTCTATGAAATACCACTGTTTTTATACTGTTTTCAAAGTTGACGAACATAGTCCCTAATGTTTTAAGGTCCCTAACTTGTTAATTAATAACCAAAAACATCCTCGCTGCAAATGTCTGTTATCTAAATAGTTAATTGACTGAGTTTAAAGTTTAAAAAGTCAAAAATGTCTTTTCCAATTAAGTGAATATTTAAAATAAAAAATTAAATAATAAAGTTTGTTAAGAAAATAATTAAAAAAAAAAAAGAAAAGAAAAGGAAATACCCAATTCCAAGATCCAACTTTATACATTCAAAACGAAACAGTAAAAATGAAAAATCCAAATATTAAACCAAAATCAACACTATTAGAACCCATCTCAATTGCTAGGGCCATACATTTTCTCAAGAAATTGAAATAAAATGTTAAGGATCATAGATCTTTTTTGTGTTCGTTATATTAAAACAAAAACGAGGTAGGAGTTTAATATTGTGATTTCCTTTTTTGAGCTTATTTTGTTTGATTTGTGGGTGGTTTGATTTGAGCATTCATAATAACTTGCTCCTAGCCCTACATTATTTAATTTTGAATACATAGCCGCATCTGTATTAATTTAAAAACCACGGAGGGAGGATTTTATTAGCCTGCTAGAATTCTGCTAAATAATTCATAGACCATAGAACAAGCTCACCAAACAAATGTCTTGACCTTGGGTGGAATATTCAGTGATCAGATTCATGCTACAGCATATCCACACAATCAAATGACTTTTTCTACCCAAACAAAAGAAACTCCATTACTCCAATGTGTATCAATCCAAGCAATGTGAACTACAAAGTGATGTGAGGTGGATTCCTATTATATTTGACACTTAAAACAAATGTAATGTATTGTTACCTGTTTTTTATGGCTAGCTCACATCAGACAATAATGCTTTTCTCATTTCCTCAACACTAATCCTTTTGCTCAACATATCAGTGTGAAGAAAATGGTTTAGTATTGTGTTTTGTTGTTTTCTTTTAGCAAAAAACACCAACATATTTGGGTATCATTCGTTTGGTTTTAGCCTTTTAGGCCCAATTTGGTATAGTCAACTGAGGGGTAACTTAGTAATTTATGGGTTTTCTTTACAAACCCTAAAAACAAAAGTATAAAACAAGCCTTTGTTTGTTTTGTGCTAGTGTGCATCAGCCATGTAAAAACAAAAAAAAAAAGATTCGGAAAAAGAGATTCTTTTGTGTACGACTGCATGCCAAGTTGATGAAGTATAATCTTTTATTTCGAATCCATTTGAAACAATCAGCATCTGAGTGGAGATATTTGTGATTATCTCAGTTTAAAGAGAGTTTGTTGTGGTGATATTATTCTAATTTCTTTTCTCTATTTTGTTGTAATTCCTCAACACTTTTGTTTCTGATAAGAGATATTTTATACCCCATTATTGGTTATAATAGTGGAGATATTATTATAAGTTTGCCTGTAGCGGTAAGCTTATGCCAAACCACATAAATTACAGTCTTGTTTATATATTTATTTGTTTACTTACTTGAGACTTTGATTGATTGTTGAGTTTTGTTAGCCTACTCTATAATTTACACAAATAGCAGGTGCTGGTGATTTTTCGTGACTATATTTTTGCAGCATTAATCTTTTGCTAGGAAATCTCATAACATAAAAGAGATCTACTCTCTTAAAATTAAAAATAAATTATTTTATAAATTACACATACTTATAAATACGCATAATGAGATTTAAATTCCCAACTATAAACATATTAAACAAGGTTCAACTCGATAAACCTTTAACTTTGATTATTTGAAAGAAAATTATAAGAGTTTTTAATTTTTATTTTGAACTAAAAAATTCATTTACTTAAAAATTTTAAAAAAATAATGATGAGCAGTCGGCAGTCCCATAAAAACATAAAGTGGGCACATGCCTCATAAGTTAAATATTAAAAAGAGAAGCTATGGATGGAAGGTCGGCCACGTATATTCAACTATATATATATAATATATTGATTACATTCACATTTGGCTCCAAAATAGGAATTGACAAAACTTAAAAATGTAAATAAAAGATTAAAAAGATTTAATATGTCGACTAACATGACACCATAAAATGTGGGTGTAAACTAGATTCAATTCAAAAGTTGAACTCAAAATTGACATTTGAATTTGACAAGCAATACAAGTCCAAATATATCATCACAGCCTTTTCTTTATCGTAGGCTGGCAGATTCTTCAAATCTAAAAACTGGACCTACCTTTGAATGAAATAGGGATGATTTGTATGAAATAAGGAGATTACTACAACTTGAGACGATTTGTATTTTTATATGTATTATGTAATTATCCTTAAACCATAAAATTTTAAAGATATTTTAATGGAAATTACATAAATTTAATTATACTAATCCTAGTATTATTTTTTTTTAAGAAATCTATGAGTTGTATAAACTGTTTTTTTAAGAAAACTGTTAGTATTAGTTTTTTTGAAAGGGGTACAATTACAATATCAACAACTGCCGGGACCTGTCAAGATTAACCACTTTACAATATCAACACATGCACATGGTGGGAATCGAACCCCTTACCACTAAGGTGGGAGGGAGATGTATTAACCACTTTACTGTTAGTATTAGTTTAGCCATCTAAAATTAAGATGTAATATTTACTTAAAATTACAAAATGCCTCAATTGTAATTACAACTATATTTTTATAAATAAATAAATTATTAAATAATATATCTTGGACAACTTAGGTCCTGGTGACTGGTGAGTGTTTTTTTTTTTTTTTTTTCCCTTTGGGAGGGAGTGAGAGAGAATTTTAATTCGGAGACTTTCATTGAGAAATATAAGTATATTATCTTAGAGTCCCACTTTTTTTTATTTAAATTTATAATATATAGGGAGACCACGTGAGATCATCTCCAACCCAATATATTAAAAATATAAAAATAGTATTTTTTTTAATATTTTTACACTAAATTTTTTTCCACACCAACCCATTTAATACCAAATTGGTGTAAAAAATATTTTTAAATTCTTTAAACAATATTTATTTATTTATTTAATATAAAAATATTACTCTTAAATTATTACACACATTGTATATAAAAAAAAATTAAATATTCAAATAATTTTATATTTTTAATGTAATATTATTTTAATTGTTTTTTTTCAACTAATTTTTTAATTATATATTTTATTTAAGTTAATTTAATATTATTATTTTTATTAAATTACTAATTACTATCTTTTTTAAATAATAATTGATAAAATAAAATTTAAATTATTAAAAATTTAAATTAAATTAAAAGGTATAATTTAATTAAATACATAATTAATAAGTTAATTAAATTATTTAATAATATATGATGAAATAATTTTATTAGTATATTTTTTATAATAAATTAATTTATATTTATTTATTTTTTAAAATATATAAATAAATTAAATTAGTTGAAAGATATTAAAACAATAAAATTTATTGTAGTTATAATATGAGGTGTAAAGATGAAATTTTTTAAAAAATACTATTTATATATACCGTATTTATACATAAAAGGAAGCAAATTAGTACATGATTGAAAATGGTTTTTGTACTGAATTAATACAAATGTATCAAATTATTGCATAATTGGAGATCATCCAATACAGTTATTTTACAAACTGTATTATCCCATTGGGGTTGATTTTATGAAGTCTGACAGTTTTATGATACGTTTGGCATTAGAAATAATAAAAAAATAATAATAATTTAGTTAAATTAAATAAATAAAAAATCTTTTGATTGTTGAAAAATAGTCAAAGGTTTTTTTAGGAGACAGAAAAAGCTAAAGGTTGCAAATTTTCTTTGACAATGGCCCACAAAAAGCAATGAGGTGGCAAGCCACCTGCCTTTTATCCAAATCATATCCAAAGCTTTCTTTTCTTTTTCCAAACTTCAAGATTTCCAGCTGCCACGTGTTTGAAAGTACACAATTCACGTGCACC
Source organism: Xanthoceras sorbifolium (assembly GCA_003430845.1). Classification (NCBI taxonomy): domain Eukaryota; kingdom Viridiplantae; phylum Streptophyta; class Magnoliopsida; order Sapindales; family Sapindaceae; genus Xanthoceras; species Xanthoceras sorbifolium. The sequence continues at coordinate 19,121,133 of CM010619.1, read as the reverse complement.
ATCCATTTTTCCATCAAAAACCCACCACCATCCTCTTCTAAATTAATTAAATAAACCTTATCCATTATATTTTCAACCCACAAAAAAATCCCACATCACAAAAATTTACTCACCGTTGGATCCTTTCCACAGAAAAAAATCAACGGTCAGTGATGAACCATCGGCTCATTTTAAAGGTATAATCTGTTTTCTTTGTTTTCAAAAAAGGAATCGCGTTTACTCAATAAGAAAGCAATAGTTTTCAAAAAAAGAAAAAAAGAAAAAAGAAAAGATAAAGCAATAATTTTCCATTTTCTTTCGGGGTTTGCTTTGAAACTGTTCTCTCTGCTTTAACAATTTTATGTTGATTTGGCTTCTGGGGTTACCTTCAAATTTGTAAAAATTCATCTTTAAACAAAATATATTTCCAGTTCTTTTTTTTTTTTTTTTCTCCTAGAGAAGTTATTGTTTTTGCGAGAAAATATGGCAGAGGTTTTGGGCAAGACAAATCTGTTTTCATATTGCAACCAAAATCAACAAAATAAAGGCATCTATGTGGTTCCAAAAAGTTGCGGTGGTTCTTGTTTGGTGAGAGGCTGCTTTCCTTCTATGAAATTGAAATCAGAGGGTTTGAGATTATCTGCTTCATTGAACAGTGATTTCTATGGCAACAGAGTTGTTTTCCAAGAAAACAAAGGCATGCCAAAAAGAGGGATTTCTTCCAAATCCTCCATCAATGCACAGGTCGGTCACAAATTTTCACTTTTCAATCTATGGGTCAAGTTATTTTTTGTACGTTATTTGTATTTTTTAAATTGTTTGTCCTTAAAATTTATAATATTTTTCTTTTAGTTGTTCTGTTCTGGGGATCTTAATATATATGTATTGCATTTTTTTTTTATTGGAAATGAAAATGATTTTTTTTAAAGGTTGAGTTCCATTAGTAGTTGACCAGTTTTTTCTAAACAAGATTTCACATAACACAAATATTTGCTTTAAGATCAATTTTTGAGATGTGTTTTAGATTTAGTTTTCCGCCATGATTGAAGTTTCTGGATATATGTTCTTGTCAAATTTTGTTTGTTCTCTTCAAAATATGGTTTATGATGATTATGTTTTATTTTGATCCTTAAATGATTTAAATGGACTTTTTTTTTATCTTCCTTTACAGGCTTTACAGACTGGTCTTATTGGAAAAGCCCAGAAATGGTGGGAAAAGGGGATGCAACCAAACATGAAAGAGGTGACCTCCGCGCAAGAACTTGTGGATTTCCCTTTCGAATGCCGGGGACAAACTTGTTATTGTTGATTTCTTTTCCCCTGGTTGTGGAGGTTGCAAAGCTCTCCATCCCAAGGTATAATCCACACTCACAACTATTGTTTATAAATTTTATATGTTATTTCTTAACAAGGGTATTTTTAATTGAATGTGGATGGGGTATTTTTGTGTGGCAGATATGTCAGTTGGCAGAAATGCACCCAGATGTGCAGTTTCTTCAAGTGAATTATGAGGAGCAGAAATCCATGTGTTATAGCCTTAATGTTCATGTGCTGCCCTTTTTCCGATTTTACAGAGGGGCTCATGGCCGGTTATGCAGCTTTAGCTGTACTAATGCCACGGTTAGTTCTCATGTTCTATCTATTTTTATGCAACACCTTTAGATGTGTTCTCTTTTACTGATGAATGAAGGTCATCTATGAAGCAACGATAAATTATCAAGTGAATAATATTGCTGTAAATGTATACCTAGTTTAGTTCATTATAAACAGTGCTTTTGTGATTATGATGCTGATTTGTTTCTACATTAGCATTCCCCTTTTCAGATCCGTTCTCAGTTTGTAATACACTAAAAACATAGGACATGTGAGACTAATTTTGGGCCTTTTTTCTTTGTGTTAAGAAAATATATTGCTCTTGAGAAGTGGGCATTTGATTTGTTTTTCCATGTCTAGGATGTCTATTTGTTTCTGCTGGTTAGTAGTATTGTCTTGGGTAGCTGGGTTGATTTCTGTTTGTTGCTTATCTGAAATTTTACTTCAGCAAACCTGTCCTACCAGTTGATTCAACTGTGCTCAGTTCTTACTCAACATTACTCGTTGATCTTGCATTACAGTAATATCGGTTTTGTTCTTTTGCAGTGTTGATTAAATTTTACTTATAAATAGTGTGATTGCTTTTTCAGATAAAGAAATTTAAAGATGCATTAGCCAAGCACACCACAGACCGATGCAGCCTTGGGCCAACAACGGGACTGGAGGAGAAAGAGCTCCTGGCATTGGCTGCAAACAAAGTTCTCAACTTCAATTACACCCCAAAACCACAACGATTGCCTGTTCCTGTCCAAGAAGAGATAGCAGTGGCAGAAGCATCCCCATCCCATTCAAACTCAAATCTTCCTCTACCTCTTCATTCAACACCCTTAAAGTCTGCTCAAGACACTGAAGAGAAAACCTTGGTCACTGCTGGAAGATGATTTGTGTGGTTTGTTCTTGCAGCCCCATGCTCTTCCCTCATGCCCGTTGTACAGTTCCATTTTGTGTTCTTATGTAAAATATCCATGTCAGAAGTGAACAAACTACTAGAGGTTCAGTCATATTGTATGTGTGTGTCCCAAAAGAATTGCAGGGTCTTGGATTTCTTTTTTTGGATCCTGGCCTGCTTGTCTCAAGGGTCTTTGAAAGGCTTTAGATGGCCCCCCTTTGTGATTGTAAAAATTATGTCTTCTATTTACTGATAGAAGATCCTTTTTTTTGTATCCCTTGGTGCTCTCGTGTAGTAGATAAGGGTATTTGTATTGGATTTGTGGGTTATGAATTTGTTGCTGTTAAGTGCTTTCCTAATTATTATTTTTGTGTACTTTGGATCTCACACCTGGATTGTGGCTGGGTGTGTCATGAGTAATATAGACAACAAAAACCTTCCAACAATGTCTTCTTCCATGTAGCCAATAAATCTTTCTGCTGATATTTTCTCTGTCCAGGTAAACTCATCTTTCCATTGTTTCTCATGTAGACACCCTGAAAGCAGTTAAAAACTGTTGGATGATGTACCATGTTTTTTTTTGGCACAAAAGTCCATACCATTTGGTTCTTTAGCATTACAAACTTAAGCAGACAAATTGGGACCACACGAGCAGATGCATACTATTTGCTACATGCTAACTTGGCTGAGCAGCAATGGATAAGATTTGCGTGTGGGAGTAGATGAATCAACGTGGCCTCTCTTAATTTACACACAAAACAACTTTAAGAATTGTGGGTTGGTGACTTGGTGGTCCCTGGAACTCGACCATAGTTTTAGGCATCCAAGATTTTCAAAGCTATTCTCTTTTCTTTACAGGTGTCAATTGGCTTGTCTACCATTGACAGAAATTTTCAAGTTTCAAAATTGTGAAGCTCTTATCTTTCTCCCATGTGTCCGGGGTGTTTCCATCAAAGAGGAACTGTATTCGTCAGCTTGAAAGCAACCTCTGCCCCTACACCTATTTAATGTGTATGATTTGATTAAATAAGCCATAGATAATCAAGGACTGTAGATATTTTTAAGGAAAATGTGTATAGCATATTTGTTCATAGTTTAAGATGTTGGGAATTTAGTAAAATTATCCAAAAAATAACTTGAAATTGTAAATATATCCATCCTCCACTAACTTTTACATTATATACCCAAAATATTTTTTTGAACAAAAATACTCTCATAATATATTTCTTCACACGGGTTCTTCTTCTTCACTTGGTTCTTTTTTTTGCTTCTTCACATTTTTTTTTCTCTCTTCTCTTTTCCATAGATCTCTTATAAACTAAGCCAAAAAATTTCTATTTCTCATCTCCCTAAACTCTTACATTTGCAAAATCATTCAAATCATCTCACAAACTTCCACCATTAGAAAATTTTAAGGTTAGTGGAAAAGAAGAAGAAGAGTGAAATAGAAAAGAGGAGAAGAAGAAGAAGAACAGTTTGCGGCGGAAGAAGAAGACCGGCGCAAGGAGGAAGAAGAAGTGCGGAGGAAGAAGATGAAAAAAAAAAAAATCATCGGGCAGGGCCGGCCCGATGAAATTTTCATCGGGCCGGCCTTGCCCGATGAAAGATTTTTTTCATCGGGTCTGCCCTGCTTGATGATTTTTTCATCGGGTTGGCTCTGCCCGATCAAATCATTTTGGGTGCAACAGCGCCACAGCTATATATTGTTGATTTACTTCTACAAATATATATATATATATTTTTTGTACTTCTTTCAGCGAGTCTACACTCCACAGTTTTCTATTCTTCCTTGCTAGATCTGAAATGCCATTAACAAACAATTTTTCTTGTTATAAAACCAAGTAAGATTTGCTACAAAACCAACCGATTTTAGTTAGTGTTTAAGAACAAACATTTAGATTTGAAATTAGTGTTATGGGTTTTCCAATTTGAATGTCGAATTCATTGAGATTTGTTAAATTATCATGGGATTGAATTTGGATGGAAATTTGTATTTCATCGGGTCACTGTGGCCCGATGATTTAATTTCATCGGGTCACTATATGACCCGATGAAATTAAATCATCGGGCCGCAGTGGCCCGATGAAATTAAACCGTCGGGCCACTGTAGCCCGATAAAATTTCATCAGGCCACTACGACCCGATGAAATGAAATCATCGGGCCACAGTGGCCCGATGAAATTAAATCATCCACAGTAACCTGATAAAATTGAAATTACTTACATAATTGATCTGCTTCAGTTTCTATCACTACTTGGATGGATTTTAGAGGAGATTATTGATGTGTAACTATTAATGTTTATGTTATGTAGTTCTATATATGAGCTATTGAAGCAATTGACGGTGGTGTTATATTGATTTTATTGCAGTGGTCATTGTAGTGCATTTGTGCTTATGTTTGCTGAATATATCAATGCACACAAACAGAAGTTCGATTTCAAAGCAAAGCAAATGAAAGTTCTTAGGAGGAAAATGTCTATTGAAATATTTGCAAACTCTACACTATTAGACGACAATGAAACATAACACTGACATGTACTTTTTCCCAAATTATTCTTTATGTGAATAAATCTTTTTCTATAATATCGAGTCTAAATATTATTGTACATAATATTGATGAAACATAACATTGACATTAAGTTCAAATATGAGAAATTGTAAAGGTTATTGTTAAACGATCTAAAATTGATAAAATTGCAAAACATTATCCGCTGAAAAGTGAATCGAAAAACTACATAAATGTCAACAATGTATCAAAGAGACTAAATTCCGTCTCCAGCAATGATTAAAAGAAATATATAATTAGATACAACAAAACGGAAAATGAAAGAATATTCGAGCCAGCACGATGAAAAAAAGTATCAACCCGATAGTATTAAAATCTTGCTCGTTTGTAATCAAAATTGGTATAGGTCTCGAAGCTACTTCAACATCATCAATTGAACACATTACAGACGTGGCTCGAACCAACTCTTCATTACTGTTTCGGCCTGATACTATCAATTATCGGGTATAGCCAACCCGATGAAAAAATTCATCGGGTAGTGCCGGCCCGATGAAAAACAATCATTGGGCAGGGTCGACCCGATGAAAAAAATCATCTGGCAGGGTCGGCCCGATGAAAAAATTCATCGGGCAAGGACCGGCACGATGAAAAATTTCATCAGGGCAAGACCGGCACGATGAAATTTTTCATCGGGCCGGCCTTTCCCGATGAAAGATTTTTTTCATCGGGTCGGCCCTGCCCGATGATTTTTTCATCGGGCCGCCCCTGCCCGATGAAAAATTTCATCGGGCAGGGCCGACCCGATGAAAAAAATCTTTTATCGGGCAAGGCCGGCCCGATGAAAATTTCATCGGGCCGGCCCTGCCCGATGATTTTTTTTTTTTTTCATCTTCTTCCTCCGCACTTCTTCTTCCTCCTTGCGCCGGTCTTCTTCTTCCGCCGCAAACTATTCTTCTTCTTCTTCTCCTCTTTTCTATTTCACTCTTCTTCTTCTTCTCCACTAACCTTGAAATTTTCTAATGGTGGGAGTTTGTGAGATGATTTGAATGATTTTGCAAATGTGAGAGTTTAGGGAGATGAGAAATAGAAATTTTCTTGCCTTAGTTTATAAGAGATCTATGAAAAAGAGAAGAGAGAAAAAAAAATGTGAAGAAGCAAAAAAAAGAACCAAGTGAAGAAAAAGAACCCGTGTGAATAAATATATTATGAGAGTATTTTTGTTCAAAAAAATATTTTGGGTATATGATGCAAAAGTTAGTGGAGAATGGGTATATTTGCAATTTCAAGTTATTTTTTAGGTAATTTTGCTAAATTCCCTAAGTTGTTTATCTCTTTTTTAATTTATATTAGTGGTGGATTTAAGTCTTGTTATACCATTTATTAATATATGTAAAAAATATTTTTTTTATTATGAGAATATATATCTTCCGATTATATGACTGGAACTATCTTTCTATTTCGTGGAATATATGTATCCTGACTGATTTGATCGATGTTAACATTAAGAAAAAAGAAAGACAGCAGGTATACCAATCAAGACAGGGGGCCCAATTCACCAAGAACGCCGGTGGGTTTTGGGCTTTGTAGCATTTTCTGCAATAGTTGAAAATCAGCTAAATAAGAATGTGCTGTTAAGGCCACAATATTGATTAGGTGTGGGAGGTCCTGCATGTTTTTGGGTCTGGGCCTGCCACCTGGATAACATGCAATTCAATTTTGGACAACGTGTGATTCACTGCAATTTGATGCAACTTGAATGTTGCACACTGGACTCTGAACACACACACACAATCTTCTTGATGTTGTACAATGTATCTTGGACTGTGGACAATGAGACCTGGTCTGTACACAATGTAAAAATCTGGAGTCTCATATTAGAAAATTACTCGCGCTAATTCTCTCTTATTATGAACTGGGTGTCATTACAAAGGATGTCCATACAACAAATGTAAGATTAGGAATAATCTTCTCCCGGCCATGTTTGGTATATGGGATTAGGAGTAGAATTGGATTATTTACTCCTAGTCCTATGTTTGAAATATGTTAGAATTAGATATATTCAATCCCAACAGTTCCACACCAATTTAGTCCCACTTTTGTTTTTTTTTTTTTTCAATATAATATAATATTTAATATAAATAAAAATTAATTTTATTTTATTTAAATTAATTTTAAATAGTTTTATTTATTTTAAAAAATAAATTAAATATCTCATTTAATGTTTTTAAAATAATATTTAATTTTATTTAAAAATATTTTTAAGTAAATTTAATTTAATATTTTTATTTTATTTAAAATTAATTTAAATATTTTATTTATTCAAAAATATATAATTTTTAATTATATTTAATTAAAATATATTTTTTATTTAATTTAAAATTAATCTTATTTTTTATTTAAGTTAAAATGAATGTAATTTACTTCAAAATATTTTTATTTATGTGAAAATTAATTTCATAAATTTATTATGATTTTATCCCATCATATCATATACCAAACAAAAGACAGTACTATTTTTAGTTCAGACTGTACCAAACACATCACAGTACTAATTTAGTCCAATCCAATCCAATTCAATCCAATCCAATCCAATCCAATCCAGTCCAATCTCACAAAAATAATCCAATTCAATCTCGTATTTCAAACGCACCTTTGATGTTTAATATAAAGATAGTTAATATGAAGTTCATATTTCCTTCCAATTAATCAAAACTAATCGAAAATGTTTGGATGATTTTAAAAAAGGTAAATTGTAATAGAGTACCTGATATTTAGTTAAATTACAATGTGGAATATATTTTTGTCAAAATAATATATTAGTATTCTTGATTAAATGGTTGACCGTTAGAGATAATTAGTCTTTTTTTATGTTAGAAAGGTTATCATTTAAGAAACTAAAGTAATAAAAATTTTAAATTAAAAACTCCAAAATAAAATATTCAAAAAATAAAAAATAAAATAAAAAAAATCTCAAAAACATAAAGAGTAAAAAATTTAAATTGTTTTTAAAAAAATATGAAGAACTTCATATATACATTCCCAAGTCAAACTTAGTAAATAACAAGTGTTGGAAAATGACATTTTGTATAGATATTTTGAAGCTCAAATTTGAATATGATCAATATTATGAAAATGATAGGTCAAGCTGAATTCGTGTTCTCCTCCAGGAGGAGATCGAAATGAAATATTTATATGATTAAAATGATTTTCTAATACATCCAAGGAGATGGAAAAGTGTAGCAAAATAAGCTTGTTCCACATATGAATGGATGTCCTATGATTTAATTTTTTTTAGTATTATATACTTCTCGATTGTTTCTTTTGATCTCTTATTAGATTAGCTGACACCAAAAACTAAACGTGTTGATATTTTGATGATGAGAATTTTCAAAGCATCTAGTCAAAAAGACCAAGGGAGGCAATACTGAATAAGACTTTTCCAAGGAAAATGAGAGGAAAATTCAATAAAGATGTGACATCCGAGATAAAATGATATGTTCTTGACGGAATCAAAGTGCATGTGATATAAATCATACTGCAACATTCAATCAAAGTATGCAGTTGTGCTTTTAATTTTCAAACAAGCTAATTGTCCACCTTTTGTCATTTATTGAATTATAATTTTCAATTTTTATAGGACAAGTCAGTCAAATAACGTAACTGGGAAAATAATTTATAATTTCAATTCAAATTGAAATCTAAAACTGAATGATTTATCATTATATCAGCTCTTTGTTTTGGAGTATACCCATCTTGTATTATCAGCTGAGCGATGGCTAACAAAAGCAGAAGTATCTACTACATCATCTTGTTCATTTTCTGTTGCCTTTGGGCCTCGCATGCTGGTGCAGCAGATGTACTCAACCAAGGTGATGTGCTTAATTCTTCTCTCTCTCTTGTTTCCAGCAATGGGAACTTCACTTTAAGGTTCCATAATCTTAATAGCACTAAAGATTCCATCAGCTACTACTTGGGAATATGGTACCAAGGTGATACAGTTACAAGTCACCAGCCTTTCTGGATCGCCAATCGAGACAGGCCTGTCACTGATGATTCAGGGGCTCTTGTTATAGATGAAACTGGTAAACTGATCATAACATACAACGGCGGGGCTCCGCTTGAGTTATACTCTGGTCAATCCAATACCAGAGTAACTGCTGTTTTACAAGACAATGGAAACTTTGTATTGAAGGAAGCAAACAATGGTGGGGTTACAGACCGGATTCTGTGGCAAAGCTTTGATTCTCCTACGGATTCTTTCTTGCCTGGAATGAAACTGGGGATCAACCACAAGACTGGTCAGAATTGGTCACTTACATCATGGTTAACTGACTCTATACCAGCTCCTGGGGCTTTCTCTCTGGACTGGGACCCCGATGAACATCAACTGATTCTTAGGCGACGAGGGGTAACCTTTTGGACTAGTGGGGTATTATTGGAGAACAACACATTTGAAAACGTTTTACTGTATGGACAAGAGGCAGATCACAAGTTTATTGAAGTTTCAAACGAAGATGGGAAATACCTTACATACGAATTTGTACGAAATCAATATACTCCTGAGAATTGGATAAATGTTACATGGTTGTTGTTGTCCTACGATGGAGACATGATGGATCAAAGTAGTAGCTTAGCGGTTTTAGATTCCGATTGGTGTGATGGATATGACATAAGCTCCGGTTGTAAGAGATGGGAAGGGCCAAAATGCAGGAGTCATGGTGAAAGCTTCCGACAAGAAAGAGGTTATTTTCCCGGTTCAGTTGATACATTATTTGATGACAATACAAGTCTAAGCTTAGGTGATTGCAAGGACATCTGCTGGAAAAACTGTACATGTGTTGGAACTGCAACTAGTTTGAATCCTAACGGTACTGGATGCACATTTTGGTATGGACCTCTTGAAGCAAGTCGAATTGGGGTGTCAGAATCCTTATACTACATTATTCGTCCAGGCCCTCCTGGTATGTCTCTCCTCTACTCTTTATAATTTAGACCAAAGTAAGATGCAGGCATGATGGTGGTTTTGTAAACCTGGAATCTGCATTCAGTTAGGCCTCTATTGAGGACCTAGGTATAGATCCAACAACAAACCCCAACTTGCACTTCAAACAACTCATAGACAATAAAATTGAGTTAGTTCACCTTACTCAGGGATCATCAACTCTCTTGAACATGGGTTAATTAGCCCTTACCCTAACTCAAACAATTCCCGAGCCTGAAATCCAAAAAAAAAACAAATTAATCTAGAATTAAGGTTATTAGCCTTAGAACTAGCCCAAACTTAGAAAAGCCGAAATTTAGAGAAAGTCTCTCAAGTTTATTGATAATAATTGATGAATACAAAACTAATGAAAAACAAACTATTTATACTAGCTAGGTCCTAATAATGAAAAGTCTAGCAAATAGAGTTTTGTTCTAAAAGGGAAAGCAAATAACAAATAGAATAGGAAATAAGAATCCATGTGAAACAGGTCTGGAATGGCTGCTGCACATGTGTCGCGACCCAGGTCGTGACACTCACTGCCTCTTTTTCTATTTTTCCTCCAATAGGTCGCCAACTCGACTAGTGAGTGTGGCGACTGTTGGTCGCGACCATGGGTCACCGCACTCACTGTTTTTTCTTTCAAAAAATATTCAACTCGACCAGTGAGTGTGGCGACCGTTGGTCATGACTGGGGGTCGCGCCAAGGGGTCGCCACACCCACTGGTTGATTTTTCTCCTTTTTCTCTAATATACTAGTTTCTTCTCTCGCAAACCTCTTAAATCTTCTTATGGTCTCAATGGCCTCTTACTAATATGAGTCATTGGAAACATTTAACATAATTTATACATAAGTGAGAGATGCTAGAAATAATAAATACTGATGGGAACTGAAAGAAATAACATAACCTATCTGATGTTCTTTTTAATGTTTTCAACATTGATATTTCCTGAGATAACAAAAAAAAAAAAAAACAATCTATTATATGTAACTTAGATTTCTTTGGTCTCCATCTTTACCAAACACAACTTAAGTCAGTGCTCAAAACTAGAACAGTGTCAAAAATGGTTATCTGCAGAATATAAAAGTGGTTGGAGGAAAAAAATGAAGACAATTTGCCATTTGATGCAGGGTCGAAGCTGTGGATATGGATTTTAATTGCTGTAGCAGCCACACTAGTTGCAATACTCTTGGGTATTTTGGTCTTTCTGAGACGGAGAAGACTTCGACAGCAAGGTATATATGTATAACTGTCAAAATCATATGACATGAAATTTCTCTTTTGTAAATTTTATGATTTTAGTGAATGTCAAGCTCAACATTTTCATGTCACTCCAAACAGAGAAGTTTCTACATGATTTGATGACTTTAGATAATCCAAGTGAAGCAAGAGAGCTTGAGGTTGATGGCAACAAAGGCCACAATTTGACAGTATATACTGTGTCATCCATCATGGATGCTACAAAGAGCTTCTCAATTGAAAATAAACTCGGAGAGGGAGGTTTTGGACCTGTTTACAAGGTAAAATTTTTTAAAAAAATTGTTTTAGAATATATCAAAATGTTTCCATAAGCAAAGCTCATTTCCAACATTAAATAATAACTCATGAATAATTATTTAAGGGTAAATTGCCTGACGGTCGAGAGATAGCAATAAAGAGGTTATCAAGAAGATCGGGACAAGGACTCCTGGAGTTTAAGAATGAGCTTATACTAATAGCTAAATTACAACACACAAATCTTGTACAGCTCCTAGGATTCTGCATTCACGGGGAAGAGAAAATGTTAGTCTACGAGTACATGCCAAATAAAAGCTTGGACTCATATATTTTTGGTTAGTTCTTCTTCACTTCTACCTACTACGTATGTTTCTACTACATTTCTAAAACTTCTGCAAATTCATATATTTGTTCATTTATACTTTGATTAGTGTATTATAGGTTTTTCACTATTGTTTTTTTCTATAATTATCAGACCAATCTAAAAGGGAGTTGTTAGATTGGAAGAAGTGTTGTAACATCATTGAAGGGATAGCACAAGGACTACTTTACCTACACAAGTACTCTAGATTAAGAATAATTCATCGAGATTTAAAAGTTAGTAATATTTTGCTCGATGAAAACATGAATCCCAAAATATCTGATTTTGGTATGGCGAGAATTTTCACTACTCAGTCTGAAGCAAATACAAACAGAATCGTTGGCACATAGTAAGTAAACAATGAAATTAATTTTTTCATTTCAATAGGTTTGAAGTTTGCTGCTTCTATGCACATATTCTTTTAGTTATATATTAATTGCTTGTATTTGATGTATAAATCCAGTGGTTATATGTCTCCTGAATATGCTATGGAGGGAATTTTTTCTGAAAAATCTGATATCTTCAGTTTTGGAGTTTTAGTATTAGAAATCATAAGCGGTAGGAAGAACAACAGTTTCTTTCATGCTGATCAACCGCTGAACCTGATTGGATATGTAAGTTTGCTACACAGTGTCGTTTTTAAACAATATTCATCTGATACACGGTTGCTTATGCTGTTCAAATTAAAATATCTTCAGGCATGGAGGTTATGGAAAGAAGGTGACCCATTAGAAGTAGCGCATCCAAGCTTACGCAGTTCAAGTTCTAAAGAACAAGTTTTGAGATGCATTAACGTGGCCTTGCTTTGTGTGGAAGACAATCCATCGGACAGGCCCAGCGTATCAATTGTGATTTCTATGTTGACAAGTGAAGCTGTTGAATTGCCAATGCCGAAACAACCCGCATACTCCGCTGGAAGAAAGATTCTAGAGGATAATCTGATCAGCGAGAGCATGACACAGAGTCAGTCAAGAAATCACTTAACCATCTCTGTGATGGATACGCGATAAAGGTATTGATTAATTGCTGTCTATATCAATTTATGATACTACCTTTTTCTCTTCAGATTGTGATTATTGTGTCTCTTATTTGAATACAGTTGCGGCAGACGCGAAAGATTAGGCCATGGATCTCTTTCAGTCGTGACCTTATTGTGAAGATATACAATTCCAAGTAGATATCTGAGTTTTCCAATGTTGCCTTTGTACTCTCACAATATAGAGTTTTTTTCTTTTCCATGTTGTTCATTTTCTTATGCGAGCTAATTAATTATATTCCCTCCTATATTCATTTATTTACTTGTCTCCTCTTTGTGCTTTCTTATACTTTGATTTGTATACCACAATAAGTTCTTTCTCTAATCTGAGTTTACGTCTTGTCAATCTTTATAGTTTAAGTTATACGCGAAAAGTTAATCTTAAATAAGATCATTTTTGGGGAGAATTTCAGCATGACTGTAGAATAACAATCTTGACTCATCTGGGCTTCAATTATGTTAAACGTTAAGAGTATGAGTGCAATTCCCCCAAAAGCAGAAATATCATCAGAGTTTCTACTTGTTTGTTGCGGGTTGTTTTTACACTGTGGAAGCCAATTGAATTTAAATGGAATGAGTGCAAAGTTGAACTTTGAACACTATTGTTTTCAAATTTATAAAGGAAAACCCCAGACTGAGCAGTGATCATATATATCTTTAGGCTAAAAACCAAAGGAGATATTACTGGGATGGGAATAAAAGTACAAGAGTTATAATCACAAAACATTTTTAGTCAACTTTTGGCTGAAGAACTTTCAATGGTCCCATATTGTGCATTTATTTTATTGAGACTAGTTTCCAATTGTTATGTTATTTTTCCAACTATACTTTTCAATTGTTTTGACATTTTTGCTTGTGTAATAAAAGGCCAGACTTTGAGGATAAGAAATGAGTGGAAATCTAAAACAAAAATGATCAATTATAAATCAATTACCTATGCTTGTTCTGGAGCATAACCATCTACTTTGATTTAGCTCATCAATGGCTAGCAAAACCAGCAGTATATATAAAATCCTTTTGCTCATTTTCTTTTGGGCCTCTAATGCTGCAGCAACAGACATACTCAACCGTGGTGGTATGCTTAATTCTTCCGCTTCCGCGTCTCTGGTTTCCAGAAACGGGTTCTTCAACTTACAGTTCTATAATCTTTCCAACGACAGGTGGTACCTGTCAATATTTTACAAAACCGGTGCTACAGAGAAGCCCTGCTGGCTAGCCAATCGAGAAAGGCCCATAAAAAATGATTCAGGGGTTCTTCTCATAGATGATAATGGTAATCTGATGATAAAATACACTGGTGGAGATCCAATCGTGCTATACTCGGGTCAAACTAATACCAACGTAACTGCTATTTTGCAGGATAATGGAAACTTTGTATTACGAGAAGCAACCTCTAGTGGGACGATTTTGTGGCAAAGCTTTGATTCACCTACAGATTCTTTCTTGCCCGGAATGAAACTGGGGATCAATCACAAGACTGGTCAGAAGTGGTCACTTACATCATGGTTAACTGCCTTTGTACCAACTCCTGGGGCTTTCACTCTCGAATATCTTGAACATCAGTTGGTAGTTAAACGGCGAGGTGTAAAATTCTGGACTAGTGGGGTATTGAATAACGAAGGGTACATTTAAAAACCTTGAAATCTTGTCCTTTGGGGAAATGACGGATTACAATTTTACCGAAGTCTCAAACACAGATGAGGAATCCATTACATTCAAAATTGTTCCATACGGCCTTCCTTTTCCTGGTTGGGTAAATGTTACATCGCTGTCATTGGGGAATGATGGAATCATAGTGGGTCAAAAGAGTACAGGTAGGGTACTTACTATATACGAGTGTAATGGAATAAGCACAGATTCTGGTTGTGAGAGATGGGAAGGGCCAAAGTGCAGGAGCCATGGTGAGAAGTTCCAAGAAAAGAAGTTTTATATGACAACTCGGTTCCTAATTCTGTTAACAACAATGAAAGTCTAAGCTTTAGTGACTGCCTGGACATATGCTGGAAAAACTGTACATGTTTTGGAGTTGGAACACCTGTCGTTAATTCTGATATACCTGGATGCCGGTTCTGGTATGGACCTTTGAAAGAAATTGAGAATGGACAAGATGGAACAGGATACCACATGATCATTCCAGGCCCTCCAGGTATGTTTCCTATGGTTTATTCAGATCAAATTTTTATTGTTATTGTTATACTTGTTTAGGATTGTGGTTTGTAGCTATGACTAGGCTGCCCCGAACTATTGTTGGTCTAATAACGAATAGGATGCCAATAGGATATAATTAAGTTTTGTAAACCGAAATTCTTAATTGAGTGTTTTGAGTTGCTACAACATAGTTAAAAAACAGAGCATACACGGGTTGCCTCCTCATTTTTTTTTTTTTTCATTTTTTGTTGTTGTTAAAAACGTTGTTGTTACTTACAAGCCACCAGTCAAGTGTCATATTTACATGACTCATTGGACAGTTTGGAGCATTTGTAAATCAATTTCTAGATAGTTTAATAGAATTTGTATATAAAAGCTCTGAGCACATGAATTTTCTAGAGTTCCATTAACAAAATCCTACTTTAGATATTAAAATGAACCTTAAAGTATTAAATTGTTCCTTGGTGATTACACTGTTCTTCTTATTTGTTTAGAGCCCAAAAACCACTTTATTTATCCACTACAAATGCTTTTATTGCCAACCAAGAGAGACAAGAAAAACAATGTGATTGTTTAGCAATATTTCTGGAGTTGAACTCACAAAACCTTAGTATGCAGCCAGCATACATACTTGATATGGGCATAGCAGCCGTTCTCTATCAATCATCCGAAGATAAATATACATCCATATTTTGTTTTTAAATGCAGGTGATGGGAAGGACTGGATATGGGTTGTGACTGCTCTAGCTGCTACAATCGTGACCGGGATAATCTTCCTTTTCTTTCTGAGATGGAGAAGAGCTCGCATAGTAGGTAGTACAATAAACCATTTATGAAATTAAATGAATCTCTTGTAGGGATGGCCAAAAATCTCTGATCCACTCCAAATCGACGGTTCCGATCGGTTTGGAGCATTTAAAATGGCCAGATCAACAATGGACTTGATTTGCAACCAGATTAGGTTTGGGTCAAACCATTATGCATAACCCGCCTCTTTTAATTCTGTATTTATATAATTATTATTAAAAATATTTAAAATGTAAAATGAAAAATAAAACTCTAATATCTTATCTTTTGCCTAATTATTTACATTTAAAATTTATTTATTAATTAATCAATTTAGTAACTTTATTTTTCTTTTTGTTACTACAGTTTTTGTGTTTAAAACAAAACATGCTTGAATTGTGGATGTTGAAGATATTCGATGGATTTTTAAATTGAATTTTCTATGGTTTTTTTTTTTTTTATGGATTGCTAATGTTGTAAAAAAGTAATGAATTTTAAGTCATTTAGGTTGGTATTTGTACTTTATATTTGAGTTTAAAATTTATTGAACTTAACTTTTGTATGGTTTATTGAACTAAGTGTTGGACGGTTTATTAAACTTAAATGTGTGTAACTTGTATTCTATTAAATTTAAGTATACGTGTACTAATATTTAGTTCTACTTTAGGTTTAATTGTGAAAATTTAATTAATTAGTGAGTTAAACATTTTTTTTCCAAAAAAAATACAAAACGAAACGGGTTGGGTATGGATCACCCTGTCCCAAATGAGATTGGGTTTAGAGCGAAAATAGGAAGCCCATATAGGGCACAGGTCGGGTATATATTACCCTGCCCGAAACGAGTTTCATGTATAGAGTATGTCGGTCTGAAACCAATCTGATGTCATCCCAATCTCTTGTAAGTACTAATATTTTATGGAAGGCTAATCAACTCAAGTTTTTCATGTCAATCAAAACTGAGATGTTTCTACTTGAACTAATGAACGAAGCAAGGAAGCTTGAAATTGAAGGCAAGAAAGGCTTCAACTTAAAAGTTTATAGTTTTTCATCCATTATGAATGCTACAAATTGCTTCTCAGATGAGAATAAACTTGGAGGGGGTGGTTATGGACCGGTTTACAAGGTAAATCTTGAAATACAAATACGCTTTGATGAATACACTTAACATTAAGCAATAATCTCTATGAATTATTATTTCAGGGATCGATTGATGAGCAAGAGATAGCGGTAAAAAGATTATCAAGAAGCTCGAGACAGGGGCTTGTAGAGTTCAAGAATGAGCTCATAATAGTAGCTAAATTACAACATACGAATCTAGTGAGGCTCCTAGGTTTTTGCATTCAAGGGGAAGAAAAAATGCTAGTCTACGAGTACATGCCAAATAATAGCTTGGATTCATATATTTTTGGTTAGCACATTCTTTTATCATATTGAAGATGCCTAAATTCATATATCTATTAACTTTTTTCTTAATCATCTTACCATATAGTTTTTTCACAATGTATTTGTTTTCCCTCTATTTGCAGATCAATCTAAAAGGCAGATGTTCGACTGGAACAAGTATTTTAACATCATTGTAGAAATAGCTCAAGGACTACTTTGCATTTACAAGTACTCGCGATTAAGGATAATTCATAGAGACTTGAAAGCTGGTAATATATTACTTGACAAAAAAATGAATCCCAAGATATCCGATTTTGGTATGGCAAGAATTATTACTACAACTCAGTCTGAAGTAAATACAAACAGAATTGTTGGCACACGGTATGTAAACCATCAATAATTATATCTTCTAAGTGGTGCAAGGTTTACTGCTTATGTGAATTTAATTATCTTACTGTAACTTGTGAATACATGTAGTGGTTATATATCTCCAGAGTATACTATAATGGGAATCTTTTCAACAAAATCTGATGTCTTCAGTTTTGGAGTTTTAGTGTTGGAAATAGTGAGCGGTAGAAGAAGCAACAACTTTAATTTTGATCAATCACTCAACCTTATTGGATATGTAAGTTCTGTAATATTGCATAGTATCTCCAATCTAAATTACAACAAATAAATGGAAGTATTGAATGGTATTGTCTCAGGCATGGATGTTGTGGAAAGATGATACAGCATTAGAACTAATGCATCCAACATTACGTGATTCATGCTCTGAAGACAGAGTTCTGAGATGCATTAATGTGGCCTTGCTTTGTGTAGAAGACAACCCATTGGATAGGCCTTCCATGGCAGATGTTATATCCATGTTAACAAGTGAAGATGTAGAATTTCCAATGCCGAGACAACCTGCATTTTGCATTGAAAGGAATGTCGAAGTCAATTCAAGTGGAGGCATGGCAGAGAATCGCTCTATAAATAATTTAACTATGTCTGTAATGACTGCAAGATGAAGGTATGAGATAAATTTCTATGTAATCATAAATATCGACCACAGTTGTTTGGATTGAGATACAGATAATTAGGTGCATGCTATTAGAGTAATATATATATATATATATATATATATATATATGTATTATTCATGTATTATTATTTATGTAATTAATTAGTTTTGTAAGGTTAGTTTAGTCTTTTTATTGGTTAGTATATATATCCCTCTTTCTTGTAACCTAATATCTTCTTCTTCAATACAATGAAACCCTAAGCTTTCTCTCTCAATTTCTCTCTCAATTCTCTTTCAAATTGTTCTTCATTTTCTTTGGATTGTTCACATGGTATCAGAGCTTTGGAAATTAATTTGATCTCATCCACAGCTTTCTCTCTCAAAATTTTTTTGATTTGTTTTCGTATTGCATCGTACTGGTATTCTTTCCAAATCTCTTCGATTTGATAATTTTTGGATTTTCGTATGAATTGCAGTTTCTAGGGTTACACAGATATTGCATTTGGGGGTTTTGTTGTATTTTGCATTTGTTGAATTTTTTGATGGATTATTGTGATTTTATAATGGATGGTGGTAAAGATGATTCACTTCAGTCCATTAGTGTAAAATTAGATGGAAGAAATTATTCTTATTGGAGTTATGTTATGAAGAATTTTCTAATTGGAAAAAACAAGTGGAATTATATTTCGGGTGCATATATTAAACCCATAAATGATAAGTTAGAGAATTATGCACAGCTTGTTGAGAATTGGCAGGTGGATAATTCAAAAATTATCATATGGATAAATAATTCTGTTGAGCACTCAATAGACACACAATTAGCAAAGTATGACACTGCTAAGGAGGTGTGGGAACACTTGTCCAGACTATATACGCAGTCTAATTTTGCAAAGAAATATTAGTTAGAATCTGATATTCGAGCTCTTCAACAAAAGGATATGACTATACAAGAGTTCTATTCTGCAATGTCAGATCTTTGGGATCAATTAGCTCTTACAGAATCTGCAGAACTGCGAGCATGTGCACCTTATATTGCTAATAGAGAGGAGCAACGTTTAGTTCAGTTCTTGATGGCTCTCCGTGATGATTTTGAGGGCCTTCGTGGTTTAATATTGCATCGTTCTCCGCTTCATTCTGTTGATTCGGTAGTGAGTGAACTCTTGGCTGATGAGATAGGCCTCAAGTCTCAGACAGGAAAAGGAATTCTTCCAATACCTACTCAGTCGGTTTTAGCAGTTCCATCTAGACCTTATGCTTCCTATGAGAACAAACCATACTCAAGGGTCGGGTTTGATGAATGCAGTTTTTGTAAGCAGAAGGGTCAGTGGAAGTCTCAATGTCCTAAATTGGGCAATAGAGCGCAGCAATCACAACAGTAGAAATATCAGTTCAAGCCTCCACAGTCTGTCAACCAATCACAACCACAGATATATCGACCTTCACAATTTAACACTGCAGCAGTTGTGCCATCACCAGACTCCACTGGATTTGGATCCCCATCCTCAACTCCCAAACTTGCATCTCTTTCTGAGAAACTTCAGAAGCTTATTGCTGCACAGTCGCATGCTATGTCTGTCTCTTCTCCGATAGGTCAGTCGCCTCCTAGTACTTCAGGTATGTTTTCCTCCGTATGGGTTTTAGATTCGGGAGCCTCACATCATATGTCTCCTAATTCGAAATTTTTTGTTTCTTTATGTCCTGTATCATTTACTTCTGTTACAACCGTTGATAGCACTCCTATGCCATTAGCAGAAGTTGGTTTAGTTGTTACATCTCAGTTATCTCTTTCTAATGTCTATCACATTCCTAAACTTACAATGAATCTTGTTTCGGTTAGTCAATTGTGTGATGATGGTTACTCAATATCCTTTACTTCTACTTCTTTTCATGTGCAGGATCTACAATCCAAGAAGCTGATTAGGATAGGCCGTAGAAGTAGGGGATTATATGTTTTGGATGAGCTGAAGCTACCAGTATTTGCAGCTCCCAGTGTTGATTTATCTTCTTTTCGCTTGTGTCCTTCGTCCTCTAGTTTTTATTTATGGCATTCTCGTCTTGGTCATGTTTCAACTTCCCGCTTGAGATTCTTAGCTTCAACAGGAGCCTTAGGGAATTTGCAAACTCATGATATTTCAAATTGTAGTGGTTGTAAACTTACTAAATTTTTTGCTTTGCCTTTTAATCGAAGTAACTCTTGTTCTTTTGCACCTTTTGACTTAATTCACTCTGATGTATGGGGACCTTCTCCAATTACTACAAAAGGAGGGTCTCAATATTATGTTTCGTTTATTGATGATTGCACTCGTTTTTGTTGGGTTTATCTTATGAAACATCATTATGACTTCTTTAACATTTACAGTAATTTTTGAACTCTTGTAAAAACTTAACACTCTGCTGTTATTAAGTGTTTTAGATGTGACTTAGGTAGTGAATATACATCTAATAAATTTTGTAAATTACTTGCTTTGGATGGAACTGTTCACCAATCTTCTTGTACAGACACTCCTGAACAAAATGGTGTTGTTGAAAGAAAACATAGGCACATTGTTGAAACTGCTCGTTCTCTTTTGTTGTCTTCTTCTGTTCTTAGTGAGTTCTGGGGAGAAGCAGTTCTTACTGCAGTCCATGTCATCAATAAAATCCCATCATCTCTTACTTCAGGTTTGTCCCCTTTTGAAAAATTATATGGGTATGTTCTTGATTATTCTCTCTTGCGAGTTTTTGGCTCCACTTGTTTTGTCCTTTGCCCTCATGTAGAGCGTACAAAATTATCGTTTCGCTCTGCCATTTGTGTGTTCCTTGGTTATGGTGAGGGACAAAAGGGATATCGTTGTTTTGATCCTGTTTTGAAAAAAATATATGTATCTCGTCATGTTGTGTTTTTTGAACATATACCTTTCTTTTCTATTCCTGCTGCTGCTCACAATGTCACCAAATATGATCTTATTCTTATTGATCATTTTTCTGATCATACTGATAGTCTCTCTCCGCAGGTTCCTTCTAACACAGATTCTGATCCCTCTATTGTTCCTATAGTTCATGTTTCTCTCAATTCTTCTCGCAGGGCTTGCACAGTTAATTCTGCAGATACTAGTACCTCGCTGTCTGATGCTTCTGATACTCCCTCTCCACCTACAGTCATCCCAACACCTTCTGCAATTGTGGATCCTTATCCTCGTTATCCTCAGCGTACTCGTAAGTCTACTTAACTCCCAGATTTTGTTTACTCTTATTATTCCAATTCTTTTTCTTCCTTTTTAGCATCAATTCACTCTCTCTTTGAGCTCTCATCCTATAAAGAGGCAGTTCTTGATCCACTGTGGCAGATACACGAGGAACTTTCTGCTTTGCATAAAACAGATACTTGGGATTTGGTTCCTTTACCGCCTGGTAAAAGTACAGTTGGTTCTCGTTGGGTATATAAGATCAAAACGAAGTCTGATGGGTTTGTTGAGCGTTATAAAGCTAGATTGGTTGCAAAGGGGTTCTTTCAACAATATGGTATGGACTATGAGGAGACTTTTGTTCTTGTTGCAAAGAAGACTACTGTTCGTACTCTTATTGCAGTTGCATCTATCCGTCAGTGGCATATCTCTCAGATGGATGTAAAAAATACTTTCTTGAATGATGATTTGCATGAAGAAGTTTACATGGCTTCACCACCTGGTGTCTCCCATAATCCTGGAGAAGTTTGCAAGCTTAAGAAATCTTTATATGGTCTCAAACAGGCTCTTCGAGCTTGGTTTGAGAAGTTTTCTACTGTTATCACTTCTCTTGGGTTTTCTTCCAGTAATCATGACTCGGCTCTTTTTGTCAAATGTACCAATGGCGGTCGTATTTTGCTTTTTCTGTATGTTGATGATATGATTATTACTGGTGATGATGTTGATGGGATTGCAGTGCTGAAGTCAGAATTAACCCGTCAATTTGAAATGAAGGATCTGGGTTCTCTGCGGTACTTTTTGGGTATAGAAGTTGCGGTTTCTCCAAAAGGTTATCTTCTCTCTCAGTCCAAGTACATTACTGAAATTCTTAAGCGTGCTCATCTCACTGATACTAGGATTGCTGATACTCCCTCTGTAACACCCCCTGACCCAACCCGACTGGATCGACCCAGGGAGCGTTATCGGGTTTTCAAAACTTTCTAAATTCTCGTTATTCATTTCAAACCAGTTAAAATCATATCATTTTGTAAGTTAAAAATATTTTTCTAGTGAGCCCATCAAAAATTCAGTCTTAAAAATTTCGCCAGAGTTCCTTCTGTTGTTCTGATTTCCCAAAACCTGTTTTCCACAAACTCAAATCAAATAAAAGTCACAACAACACTTCAAATATCACTTTATTCAAACACGCACTCTGCCGTTTAGTGCGACTTTCAAACAGTTTTTAAAATAAAATAATTCAGAATTCAATAGTTACAAACCTTTTAAAATAAAAACAAACAGAAATCCTAAATTATTTACAAAACATATATATATTTTATCGACTGTACAGACTTCTGTATATGCATGCTTACTGAATATAACATACAAAATTATATATCTACCCAATCAATGTGGTGACTCTGAATTCTTCTAGCTGCAGGTACCTCCTCTCTACTCTTTTTCTGCCTCGGTATTCCTGTGACCTACGCGCGATAAAAACCGACGCGCTAAGCATATAGTTTAGTGGATGTACACTAAAATCAAGTAGTAAAATCATAAATAACTTTTCATAATAAAAATATCGCAATATGATCGTATATAAACATGTTACGATTCAAATCATTTACAGAAATAAAACTGATGAAATCAATTCTATAGAAACAACTCATTACAATTTATAATTCATACAAAACCAAATCATAAATTAGGTTATAATCATAAACGTATAAAATCGATTTCGAAATTCACTTATAAACATATTATTTAATTAACTTCAATTATGGCCCTCTAGAATACTCAACATAAACCAGGACTGGAATATGGGTCGTTCAACCACAGTGACTGTCTGTCGAACATAACTCCCACTCTAGGACGAATTCTAAGAGTGGTACGTATCTCCCTACCCTAGGACCGAGGGTTCGGACCCTAGAGAGGTACATATCTCCCTATCCCATGAACGAATCCTTAGAAAGGTACGTGTCTCCCTACCCCAGGACGAATCCGTGAGGAGGTACGTGTCTCCCTACCCCTGGACTAATCCATGAGGAGGTACATGATAAATCATCAATATCAATCTCAATATCGATGCAGTACTGCTAACAGAACCCAGCTGGTATACCAACCTCCTATATCCATTTCTATGTCCAAGTATCCTAGGGCCGTTTCGATATAACATTCTCAAATAATAACTGTAATTTATAAATCCACGGTCAACTCAATAAATATACAATTCAAACGATATTCTTAAAATATACATATATGATTTCATGAAAAGTAAATAATATTCATACAATATTCTAACACTAGTAATTTCAATAAAATCGTAATCATTGAAATACGATCAAAAATAAAATCATTCCAAGGAAAATATTATAAACACATAATAACTAAACTCTTCAAATAAATCGCAGATTCAGACTAAAAATACTTAATACTTTTTGTAAAGATTTCGAAAACGGGTGTACACCAACCTGGATACCGTTTCCTTTCGACTATCGCGTTTTTAGGTTTTCTTTTTCCTCTCCTTTCTCTTTCTCTTTTCCTTTTCTCTTCCTCTTCCTCTTCTCTTCTTCTCTTCCTTTTCTTCTTCTTCTTCTTCTTCTTTCTCTTCTTTCTTTCTTCTCTTTTTTTTTCTCTCGGTCTCTCCCTCTCTATTCTTCTGTCTGACTTTTTTTGTAAAGTTTCCTCGACAAGCTTATTTTTTTTTATAATTTTTCGGTCGTCGCGACCTGTGGTCGCGCTACCAGGTCGCGTTGCTCACTGGAGCAACTCCACCGTCTTCATCGCGATCACCCATCGCGGTACCTTGGTAGCGCTGGTGGTCGTGTTGCTCACTGCCAGAATTTCACTTTTTCATCGCTAGCCAGTCAGCGCGATCTGTGGTCGCGGTGACCAGGTCGCGTTGCTTACTGCCCCAATTTTTCACTCATTTTTCTTCATGCATCATTTCTGGACCGTTCCATCTGGTCTACCTGGAAACCATAAAAATAAACATACATTTAATTACGTTTACACCTCTCAACTCACAAAATTTATATTCACATATTCAAAATTAATTATTCGAAATTAGGGATGTTACACCCTCTGAGCTCAATGCTCGGTATTCTCCTTCTGATGGTACTCCCTTGTCAGATCCTACATTGTATCGCACCATTGTCGGCAGTCTGGTCTACCTCACTATCACTCGTCCAGATATTACCTATGCTGTTCACATTGTCAGTCAGTTTGTTGCCTCTCCCACTACCATCCATTGGGCGGCGGTCCTTCGTATTTTACGGTATCTACGTGGTACTATCTTTCAAAGTCTTTTACTTCCGTCCACCTCGTCCTTACAACTGCATGCCTATTCTGATGCTTATTGGGGCCATGATTCCATTGATCGCAAGTCTGTTACTGGTTTCTGTATCTTTTTGGGTGATTATCTTATCTCATGGAATAGTAAGAAACACACTGTTGTTTCTAAATCTTCTACCGAATCAGAGTATCGTGCTATGGCATTTACTACCATAGAGATTGTTTGGTTACGTTGGTTACTAGCTGATATAGGTGTTTCTCTTTCTCACCCAACTCCGATGTATTGTGACAATCAAAGTTCTATTCAGATTGCTCATAACTCAGTTTTTCATAAACGAATCAAGCACATTGAGATTGATTGTCATTTTACTCGCCACCACCTTAAGCATAGCACTATTATATTGCCTTTTGTTCCTTCTTCCTTGCAGCTTGCAAATTTCTTTACTAAGTCGCATACTATTTCATGTTTTCGTTTTCTCGTTGGCAAACTCTCGATACTTTTTGCTGCCGCATCGTGAGTTTGTAGGGGGATATTAGAGTAATATATATGTATTATTCATGTATTATTATTTATGTAATTAATTAGTTTTATAAGGTTAGTTTAGTCTTTTTATTGGTTAGTATATATATCCCTCTTTCTTGTAATTTAATATCTTCTTCTTCAATACAATGAAACTCTAAGATTTCTCTCTCAAATTGTTCTTCATTTTCTTTGGATTGTTCACACATGCAACATGTTCTTACATATGCATCAATGTTTTTTGTTAAAGGAAGTTTCTCTCTTATGTACATTCTTATGAAATTCTGTGTACCGTTAAAAGCTTGGGATATAGATAATTCACGAGTTTGGCACGTTGACCAAATTTAAATGCATATACAAATTACAAAAGAAATATACAAATTATAAAAAATCGAGTTATCATTTCATGTAAATAGTAATTAATTTGTTTTCATGCTGTAGTTTTATAGTGTGAAACAGTGTATATGCGATTTTAAGTTGAAGTTTGATATCTTTGATCAAGTCAGATAAAAAAAAAAAAAAAAGGGAATATAAGGTTAATACAAATGAGAAATTTAAGAGAAAATTTAATTTCTTATAAAAGACGTGTCAAATAAGAATCAAAATAATTTTCAAAGTGTATACAGGCACATTTGAAATTTTATCGATAATCTCTATGTTCATTATGTTGATGTGTTAAATTGATCAATAATTAAGTTAAAGTGTTAACCTGCCACGTAAACTTTAGTCAATTCATCGAAAGATGGAAAGTTGGGTTGTGTGGTTAATGCATGAGTATCTCCTGAAAACTCTAATGTTGTAGATTGGATTGAACTATTTTTATGAGATAGAATATGATTGAATTAGATTGAAATAAACTAATTAGTATTATGATGTGTTTTGTGTAGTATGGATAGAATTAAAAATAATACTGTCCCTTATTTGGTGTAGAATAGAATTGGATAAAATAAAATTCGATTAAATTAACTTTATGTAAAATAAAATTATTTTTAAATATTATATAATTAAATTAAAATTATTTAAAATAAATCTAAATAAAATTTAAATATATTTATATTAAATATTTTAAAATTAATTATAAATAAAATATATTATATTAATTAATTAATATTAAAAAAATATAAAAGGATACAAAAATATCGTACTATCAAGTATTGTTTATTGTTCGGTGTTGTATTGGGTTGGATGCAAAATAATTGTGTTTAATATCTAAAATAATGTAAAATTGATATATCAATTAATTTTTTAAATAAAATAAAATTATATAATTTAATTTAATAAAATAAAATTATTTAAATTTAATTTTAATAAAAATAAAATTATTTAAATTAAAATTATTTTAGTTAAGAAATTGTTTAAATTAAATAAAATATTTAAAATTAATTACTTAAATTATTTTAAATTAATATAAAATATTTTTAAAATAAATTTTATTATTTTATATATAAATATTTTATTAAAATTTTCAAATAAAAAAAAGAAAAAGAAAGAAGCAGGTGTGACAAATTTGTCCACGTGCTTTGGCGGGACACCAATCCGACCATAAAAATAAACAAGAGATTGGACTAATTTCCCTTTATTTTATTTTTATTTTGATTTAATCACTTTCTGGTATTTTTTTTATTTTTAATTAATTAGTGTATTTTTTAAGGGTACAAATGTATCTTTATCCCCTAAATCACTATTGACTAATGATTGACCGTAAGTCAATGGACCAGAGGGATAATTAATATTATTATATGATATTTTGAATTTTAATGAAATTATATATATAGTTAGGGTCGTTAGTGCAATTTGCCCTCTTAAAATCTATCCCCTCTCTCCCCTAAAATATGTCGAAAACTCAAAATGAGTAAACTCCATTTGGTTTTCAATCTTCTTCAACAGAGAATAAATTATGGATGTGTATACTGGTAGTTGCAAGTGTCAGACCTCTACTTCCCAGCCGCGTCATCCCTTTGCTTTGCTTTCATGTGGGCTGGCGGCGGACTTCCCCACTTGTAGAAGCTCGCATTTTCAAGGACCCATCACACAAACAACCAACCTTTCGAGGGTCAGTCCTTTTTTTTCATTGATGTAATTTATAGTTGTTTTGTTTCTAAAATTTAACTTCTGCAATGCTTCTAGATATCATAACCTACTTTCTTACTCTCTTTTTTTCCAGTTAATATCACCCATGACCCCTCCAGTTGACCAATACATTTTTTATAATCTGCTTTGAGTTTCTTTTATCTCCTATATCTGTCTTTATTTTAATCAGGATTTGATTCATCAGTTCTATAGAAATTACCATGTTTGGTCCCTTGCAATGACTTGAACCCCAAAAGGCAAGACTTTTTGACTCTGTTGATGTATCTTCGCAGAACTTTCATTCTTGTAAATTGCTCTACGCAACCTCCTTAGTTGGGATGGATATTAATAATTAAAAGAGGAGGTCAAACAAAATTTTAAATGATAGCTTTCTTAGAGAGTATTTAATCAACCAGTTGAAAGTTTTTGTCTTTTTGATCCATCATCTGTAATTAGCTTGTCAATGGCTAAAAAGAGCAGATTTATTTGCAATATTTTATTACTCTTTCCCTTTAGCTTTTGGGTTCATGCTGCAGCAACAGACATACTCAACCATGGTGGTATACTTAATTCTTCCGCTTCCGCTTCTCTGGTTTCCAGAAACGGGTTCTTCAACCTACGGTTCTATAATCTTTCCATCGACAGGTGGTACCTGTCAATATGGTACAAAACCGGTACTACAGAGAAGCCCTGCTGGCTAGCCAATCAAGACAGGCCCATAAAAAATGATTCAGGGGTTCTTCTCATAGATGAAAATGGTAATCTGATGATAAAATACACTGGTGGGGATCCAATCGTGCTATACTCGGGTCAAACCAATACCAACGTAACTGCTATTTTGCAGGATAATGGAAACTTTGTATTACGAGAAGCAACCTCTAGTGGGACTGCAGAGCAGATGTGGCAAAGCTTTGATTCCCCTACAGATTCTTTCTTGCCCGGAATGAAACTGGGGATCAATCACAAGACTGGTCAGAAATGGTCACTTACATCATGGTTAACTCCCATTGTACCAACTCCTGGGGCTTTTACTCTTGAATGGATCCCTCTTGAACGTCAGTTGGTTGTTAAACGGCGAGGTACAAAATTCTGGACTAGTGGGGTATTGAATAACGGTACATTTAAAAACCTTGAAATCTTGTCCTTTGGGGAAATGGCGTATTACAATTTTACCGAAGTCTCAAACACAGATGAGGAATACATTACATTCAAAATTGTTCCAGATGGCCCTCCTTTTCCTGGTTGGGTAAATGTTACATTGCTGTCATTGGAGACTGATGGAATCATAGTGGCTCAAAAGAGTACGGATATCGTACTTCCTGTATACGAGTCGTGTGATGGAATAAGCACAGATTCTGGTTGTGAGAGATGGGAAGGGCCAAAGTGCAGGAGGCATGGTGAGAAGTTCCAAAAAAAAGAAGTTTTATATGACAACTCGGTTCCTAATTCTGTTAACAACAATGAAAGTCTAAGCTTTGGTGACTGCCTGGATATATGCTGGAATAACTGTACATGTTTTGGAACTGGAACACCTGTCGTTAATTCTGATATACCTGGATGCCAGTTCTGGTATGGGCCTTTGAAAGAAATTGAGAACGGAAAAGATGGAAAAGTATACCACATGATCATTCCAGGCCCTCCAGGTATGTTTCCTATGGTTTATTCAGATCAAATTTTTATTGTTATTGTTATTGTCATACTTGTTTTAGGATTGTGGTTTGTAGCTATGACTCGGCTGCCCCGAACTATTGTTGGTCTAATATCGAATAGGATGCCGATAGGATATATTTAAGTTATGTAAACCGAAATTCTCAATCGAGTGTTTTGAGTTGCTACAACATAGTTAAAAAACAGAGTATACACGGGTTGCCTCCTCATTTTTTTTTTTTTCATTTTTTGTTGTTGTTAAAAACGTTATTGTTACTTACTAGCCACCAGTCAAGTGTCATATTTACATGACTCATTGGACAGCTTGGAGCATTTGTAAATCAATTTCTAGATAGTTTAATAGAATTTGTATATAAAAGCTCTGAGCACATGAATTTTCTAGAGTTCCATTAACAAAATCCTACTTTAGATATTAAAATGAACCTTAAAGTATTAAATTGTTCCTTGGTGATTACACTGTTCTTCTTATTTGTTTAGAGCCCAAAAACCACTTTATTTATCCACTACAAATGCTTTTATTGCCAACCAAGAGAGACAAGAAAAACAATGTGATTGTTTAGCAATATTTCCAGAGTTGAACTCACAAAACCTTAGTTTAGATTTTAAAATGAATCTTCATGTATAATTGGTTAATTCATTGCAAGGTAAACATATTAGAAGGATGTCATTTAAATATTTTTGTGGCAAATTCAGTGCGGTGATGCTTTTAATAAATGATTATTGAACGAGATCTCATCAATATCTATGTTTCCAAACAATAAACAATCGTATGTCCCCTATTCTCATTTTTGTTTTAGATTTATCATATATTAGTTATATTCAAAATTCTGTAATGGCAATTATTGGACAAAATTAGGCTTCAAAGATAAATGGTATTTAGTCTAGGATGTGTGTACTTAACTGCTGTTTTTCATGCCATAAACTAACTAGGTTTAGTAAGAGAGATGTTAGAAAAATAAATTTTGATGAAAACTGCAGAAAGAAAAAGATCATTAAAAGAAATGTAATTTTCTCTTCCGCTAATAAAAAAGCAGTCAGTTTAAGTAACTTTCTTTTAAGCTTTTTACGTTAATCATTCCTGAATTGAACCAGAGCTATCTTCTTCCTAGATTTCTAAATTAACTACACAATCTAAGTTAGTACTCAAAACAAGACCAGTGTCAGAAATGGTTATGAACAAAAAATAAAAATGTTGGAGGAAAGTATGAAATTAATGAGTAAATCATGTTTACTGTTGGATGCAGTGAAGAAGACGTGGGTGTGGATTTTAATTGCTGTAGCAGCAACATTAATGGTAATACTCTTAGGAATTCTGGTTTTTATGAGATGGAGAAGACTTCGACTACAAGGTAATATCAAAAACAATATGAACTCATGTTTATCCTAAGCAAATGTTATTGTTTATTGAGTCTCATCCTCAATTATTTGTTATTCTAATTCCGAACAGAGAAGTTCCTATTGGAGTTGATGACATTAGATAATCCAAGTGAAGCGAAGGAGCTTGAGATTGATGGCAACAAAGGCCACAATTTAAAAGTATATACTGTTTCATCCATCATGGATGCGACGAATGGCTTCTCATTTGAAAATAAACTTGGAGAGGGCGGTTTGGACCTGTTTACAAGGCAAGTTTAGAAAGAAATTGTTTTGAAGATCAAAAATGAAGAAAAGAATCCATTTCTAAATACTCGTATTAAATATTATGCAATAACTCACGAATCATTATTTCAGGGTTTATTATCTGATGGTCGAGAGATAGCAATAAAGAGGCTATCACGAAGATTGGGACAAGGGCTTGTAGAGTTCAAAAATGAGCTCATATTAATAGCTAAATTACAACACACTAATCTTGTGCGGCTCTTGGGATTCTGCATTCATGAGGAAGAGAAAATGTTAGTCTATGAGTACATGCCAAATAAAAGCTTGGACTCGTACATATTTGGTTACTTTATTTAATTTCTACCTAGTACCTAGGTTTCATCGTATTGAAAATGTTTCTATTAATATACGTGTTATTTTCTTTTCATAATTGATGTATTGTAAGTTTTTCACAATTCCTTTTTTCCATTGATAGATCAATCTAAAAGGGAGCTGCTGGATTGGAACAAGCATTTTAATATCATTGAAGGAATAGCTCAATGACTACTTACCTCCACAAGTATTCGAGATTAAGAATAATTCATAGAGATTTGAAAGCTAGTAATATATTACTTGACCAAAATATGAACCCGAAGATATCTGATTTCGGTTTGGCAAGAATTTTCACAAGTCAATCGGAAGCAAATACAAATAGAATCGTTGGCACATAGTAAGTTAACAAAAATTTCAATTAATTTTTAATCTTTTATTAGGTGCAAAGTTTGTTGCTTCTTAGGACTTGTTTGTTAAGTTACCATATAATTTATTTCATACTCTATGATGAATCTAATGGTTATATGTCTCCTGAATATGTTATGGAAGGAATCTTCTCTGAGAAATCTGATGTCTTTAGTTTTGAAGTTTTACTGTTGGAAATTGTGAGCAGAAAAAAGAACAATAACTTATTCCATCCTGACCGACCACTCAATCTCGTTGGATATGTAAGTTTCTAATATAGTATAATTTTAGTTACATATTACAACTTACAAATACTTATTTATGCAATGTTTAAATTGAATGGTTATATTTCAGGCATGGGAATTGTGGAGAGAAGGTGCGGGATTAGAACTAATGCATCCAACATTACGTGATTCGTGTTCTGAAGACCAAGTTTTGAGATGCATCAATGTGGCATTGCTTTGTGTTGAAGACAACCCATTGGACAGGCCTTCGATGTCAGTTGTTAATTCTATGTTGACAAGTGAAGGTGTAAAATTGCCAACGCCAAAACAACCTGCATTTCGAATTGGAAGAAGGGTTGCTGAGACCAATTCAAATGAAGGCAAGGAAGAGAACCATTCAATAAATAACTTAACCATATTTGTTATCGATGGAAGATAAAGGTATTACTTTTGTATACAATTAATAATATTTAGGAGCATGTTCTTGTCATTGAAATAACGTCTCTCTTGTTAAGATTGTAAGGTATCCAATAAAGGGTGTCTAAACGCAACTTGGCATATCCAGTTATGTATTAAATTAATTTTTCTAATCATATATCTTGGAGATCTCGTAGGCACAGTAAAGAAGAATGTCACATCATCATCTTTGACAACCTCCGGAGCAATATAATTAAACTTTTTTATGGAAAATTTTAAAAAATTCACGTGAACAATATATCATACAATTTTATGTAATATTTTTTAGGACATTTCTTTCAACAATGAAATTCATCTTGACTTGCCACATTCATATATAAACTTTCCATCATTATTAACCCATTCGTTGTCATATAATACTACAAACTGAACTTTGGTCTATGCAACTTACCTTCTAAATGGATAATAAATTGAGTGATTATACCTTCAAACAAATTTTGTAATACACGAGTCGGTCGGAAGCAAATACAAATAGAATTGTTGGCATATAGTAAGTTAACAAAAAAAATCAATAAATTTTTATCTTTTATTAGGTGCAAAGTTTGTTGCTTCTGTGGATTATTTGTTAAGTTCCCTTATAGTTTATTTTATACTCTATGACGAATCCAGTGGTTACATGTTTCCTGAACATGCTGTGGAAGGAATCTTCTTTGAGAAATCTGATATCTTTAGTGTTGGAGTTTTACTGTTGGAAATTGTGAGTGAAAGGAAGAATAATAGCTTATTCTATCCTGACCGACCACTCAATCTAGTTGGATATGTAAGTTTCTAATGTAGTATAATTTTAGTTACATATTACAACTAACAAATACTTATTTATGCAATGTTTAAATTGAATGGTAATATTTCAGGCATGGGAATTGTGAAAAAAAGGTGCGGGATTACCACTACCTAACTTCACACCACTACCATTATCTCCATAAACATGATTATTCACAACCTTCAAATTATAATTAACACCAGCTTTATAATTCAAATTACCACCTCTCCTAGA
Organism: Xanthoceras sorbifolium; assembly: GCA_003430845.1. Taxonomy (NCBI): domain Eukaryota; kingdom Viridiplantae; phylum Streptophyta; class Magnoliopsida; order Sapindales; family Sapindaceae; genus Xanthoceras; species Xanthoceras sorbifolium. The sequence goes on along the minus strand of CM010619.1, from coordinate 19,088,263 downwards.
GTTAGAACCACCAGCCCCAGTCCCAACTCCATTCCTTCCAAATTGCCCACCCTGGGTATACCCAATCTTACCATTATTCGAAACAACTCCAACATTCCTATTCCCAAGATTACTTTTCCCAGAATAACCCGAATTACCCATAAATCTTTTACTCACATTCCCATTAGCTCTATTTCTACTAGATTTATCAACTAACATCCAATATCCAAAAGGACTACTCTCCTGAATATTTTGCTTAACATTATCCCCATTTTCACTCATCTGATCCTCCTCTCTATGATTAGCCCGACCCTCATTGCAGTTATCCTTATTATGCCCATACCTACCACACGTAAAACAAATCAACCCTAGATTTTTATACTCAATCTTGATATTTCTATCCTTTACAATCAGTGAACCCACTAAAGGCTTAGAACTATCAACTTCAACACCTCCCATGAGTCTGATTCCCAGTAATCGGATCCACCTTACAAGTTCGCCCTAACATACCTCTGATCCTCTAGAGTAGCTCAAACTCCATCCATTCCATAGGGATTCTAGATAACCTGATCCAGATCGGTATACTTTTTATGACATCCTCACCTGGAACAAAGTTGGGCTTCCATCTCTGAGCAATTAGGTATTAATTGGTAATCACCCAAGGACCTCCAATGAGAACTGTTTTTAAATCCTCCTTCATTTTGAATTGAGCTACAAAATAGCCATCATCCAAGTCTGTGAGCTGCCAATGACCAATCAAATACCATTTCTATCTCAAATTTAGAAGCATGAACTTATGAGTATGCGACCTATCCATCATTTTCAGAATCAACATGTTAGACCATGGTTTATACAATTGATTCTTCAGATCATCATAAAGCTTCATCGCTAACCCATTTGGCCCTTCAGAAAATGTGATATCCCCTTCCGCGATCTTCAATTTCTCCTTTCACACCAAATCTAGACCAATTGCTAGGGCTCGCTATGTTCATTAGTTTCGTTTTGAAACTATCACCCACTGATTTCCTAAGATCAATTTGGCCATCATCAATGGACTAAACTCGAATACACTTTGAGCTTATTAGTAAATCAGGAGGCTTCTCCTTAAGTTCTTCCATGCTCACCGTTATTGGTTGAGAAGAAAAAACAAAGCAGTCAACCATAGAAAGCACTAGAACAATTTAATCTCAATTTTTAACCATATTATATTATGCCAATTGTAAATTGCTTTCAAAAATCACAAAGTTAAAATTAAATCCCTGAATATATAACTTCTTTAGTTTTTTTTTCCCCTTCATTTGAAGTAAAAGAGAAAACTAGATCAGGTTGCGGATAGTTTTATCGTCGTGTTATTGGTGGGGCTTTCTTTTCTTATTTTTTAAGGGTAAAATATATTTTGGTCCTATCCTTTTTTGAATTATTATTCTTTTAATCAATATTTTTTTTTTTGGCTTACTTAGTCCCTAACTTTTTAAAAATTCACTATTTTAATCCCTCTGACTAAATTTTTGACATTCAAATATGATAGAATATGCACATTTACCATTTTACTCTTAACTTTAAATGATTAAGTTAAAAATATGATTTTTCTCTTTATTTTTTAAAATTTAACAAATTAACCTTAACTTATACATCCAATAAGAAACTAACACGTGTCAACAAAAAAAATTAAAATTACCAAATATACAAAATTTATAAGAAAATTCCTTAAATATTAAAAATAAATAAAAAAATAAAAAATACAGCATTAACTAATATATAAAAATTCAATAATTCAAAATAACACTTTAAATTAATATTAAAATATTAAAATAAATTATAATATTTGACTAATATTGACTAACAGAAAGACTAAATTAATGAATTTTTTGAAAAGTTAAGGACTACGCGAGATAAAAAAGGAAACATTGTTCAAAAAGTAATAATTCAAAAAAGTTAGAGACCAAAATAATTTTTGCTATTTGTTAATCTCATATTATCCCTTCTTATTTTTAATTATTTTTGGATAATTATTACAATCCCTATAGTTTGATGTAATAGTCAAAATCTACCTTCTAATTTTATTTTTAACAAAAAAACCCCTATAATTTAATTTGTTTTCATCAAACTCCACCGTTAACTTTTATTAACTTAGTAAGTATAAAAATATTTTTACCCTTCCACATAAGAAGGAAATAACTATTTTACACTTGGATATTTAAATAATAATAATAAAATTAAAATATTAAAAAAAAAATCAATCTCTCACTTCCATATAATTTCTCAATAGTCAACACCCAAAAAGTTAACCAAAAAAAATAAAAATAAAAAATAACCCTCATCAAAAGTCTCATTTTCTAACAACCAAACATATCAAAGCTCTCATTAAAATTAACAAATTAAAAACAAAAAAAAATAAATTTCGCAACACTAAAAAAAAAAAAAACAAAACAAAACTACCCTCATCAAAAGTCTCATTTTCTCAATAACCAAACATATCAAAACTCTAGCTAAAATTAACATACTAAAAACAAAACATATCAAAAACTCTCATTAAAAAATCAATTTCTCAACATCCAAATAAAAAATAAAAAATCACCCTCATTAAAAATCTAATTTATCACCCTCATTAAAAATCTAATTTTCTCAACAACTAAACACATTAAAACATCCCTTTTTTTTTTTTTTTGGGTAGAGGGAATGACTAAACGCCCAAAAAAAAAAAAAACATAACCTAACCAAGGCCACAAACAAACCTAGAGATTGTCAAACCCCCCAAATCATTCAAAAAAGAAGAGAAAATACTTGAGAGGGCTCCTCAAAACACAAAATACCCACATCACATCAAATGAATGACCCATAGAAGTAAGGCCATCAGCAACCATGTTGCTTTCCCTATACACATGATCAATACTACAAATCCAATATCTCTTAAGTATCAAAACACAACTATTGATAATGGAAAATAGAGGATGACTAGAGTAACTTTCCTTACTTAACAAATGAATAGCATTTTTGAAATAACATTCAATAACTACATTCCTAAAATCTACAACCCAAGCAAGCTTCAACCTTTTAAACATACCTAATAGTTCAGCTTTAATCACACTTTCAGTCCCTTTCTTTCAATGTAAAACCCATACTACAAGAAAAATGACTTTTGGCAACGCACGCATTGCGCGCGTTGCCAAAAGTCACATATGGCAATCAGGGGCGTAGTTAGAAAGTTTTCATTGGGTGAACTAATCTAAATTTTATTTTTTTATTTAAAAGTTTTACTATTTTATAAAAAATATATTTTTTTTATAATAATCAAATTTCAACCGTATGAGGGAATTTTCATTAATAATAATAAATGATACATAATTTTTAACATATTATAATTTACAATGCATCTAATATTTTAATCAATATGACAAAAAAAAGTCTAAACTTCTAGATAGTAGAGTGAATAACTAGGAAACCACACAATAAGATTTTTCAATACATATAAAATAGAAATTTAAGTTTCAATCACAAAATACAAAACCTAAAACTAAATACATTATAGATAATTAAATAAATTGTAACACCCCTGACACGCTCAAACGCGTGGGAATAAATCCCAAGTGTAGGATGTATCGAAGTAATAATATTTCCGTGAGTACGGAGTCGAATCCACAAGGAAGTGGTGGAACTAATTCTATAAATTAAAGATTACCTAATGCAATAAAATAAATCAAGTGATGTTTGAGATTTGATTAAACTAAAATTAACAACTAAAACAATTAAATAAGCAAGACGAATTCAAATGGAAGGAAAGCTAGGTGGTCACACGGTCCCAATCTCGGATGAGGAAATATATTGACTATTATGAAGCACGTTATTAACATGATAAGACTTCTTCAACTAAGGCCATACCACATTGTATTGCTCCCGCAATGGTATGGTATGTGAATTCAATCAAATACACCTATTGGTCCTAGAGTGCAATTAATTGAAAACCATAGTTAATCTAATACAAAGGTTAATTAAGTAATTTCTTATCGAAACTAACCTAGTATTGATTCTTGAGTCAATTAAGCTCTATTGCAATTTCAATGATTTCTCATACAATATTACAATAAATATTAAATCGGTTCTCATCAAAGAGCATGCAATCTACTTTCGCAATCGCAAAACACCAGAATTGAACACAAAGTAATAATATAAAATACGCTCAAAATCAATATCATGAAATAATATACAAAATATATTCATAATCAATAAAATCCAAATTCGTTTATGGTTCCTAAAACCACCTAACAACAAAACTAGCTACTCATATAATCGAAATAGCAAGAAGTTAGGAAAAAGGATGTGATACAACCCATTCGGAGACGTGTAGAGTCGAAATTGGCTTTGGTCCAGCTGAGAGTTCTCTTATGCAAATCTTCGTCTTCTCTTGATGAACAATCGATGTAATTCATAAAACTAATCTTGTGTTGGTGTTTGGTGATGATGCTTTGTGATTTGGAGGGTAAAGAATGGTGAAAATTGGCCCTAGGCCACAGCTAAGAGCTGCTGGAACGAACCCAATTGAACTCTCTGTCTTGGATCCCTTCTTCTCTCTTCTTTGATATCCCTTTTGATTCACAGATGGGGGCTATTTATAGGAGATGGCAGGTTACTGTTCATAATTAATGTTCACGTATGTGGTACTGTTCATCATGCACTATTTATGTGTACGGTACTGTTCACGTATATATTGCTATTCACAGCCGATTTTGCCTCGACTCATCGTGTATTCGCATTAATTCTCGGGGCTCACCTAATAGCTGCACATACTCACAAAATACATCAAATGTACCAAAAATACTCAAAAATACAATAAAAAGAAACGATCTAAGGGTCGTAAATATATAACAATAAATGACCGATCAACCCCCCGATCCGAACCTGCTCGGACTGAATCGGGAAGCGCTACCGTATACGGAAAATAAATTTCAGAATATGAACTTTAAGTAATGATCTAAATAAATATTTAAAATTATGGTTCAAAAGATTTTCTGAAATTTTCGCCGGAGTTTCCTCTATTTTTCTGACTTTTCAAAAATCTATTTTCATCAATTTCGTAAACACAATTCATATAAAATATGTATAAACATTCAACTTCAAAAGCATTAAAATCCATGAGCCCAATTATGACAAATATTTACAAACATACATAAAACTAAATATCCATTACATATATTTACAAAGAAAAAAACATTTATATCCATGCATGCCGATATATTACATATACAATATCAAATACGTAGTGGGCTACCAAAAATGCAGGAGTGATGTGACTTTGAACACTATCCCTGCAGATCCTACTCTTTCTGATCCTTGTCCCCTTCAACAATTCTTTTACCTGCGTATGAGAAATTCAACACGCTAAGCATAACGCTTAGTGGGTGTACCCAAAAGTCAAATGTGCAAATAGAACAATAACTTTTCAAATATACAAAATAACATTTAATATCAACATATAGGGCCCATATAAATCGAATATATCAAATAACATTTCGAATATACAAATTCATCGGAAAACTGAAACACATATCATATCGAAGCAAATATCAATAAATCCATCGAAAATCAGAATAAATATCTTATGAAAACATAATAATACCAGATCAAATCATTTCTCATCTAAAATCATATACATATCATATCACATTTCTAATTCCATTTCGGGCTCCTGATATACTAAACATATTTTTCGGACTGGATTACGGGCTATACAGAACATAGCTGGATACCAACGGAGGACCCGCTGCGTATCCCATATACATATCCCATATACATATCAGAATTGGACACCAACGGAGGACCCGCTGCGTATTCCATATACATATCAGAATCGGCATAGTACTACTCAGAAAACCCTATTGACATGTCAATTTCCTATATCCAAATCTATGTTTACATATATCAGAGCCAAATCACTTTTCGAAAATCATATAATTCATTCCGAACAGAATTGTCAATTTAAATTCTGAAATCATATCCAAATCAGTATACACATTTCCGGAATTCGAATCACATCAATATACATATACAAGCAAATTACAAAATCGTTTCCGAAAATATTTCTGAATCCAGAAATCGTTTCAAATCACATTTAAAATCACATGCAATTATATATCGTAAATCCATAGTAAATCCAAATGCCCCGAATCACTTTTCGAAACAAATCGCAAAACAATATATACGAAATCGCTTTTAATAATATTCTCCGTAATATTACTATAATAAAAACATATCGAAAATCAATTCAGGATATTTTTCGTAAACAATATGACGGATCCAGAATGTATTCCAAATATACGTAATCCAAAACATCCCAAAATCAATTTCAAACAATATATCATAATTAATATAGCTCAAATAAATTAAAAACAATATAATATAACGATTCCAAAATATTCTGAAAAATACGAAAACGGTATCACCAAACCTGAAATGCTATTCTTTACACAAAACTCTTCTTGACCAACTTCACCTTCCTTCTTCTTCTAGCTCTTTCTCTCACTAGAATCTCTCTCTTTCTCTCTCTATTTCTCACGTCCTCTCTCACACTCTCACACTCAAATTCACTTAGTCAAACCATTTTGCATATAAAATACTGAGTGTTTGCTAGGTGTAATGCTTTGGTATCATTTGCTTTTTAGGTGTCATTCCACTGCACCGTTGCAACCTTATTTATTTATTTTTATACTAATTGCAATATACGCCCTTGACTAATTACAAGATACCCCCTTGACTAGTCTAAATCATAAAGTGACCACCAATAAAAATTTAATCACATGAATTTAATCAAAAATCTTTTGAATATCAAACTAATCCACCAATTTAAATCACATACTTAACTGTTGCATGCTTAATAATAATTAATAATAATACTTTTTATAATTATGAAAAATTAGGGGTGTTACATAAATAAAAATAAAATTAAAAGTAATTATATTTGAAGCTTCAAATAGAGATAAAAATAATATTTAAAGTCTGGTAAATAAAAAGTTAGGGTTTTGAATTTAGAAAAGTGAAAATGAAAAAAAAAAGTGTATTTATCAGCTAGTGAGAAATTTTTTTTTTTGAAAAAGTAAAATATTTAAAGGGATAGAAGATAGTATAATAGAAAGATAAATAATTATTTGTTTTAATTGATTTTATTTATATTTGCACTTGTTGGGTTCTTGAACTAGTTTAAAAAAATATCCTCTTATTAAAATTTTTAATTTATTGGAATGAATTTACTTATTTGTACATACTATATAATATTCTCTTTTTTGTTTTTCAAATACAGTTCTTTTATTTCTAAAAAAAAAAAAAAATTTCAAAAAACTAGCCCAACCAAGCCAGGGGCTTCCTCCACCCCTGATGGCAATACACAATAAATATATATTGCAGAAGATTCTTATAGCAACATGCATGCGCACGTTGCTAATGATCAAAGACATATGGTAACACAAAATATACTAGAGTTGCTAAAAGTCACAAATAGCAATGTACAATTAACGTTGCTATTATCATATCACTTATGACATCACACAATTTTTATACGTTGCTAAAATGTTGAGATTTTGGCAACACAAAAATTTTTCATTATTAAAAAACTAATACATTTAGCAACGCACCCGGTCTGAACATTATCGTAAGTAAATCTATAACAATATTCAATTTTCGTAAGTTGTTAAAAAAGTTAATCTTTTGTAACGCGCAAGTCACATGTTGTCTAAAAATTTATATTTGATAACACGCTAGTTTTGAATGTTATTATAAATGTATCAATAGTAACACACAATCTTGCATTTTACTAAAGAGTTGATATTTCACAATAGACTAAAAAGTAAGTTACTTAAAGTTTATATTTTGGCAACATATATTTTGTGAACTTTGCTATATGTATATCTATAGCAACACACAATTTTTCATGTTGCAAAAAGGTTGATCGTTTGTAACGCGCAATCCGCGTGTTGCCTAAAAGATCACATTTAGCAACACACTTGCTGAAAACGTTACCATAGGTATATCCATAACTTGAATGTTTTTAAAGAGTTAGCAAACCTGATATTAAATTATTTTATTTTAATTAAGCAAAATAAGGTGACATTCATGCATATAATATTTTTTATAACAATCAACTTTTACCAATACTTGTTGACTTATTCACATCAATTGATATAATTTAAGGCTTGAGTTATACTTATTTCTTTTGATATATATAATTATTGTACCTAATATTTTTCAATATAATATACAGACTTGTAATTTAATATAAAATTTTTTTAATTTTATTTTTAAAATTTATTTATTTATAATTTAATTAACATATAATCTCATATGACATTTGAGATGAAATTATATAATAATTCATAATTTAAAATAAAAATCAACACAATTTTTTAAGGTTTAAAAATAAAAAAAAAGTATTTTTTTCAAAATCCAAACCCAAACCCAAAGACAACATAAAGTCGTTCTCACTCTCTCAAAATGCAAACCACAATAAACCCATAACCCTAATATTCATATATATCTTAAACCATCAATAGATGCCCTATCTTTATGCACAATATCCTCACATTCACAATTGAAGATGCAACATTGAACTGCGCTTTCTCGCCCTTTTTTTTGAGGTTTTTTCTTGTTGGGGTTTAGTCGAGTTTTTCGCTTAGTGTGCGGCGACAGTGGAGGAGTGGTGGTTTTAGATTCTGAGATGGTCATTGGTGGTAGGTCTACTACAAGAAACAGCAGCAGTGAAGAAGGGATGTAGATTTTGTCGGCTGGAGTGAGGAAGACCATCCAGACCAAAAAGGAAATCGTGGGCAATCATTCAGATATTGATATCTATTTCGCTTTGAAAGACTCCAACATGGACCTAATGAGAGCGCCCAAAAGTTACTCAACCAAGGTCTCTGCTAATTCTGTTATTAAATTTCAAGTTCTTTTTTTTAATAGTTGTTTTGGTTTTGCTTTTGCGGGGGGTTTTTGTTATGGAAAAAAAAAATGTTTTGATTAGTGGGTTTGGTTTAATTGATTGTTTGTTATGGGGGTTTTGGTTAGTTGGCGGTTTTGTGCCGATAACGAGTGTTGTAGCTTGGTATGTGATGGGTTTTTCTTTGGTGTTAAAAGAGTCTTAGTTGGTGTATTGAAGTTTTGTGGATTCACATGAATTGTTCAGTTTGGGTCAATATTTATAATTTGATTTTGATGATTGTGGTTTTTGGTTTTCAATGTGGCTGATTGAATTTAAATGTTATGCATTGTGTTTTTTGTTGTAAGAGTGGTTTTATTTAATGACTTTTGGTTGCTTTGTGGTGCTTTCGAATTTTGAGTTGGAATAGTGTCGAATTTGTGGGATGTTGGAGTGTTTTTAAGTTTGTATTTTTGTTCCTGTTAAAAGGAATTTGTTGTGTTAGTTTTTTTCTTTTTTTTCGAAGTTCAAATGATATTAAAGTGATCCTAATGTAATTGACCATAGGTTGCTTCCGTCAAGATTTGGAACTTTTGCTGCTTATTTGAATGTTTGTATCAACTGCTTATTATGTTTGGGTTCACTTGTGCTATTTTTGGGTTTTCAAGTTGAAAGATATACACACATTGATTGTTGTGCTCACTTCTTTCATTTAATTGTGCATCTGTTGTGGGTTATCATAATGCAATAGATTTATTTTATGTTTGGAGCTTACATATATAATTTCTCTTTTTTTCTTATGTAAAAAAAAAAAAAAAGTGGTGGTTTTGAAATGGTTTCTTTGCATTATTGTACTCTGTTTATAGTGGGGTTTTGAATGCTTTTATTAAACTATACCACGAGTATTTGGATGGTTCGTGTTTGTAACGAAAAAGGTCTTTTTCAGGATAATTTGGTCTGCACTCACTTGTGTTGAGGGTTTGGGGAGATTGGTTTCAATTTCTTTTATTTTGTAATTGTTCTCAAAGATGATTACCTTTTTTCCTTTCGTTTAACACATTTAGTTTGTAACAACTAGATTTTTCTATAGTTATCTATTAAAAGTTACATTTCATATTTATTTATATTTGTCTGGATATATTCTTCTACAGATCCTTTCCATGAGGTAAATAAAAGAATAGACAAATGTCATAATAATGACCAAGTGGCAATTCTTAAACAAAATAATAAATATGTAAAGTATATATAAAATTTTATTTTATGCAACTCTTTTATTTGTAGTTTTACTAAAAAAAATGTATTTCTTTAATTAAGTTATTAAATGGAGGTATACAAGTGGAAGATGCTGTGGGTTCTCATGCATGTACTCCTTCTCATGTATTTACGCCTTATGTTTAAATCTTACATTTTTCCTCCTTATATTTTTTAATTATATATAGTGCTTTGAGACTTATATCTTATTATTTTAAATTTTTTTCAGTCACAATATGAGTGTTCCAATGACACAAGACATGTCACAATTTGAAAATGCACGATGTCAGTTGTTACATTGGTACGCAAATGATGATTTTGAAGATCAAATTGTTGCTGAAGGCGGGATTTCAAGTACAAATCCAAAGGATAAAGTTCACAACATAGAGGTTATTAGAGAGTTTGGGTCTATGCGGTTTTCCATGATATTAAGGTATGCCGATCTACAGATGAATAAGAAATGCTTTCACAAGCTATTGAAAGTAGTATTGCATGGCTCAAAGATTGCATCAAATTATTGTAGAATAAGTAGTTGTATTTAATAAAGATGAGTGAGATGGAGTTATCATGAAGGATAGATGGATATGCTTTTGACACATGTAAAGTTGATTTTGTTGCAATGTTGTCTAACCTTGTAGGGTTTATTTTGTTGTCATGTTATCTAACACATTTAGGGGTTAACACTTGGAAAATTTTATATTGGGTATTGTTATTATGGTTGCTACTTGGAGAATTTTGTTTGGATATGTTATTATAGTGACATTGGTTGTCTTTATATATTGTGTAACACCCCCCGACCCGAATCCGCTCGCACCGAATCGAAAAGCGCTACCGTATACGGAAAACAAATTTCAAAACAGGAACATTAAGTAATGATCCGAATAAATATTTAAAATTATGGTCCAAAAAGATTTTCTGAAAATTTCGCTAGAGTTTCCTCTGTTTTTCTGACTTTCCAAAATCTGTTTTCACAATTCATAAAATCCACACTTCTATAATCTCAAATCAAATTGCGCACCCTTCCATATCCGGTGCGACTTACCAAAATAAATTATATCAAAATACTTATAAATATTAAACTTCAAAAGCATTAAATTCCATGGGCCCAAATATTATAAAATTTTACAAAACGTACATAAAAACTAAATACCGTTTCAAATATTTACAAAAACATTTTTGTCCATGCATGCCGATATAATACATATAAAACATCAAAGATATAGTGGGCTACTAAAAATGCGGGAGCGATGTGACTCAGGAATCAATCACTGCAGACTCAACTCTTTCTAGCCTTATATTCTTCCTGAACTCTCTTACCTGCGTGTGAGAAACTCAACACGCTAAGCATAACGCTTAGTGGGTGTACCCAATATCCAATTGTATAAACATAATATAATATCTCAATAACGCAAATAACATATAAAACCAACATATGGGGCATAATTAAATCAAATATTTCAAATATATATATATATATTTGCATTGGAAAAACGATAACAAATATTATATCAAAGCAATTATCAACAACATCTTCCGAAATCGGAACAAAATAGCGTATCAAACTTATTAATACCAAATCAAATTATATAACAAATTATATTTCATTTTAGGCTCCTGATATACTAAACATACTTTTCGGACTGGATTACAGGCTATACAGAACAGAGATGAATACCAACGGAGGACCCGCTGCGTATCCCAGATATATCAAAACAGAGTTGGATACCAACGGAGGACCCGCTGCGTATCCCAGATCAGATTTCCCAACCCGCAAAGGGTGGTACCTCAATCATAACAGATAGGCGTAGTACTACTCAGAGAACCCAATTGACATGTCAATCTCCTATATCCATATCTATATTTACATATATCAGAGCCAAATCACTTTTCGAAAATCATATAATTCATTCCGAACAGAATCATCAATTTAAATTCTGAAATCATATCCAAATCAGTATACACATTTTCGGAATTCGAATCACATTAATATATATATACAAGCAAATTACAAAATCGTTTCCGAAAATATTTCTGAATCTAGAAATCGCTTCAAATCACATTTAAAATCACATGCAATTATATATCATAAATCCATAGTAAATCCAAATGCCCCGAATCACTTTTCGAAATAATTCGCAAAACAATATATACGAAATTACTTTTAATAATATTCTTTGTAATATTACTATAATAAAAACATATCGAAAATCAATTCAGAATATTTTTCGTAAACAATATTATGGATCCAAATTATATTTCAAATAAACGTAATCAAAATCACTAACAATATATATATATATATATATATATATATATATGGTTGTAATAAATTGATTTTGAATATATATATATATATATATATATATATATATATATTCAAAATCAATTTATTACAAACAATATATATACCAAATCATCTCAAAATCAATTTCAAACAACATATCATAATCAATATAGCTCAAATAAACTAAATATAATATAATATAACGATTCCGAAATATCCTGAAAAATCTAAAAAATACAAAAACGGTATCACCAAACCTGAAATGCTCTTTTCAACCTAGACTTGTTATTCTCCAACTTCTCTATCACTCTCCTTCTTCTTCTTCTATCACATTCTCTCTCTAAGCTCTCCCTCTTTCTCTCTCTATAACTCACTCTCTAACTCTCACGTTTCACTCTCACCCAAATACACTTAGTCAAACTATTTGCATGTAGAATGTTTAGTGTTTGCATCACTTGCCAAGTTTCAAATTACTTTTAGGTGTCAAATGCCCCTTTTATTTATTTATTTATTTTTTTCTTATTTCCTTGCTTTTTGTGCTTCCAAGGTTTGTCATGCAATAATATTGTTCTCCACCACCATCCACTAACATTATATTATATATAAATATCTCACAAGTGCAATTTGCTCCATTGACTTCCACAAATCACCAAATGACAAATAATTTACAATTAATCACATCCCATCTCGATAATTATTCCAAAAATATTCCACCCCTATTCAATTACCAAATTGACTTCACCAATATTCAGTTGGACCCATTATCATCCAAATGCACCATGAAATTAATATCTCTAATGGGATTTAACTCGGTTAAAATCACTATTCGTTTTTCAACCATATACCGAATATATATACTTTCCACCAATATAAATCACATACTTGACTATTGCATACTTAATAATTAATAATAATACTTCTCATAATTATGGAAAATTAGGGGTGTTACATATTGAATTTAGTGAACTAAATTATAATTTGTACATTTTAATTTTATACAACTCGTACTTCTTACAGGTATTTTTAATTGAAAATCTAAAATATTTGAAAAAAATAATATTGGTTTTTAAAAATAAAATAAATAAATACTTTTCGCAATACATACAAAGAGTTTTCTTAAATAGACTTTTGACAACGCACATTGTATGTTGCCTTATACAGACTTTTTAATGTTTGCGGTGAAAAACCTAAACCCAAATAGTAACATCAAAATTAAAACCCAAACCCATAAAGACAAAACCACCCACCAAATTCACCACCCCAAAATCCAACCACATACCACAACCATCATCACCCACCAATTCACCGCCCCCAAACCTAAGAGCCTCGATCTCCTTCACCATGAAGAGATCGATGGCTGATCTCCTCCCCACAGAAGAGATTGGCTATTGATCTCCCCGTTAGCCACTGGTGAGAGTAACGAAACAAGAAGAAGTATAAGTAGAAGAAGAAGAAGAAGAAGAAAATAATGATGATGATGATGAGAGAAAAGAGAAAGGAGAGAGAGAGTGTGTGTGTAACATCCCTAATTTCTTATAAATATAAAACGTGTAGTTTAATTAATATGGAGTATGTGAATGTGAGATTTATGATTTGAAGGGGTGGAAGATTTATAATTTCCAAGTGAACCAATTGGAACGGTCCAAAATGGTGCATGAAGAAAAAGGAAAAAGCTGGCAGTGAGTACCGTGACCAGCTACCGAGACCAGGGATCGCGGTGTGCAGCTCGCATTGAAAATGATGATTTTGGGCAGTGAACATCGCGACCAGACACCGCGATGGCTGATCGCGATGAAGGCGGTAAAAATATTCCAGTGAGCACCGCGGCTAGGTGGCGCGACCACAGGTCGCGGGACACGGTCGCGATGACAAAAAATTTTATAAAAAAACATAAGAGGCGGTAGGAAGCTTCACGAAGAAGCAAAAAGAAATAGAAAGGGAGAAAGAGACACCGCGAGAAAGAAAAGAGAGAGATGGAAAGAGAAAGAAGAGAAGAAGAGAAAGAAGAAAGGAAAAAGAGAGGAAGAAGAAGAGAAGACGAAGAAGAAGAAGGAAAAGAGAAAGAAGAAAGAAGAAGAGAAAAAGAAGGAGAAAAGAAAATCTAGAAAAGAAACTGTCGGAAAAATGGTATCCAGGTTGGTATACACTGATTTCTGAAATCGTTATGATTTTCGTTATATGCTTTCATTTGAATTTCCATATTTTGTCAAAAAGAGTTTGAAAAGTTATTTATGGATTTTGTATAATTATATTTCATTTACGAATATTATTAGAAACTGTTTGAAAATAATTACGGAATATTCTAGTATAATTGAAATTCGTTCAAATCTTATGTTTTAGAATAAATCATTTTGCGAATAATGTTTGGAAATGATTTTGGAATAATTTAATACAATTATTGATTTGTAAATGATATTTGAAAACAATTTTAGATTATATTGATAGAAGTATTGATGAAAGGTTTGGAGTTGTGAATAATTTTGAATATAACGTTGGATTATCTTAGTATCATTGAATTTCTGTAATATCATATGTTTTCAAATACAATTGTTTTTACGAATATTGTTTGAAATAAAGGTTGAAACTGATTGAGATGTGCAAATTCAAGTTGTTGATTTCGAAATGAATAAAATGATTTGATATGAAATTTGAAAAAATTGTGTATTGTGAAACGGCCCTAGGATATTTGCATATAGAAAACGGATATAGGAGGTTGGTATACCAGCTGGGTTATTTCAGCAGTACTGCACTGATACTAGTGATTGTTGGCGGGTGTCTCTAAAGCAGCCCCGAACATCACACTGATACTAGTGACTGTTGGCGGGTGACCTAAAAGCGGCCCCGGACGTCACACCGATACTAGTGACTGTTGGCGGGTGTCTCTAAAGCAGCCCCGGACGTCATACAGATGTTACAGATATTAGACCCATATTCCAATCCAGAAAATTATGTTGAGTATATCAAAGGGCCAGTATTGAAAAGAAATGAATGAAGTTATATAAAAGAATTTTGAATACAGTTATACTATTGATGAATAAGCTTTATTGAAATTTAGTCGAATATCATCGTGTTTTGATATAAAATATTTTTTGAACATTTTATTTATTGTTCCTATTATTGAATATTTATAACTTATTACTTGATGGATAAGTTATCATTGTGATATTTTGTTTATTTATCTTTTCTACTAGTTGATATCTATATTGGACAGAGTATTTCTGAAATTATAAGAGAAAGATTTTGTTTAATTAAACGTTTTGTTTAATATGAAATCTAATATGATTTGTATTTGTTTTATATATGTTATAAATGATATTATGTTAAATTTGGAAATTTGATTTGTGTACACCCACTAAGCGAAATGTTTAGTGCGTTGATTTTATCACGCGTAGGTGGAAGAGGTTCTAGTAAATAAAGGACTGAATAGTTGATAGCTGTAAACGAAGATTCAGAGTCACATTACTTAGGTAGTTTTATTTAAACCCTCTTTGTATATTAATTACTTAAGCATGCATATACATAAGTTTGTAAAGTGATTATATATGAGTTTTGTAAATATTTGTATAATAGTTTATGTTTTATAAAGTTTGTAAATATACAATATGTATTGTTTTATTGACAATGTTTGGAAAGTCGCACTATACGGTTGAGTGCATATGATTGAGAAATAAATTTTGAAGTGTTGAATATTATGTTATTTGAGTTTTTGTTGAAAACAAGATTTCTGGAAAGTCAGAAAAACAGAGGAAACTCTGTCAAAATTTTTCAAAATATTTGATGGGCTCACTAGAAACGATTTTGAAAGCCAAATTACGTTTGTGTTTATAAAGATTTCAAATTATAAATTAAGTTTAGAAAAGTTTTGAAAACCGGGCAGCGCTTCTTGGGTCGATCGGGTCAGGGGGTGTTACAGAGTGTGTGTGATTGAGATGAGAAAAGAGACAGTAGAGAGTTTTTTTTTAAACTTTTTTGTTTATTTTAATATTAGATTTTATTATTTTTATTTTAATATTTATTAAATAGTTTTTAATTTATATTTTTAATCATTTACATATAAATCGTTGATACTTACAAAATTTTTTAACCAAATATTTAACGATCAGGGGTACTTTAGGGATTTAGATTAACGATAGTGGGGAGTTTGGTGAAAGAACGAAAATATAGTGGGTGTTTTGACTAAAAATAGAGGATGAATTTTGGTCATAACCCAAAACTATAGAGGGATTTAATAATTATCCTTTTTTTTTTTTTTTTTCTGTAACTAATACTGAGAGGGAACCTAATAAGAAAGACATTCAGAGAGAACCTAACAAGAAAAAGTTATGACAATATGAGGTATGTCCTTACACTTACACTTTGAAGTTGTAATTTCGAGTCGTATATCTCTTTTTTCATAGTTAAAAAAATAAGAAAAAGTTATTAAAAATATAATAAAAGTAAAAGTATTACAAGAACTGACATATAACCACACTAAAGATGAGATGTAGAGATGTAGGGGCACATCCACTCATAGCTCAAGTGGTTAGTGTACCTCTCTTAGTGCACCTCCCTCCCACTTCAATTGTGAGGTTTTAATTCCCATTATGCACATTTACCAGTATGTGTGAGTAGTTTTCTCTTTTTATTGTGAGAGAAAATGTCTTATGTTATGAGGTAGATACCTGGACGAAAAAAAGATGAGATGTAGGGAAAGCAGTTGAGATGGTTCATCTAATTTTGAGATTTGAACGTAAAACAGCACAAAGCACGATCTAACCTAATACAAAGAGAAGCAAATCATTCTCATGAGTCATAAGGAAGAGGAACAAACAAATGGGTATGGGTGGCTGCAAAAATTAAGTAAAAAAATGGGGAATAAATTTGTTTTAGTGTTTTTGCCACATGTCACTACTTAATTGGGTCTTCCACTCATCCTACGGCTGATGGTGGTGAGACAGACACATGAAATATTTTCTTGCATCAACCATATCATGTCTAATAATTTATTACTATATGACATAATATGATCACAGACTCACACTAATTGCTTTGGTTGGCAAGATTATGCATTTAAGAATTTGAGTTATTAATACATAATTTTAACATGATTTACTTTTGATGGATGAGAATTTTGGATTAGGGAAATCTCTCATGTCCACATCGAATATTGTGTTTCAATTATGTCTCTTTGCACTTTCAAAATTATATTAATTTTAAAAAAATTCACTCATAATTTAATTGGTTTAGTACTCATTTTTTAAGATATTTCAGTTGTGGATGTAGTGATTGATTTTAGCAAATCCTCACATACTTATAATTAATACTAAAATAATTGGAGAGTAGTATATGTTAGCCACCCATACAGGACCGGCCCTGAGGTTAGCCAAATAAAACAACAACCTAAGGCCTTCAAAATTTGTATACTTTTTATATGTGATATTATGTTTAGTTAATATGAAAAAAAAAAGGAAAAACTTTAATTTAGTCCCTATGACGAAACAATACTTTTTTACTTACGTTTCTTTTTTTAGTTTGCGTGGTCTATAATATTTTCTAAATATACCAAATTGGTCCTTCTGATTAGCTTTTTGACAGTCAACCATCATAGAATTATCTAAAAGACAGTTTTACCCTTAGGGCTCGTTTAGCAGACAGGACTGATTTGGCCTAGACTAAGTCCTGAGATTAGACGGGACTGAAATGACTTGGTTTGGACTGGGACTAAATCCTGACATGTGTTTGGTACTGCATCAGATTAAGGAGCTGAACTATTAAAATAGTCCAGAATTGTGTTTGGTATTGTTTCAGACTATTTTTCGGATTTTTTTTTATTTTATAAAATTGTAAATATAAAACATTATTGATAGATTTTTTGTATGACATTAGTTCAAAATGAAATAATAATTAATTATGTCGCTTTAATTGATTATGCAACTTTCTTCTTAACTTTCAAATATCACTTTGTTCATATTATCAATATTTGAAGATGAAATACAAAGTACAAACTCATTTGTTGGAGACCAAACTGTATTCACATAACTCATGCTTAGGTTCACATGGGTTGAAACTTACAATATGAAGTTCACATATTGTTACCCATAAAACTAAATACTATAGTTCAAAATATGTGAGTACTTAACAACATAGTTCAAAACACCATAACAAGTTAGCACACTTGTGGTAGTTTAAAACACTATAACAAGTTAGCACACTTGTGGTTGTTTACAAAATGTGGGATGCAAACCCATTCGTAGAGGATATGTCTCTACACTTGATGACATAGCTCAGAATACCATAACAAGTGTGACACACTTGTGGTTGTTTAGAAAATTTAGATGCAAACCCATGCATAGAGGAATTGACTCTACATATTTTCAATAAGGAGAGAGTCGATATAAACTTTTTTCATCTCACCATTAACTTATATGAACAAGAAAATATTTTGTGGCTTTTCCAAAATGAACTTCAATGCCCTAATTTCTTCAAAAGGTGAAAGTCCCATGTACTTGAGTTCTTTGGCAATATCGGATCTATCTTCATTCCCATTGTGGAAAGCCTCGGCCCCTATATCCATCCTTTTTGCACTAACTTCAACTAGTTCCTTCAGAACAGATACAAGAGCACCATCATCACTGGATCTCATTTTCCTTTTGCGTTTGTTTAACCTAGAGTAGTTGCTTTCCTTGTTGATTGAAATGGGAGAAGCATCCTCATTAACATCATCACCTTTGTCATTGCCAACACCTTCTATCATCTCACTTGGGACTTCAGCTTCTTTCCCATTAGCACGGTATTTGACAAAAATATTAGCAAGTCTGTCAAATATAAGGTATGATTTGTTCCTCTATTTAGTTGCACTGCTATGGTGCTGTCAAAAAAATATTGGCCACATGAGTATATAAATTTAATCATTTTTCTAAGATATATCCTAGAACATTCTTCTAAAAAACAACAACACCACAATCACATAGCATTTATATAGATATAATTGATATGTCCTATACATTTCAAAACCGCATCAATACAACTTCACACATACACAAAAGATAGGGGTGTACCTTTACATAGCTCTTACATGCTTCATTACTATCCACTTCAATACATTTCTTCACATTATTCCAAGCAAATCCGCTAGTGTTCTTCATGTCATAAATGGTGCTGTAATTCTTTTTCCACTTCTTTAGCTTTGATTCAAGGTATGGAATTGTCTTTAAATTAGATCCAGGACAAATCTCATTCAGAGCCTTCTCCATTTGAGCCAAGCTACTAACCTTGAAGTTCCCAGTGTCACAACGCTTGTCGTTAGCCATAAAATCTTCGAGAACTGTAAAAAATGATTCCTCCTCAAATATGGTCCAAGCTCGCCTTTGCTTACTTTTACCTTGCACAATATGTTCACTAGTTTCAATACTCTCCATTCCTTTAGCAAAACATGCACCATTCAAATTGAGAAAATGAGAATCAAGCACATAATGCGAGTGATAGCAAATAAAAGTATCACATCCATTATTGAAAATGCAAAGTACTTCATACATACAAAGAAAGTTATATGAAATCAACGTTTCAAAGTGCTGAAAACTAAACCAAATTACAAAGACACAAACAAACAATTAAGTACTAGTGTCATTCTTATTTCTTGTCCACTCATTATACATTTGCACTGCCAATTCATCCCTCCATGCAGTCCATTGGTTAGATACTTTGACGGTGCTAATGGTACCACCATCATTCACAGTTGTATTGTCTTCAAATTGATGAGCTTCATGTTCCATTGGATCTGAAGACATCTCCCTTCTAATGAGGTTAGGTAGAAGACAAAAGGCCCTAATTATACGATATTGAATCTTTATAAGATAGAAAGACAGACTCCTTAATATCCCCCACCTAGCCTTTAACAACTCCAAACACCGCTCTATTACATTTCTTACCTTTGCATGCTTCATATTAAAGTATTCTTGCGGATTTATAGGTATATTTCCTTCCCATTCGGATAGATGATACCTTATTGATCTATAAGACGCAAGAAAGCCATTACCGTTTGTGTAACCACCATCTACAAGATACTAGCAACATAATAACTAAAAGTCGACAATTTATATCAGTATAGGTATGTATTGTCATAAATTAAAGACAAACACATAAGTATTTGATATTAACTAATGACCTTACCAATTGGCACTTTTAACCCATTTTTCCTAGTAATGTCATCACGAAGAACCCTAGAGTTGGATGTTGAACCCTCCCAACCAGGTAGGATAAATATGAATTCAAGATCAAGTGAGCAAATAGCTAACACATTTGTTGCAATTTCACATTTCCTAGTTCAATATCTTGGTTGATGCCCCATAGGCATACAAACCTTAATATAAGTTCCATCTAATGCTCCCAAGCAATTCTAAAATAAAATTGTTAAGGTAAATTAATTTATAAATTTCAAAGATACAAATTAATATCAAACACACAATGAACTAACATGCCTTAAAATACCTCCATCTAGGATTTGTAGAGTCCTTACCCACAAGTTCAAGGACTTTGTAACATCCCTAATTTCGAATAAGTATGAAAAGCGTAGTTGAATTAATCTTGAGTATGTAAATATGATATTTATGATTTGAGGAGTGGAAAACAACGCGGGAAGATAACGGAGAAAACTTGGACAGTAAGCATCGCGACCAGGGATCGCGGTAGTTGCTCGCGATGAAAGTGGCAAAATTGGTCCAGTGAGCACCGTGACCAGGCTCGCGACCAGCGCTCACGGTAGCCGCTCGCGCTGAAGGTGGCAAATTTCCACTAGTGAGTATCGCGATCGAGCGATGCAGCCACCGCTCACGATACGCTGTCGCGATGGCTCAAAAAGTTTAAAAAAAATATAGCGGTGCCACTATAAAAAAGAAAACATAACTGAGTAGAGAGCAAAAGCTCTCAAACATATCAGCAAACATAGCAGCAAATGAGAGAGAAAGAAGAGAGAAAAGAGGAGAGAGAAAGAGGAGAGAGAAAGGAAAGAAGAAGAAGAAGAAGAAGAAGAAGAAGAAGAAAAGAGAAGGAAAAGAGGAAAAAGGAATTGTCCAGGTTCGGTGTACACTAGTTTTCGAATTTTTTCGTTTTCCAGAATATTTCAGATTAATTGAATTTGATTAAATTTGAGTTATTTGAATTATATTGATTATATATTATAGTTCAGGTTCGGTGTACATTCGTTTTCGAATTTTCAGTTTTCCAGAAATTTTCGGAATTATCGAATTTTATAGTTTTTGAATTATTTGAAATCTATTGCGTAGAATTAATAGTTTGAAACCGATTTCGGATTGATTTGAATTGCGAATTCTTGAAATATAGTTGATATCCGAAATTTTGATTGTGAATAATATTCGGAATTGATTTTAATACATTTTGATGCTAAGATTGTTATGGAAATATATTATTGAAAGTGATTTTAATTATATACGATTTGTGAAATGTATCGGAAAATAATTTCGGGGCATTTTGATTTGATATGGAATTATGAAATACGTTTGAATATATTTTTGGATTGATTTGATGTGATTATTGATTTAGAAATATATTCGTATATTTCCGTTATATGATATTTGATGAAATTTGAATTTCAAATATATATATATATATATATATATATATATATATATATATATATATCGATATGAATAATCTGAAAGTTGAATTCGATGATTCTGAAAGAAATGAAATATGTTGACATTGGATTTGAGAAAATGTTTTGCGAAATGGCTCTGATGTGTATAAACATAGATATGGATATAGGAGGTTAACATGTCAATTGGATTTCTGTTTGAACAGTACTGTGCCGATATACCACTCTTTGGATAGTACAGGCCCAAAATACCAGTCCTAGGGTTCTGAAATTTGTTATGGGACATTTACAGCGGGTAATTCCGTTGGTGTTCCTATTCTGATCTGATGTTCGGCGGGTAGCCCCATTTATGTGTCCGATGCCGAACAACCCGTAATCCAGTCCAATAACTTATGTTATGTATGTCAGGAGCCCAGTCTGAAAACTGATTTGTTATATAAAAGCATTCGAGAAATTATGAAGAATTTATCTGTTGATTGATTTTGGGATATTATACTTGTTGAATTTATTTTGGTATGATTTGATATGAGCCCCATATATTGTTTATATATATTTGTTATTTATATTTTCAATAAATCGATAGAATTATTTGATATAGTATATTTGTATATGCAATTATGTTTACATCCACTAAGCAATATGCTTAGCGTGTTGAGTTTTCTCCCACGTAGGTAACAGAAGTTCTAAGGGAAACAAAGACAAAGAAGAGTAGAGACTGCAGGAACAGAGTCCGAAGTCACATCTGTTCTACATATATTATGGTAGTTCTTTTGTAATAAGTCTATACATTTTGATACCGCATGCATATACAGAAACTGTTTGTATATATTTAAGGAGCTTCCGCTATATAAATATTTTATTATATGTTTATGTTATTTGAATCTTTATAAATTATATTGTGATAAATTGGTTGGTAAGTCACACTATATTTGGAAAGGTGCGCAAAAGTGATTTGAGATTTAGAAGTTGATTTTTATGAATTTTAACTGTAAACAGGTTTTGGAAAGTTAGAAAAATAAAGGAAACTCTGGCAAGATTTTCGGAAATTTATTTGGACCACTTTCAAATGTTTTTAATATCATTTTAAATTATGGTTATATAAAAGTAAAAGTTAGATTTTAGTATATAGTAGCGCTCCCTGATTCGGTCCGAGTGGATTGGGTCAGGGGGTGTTACAGACTTTTAGTAAGATACTATATAATCTTAATTCCAGTTGAAACACCGAATTAAAATACCTACTAATAGTCTCTCCCGATCTTGTAAATCTATTTTCAATAATACGATTCATGCTCATCCACAGTCACCAAACCATCATTTTTCAATCTATGGGTGCAAAGCAACTTACATAATATATCAAATGTCCTTACGTCCATTATAAGTTCATTGACACACATTACATCATTTAAAAAAAATATTTTTTAGAAAACACATCCTAGTCTAACTTCTAGACAAAGAATAAAAGCTTCCTACACGTCATGTCATAAGTCTCCGGTTTCTCCTCTTTCTCAAAATGTGAATTACAATCGTGCAAACAATGATCATCTCTACATGTCACATCTCCAACTTAAATATTAATTATTCTAATAAAATAACTTAATTTGAATTTTTTTTTAACTGGTTTTACATTTTTATGTTTTTATAATTTAGTTTAATACTATTTTATTAATTTTTGTATTTATTTATTTTTATTATATTTTAATTAGAATGTAAAATAGTAATTCTTTAACGGCTTGTTGGGTACATGGGACTGGCTTGGACTAGACATGACTAAGTCTTAGACCCAAGTTTGGTGTGTTACTGGACTAATTTAAATGAGCCAAAGCAGTCTTGGACCTATAAAATGATAGAGGTTGTGCTTCATTATGGAGTCCCGTTCAAAACATGGGGCTTATTATGTCCCTTCTCTAATCAGTCATCCCTAGTCCTCTCCTCACACACGCCACAATGACTCCGAACTGCGCAATTGTCTTCTCCTCACGCAGGCCACACCAATGCCTATCTGCACCATCGTCTCCTTATGTCGGGCTCCCATCACTACCTCATTAATTCAACGCATCTGACAATCATCTCACCGAGGTAAGCAGCTTTAACAGATTCGATGCCCTAGATTTCTTTTGGGTATAAATTGATTTTGCATATTGGGTACCAATTGAAAGCCACATGTAGAGTTTCTTTTTTCTTCTTAATCGTATTTGCTTGATTCATTCATGATTTATTGCCTTTCTTTCACAACTGGGTTCTGCCTTTCCTTCGTTGATTTGAACTACAGACTTCAATTTCTGAAATTGATGCATTTGAATTCTTGCTTAAATCTCTTCATAGCTAGCCAATATTGGATATGAGGACTTCCAGTCTTTGGGTGCAGATGTCAAGTGGTTATTTGTGGTCTGATTTCAATTTCATACTTTTTGTAGGTAACTTGAATCAATTAGTATTAATTAAGTCTTTGGGTGTAGATGTAAAGTGGTTATTTCAGTCGCCTAATTGTAATCTATTTTTTCTAATAAATTAAATTTGCACTATATGCTTTTTCTAATAAATTTAGTTTGCACTATATGCTTGCCAAATTGTTTACAGATGCATGCTATTAAATTATGTTTTTTCTAGTGTTCATGGGACTTTGCATTATATGCTTGCTATTTATTAGGTGTTCAATGTTTATTATATGATTGCTATTTATTAGGTGTAAATAATAAATAAAGGTTAAAAACTCGTAAAGAAATAAAATATAATATAATAAATGGATTTAAAAAAACTAAAGGAAATATTTTTTTTTTCAAAATATTTCCTTTAGTTTTTTTAAATTCTTCATTTATTTTTATTTTATTTTATTCTTTTAGCAGTTTTTAACCATTTTTAGTTTTTACTTTTTTAAATATTAATTTTTCTAATAAAATAATTTAATTTGAATCTTTTTAAAAAGGTTTTATATTTTTGAGTTTTTATAATTAAGTTTAATATTATTTTTATTTATTATTTATTTATATTTTAATTAGAAAATAAAATTATAATTCTATTAATTAAACTTTTTAAAGGTAAAACATTATTTTAAAAAATTTGTGATGGTTGACTGTCAAAAAATTGGTCATAATGATCAATTTGATATATTTAAAAAAATATTAGTACCAAATGAATTAAAAAAAAAAAGGTAATTAAAAATATTTTATTAAAAAGTAAGGACTAAATTAACATTTTTCCTTAAAAAAAATTAGAATAACCCACGCAAAAAGTTTATTAAATTCATAAACTAAATACCTAAGTATCCAATTAACTTTACTAAAAAAAAAAAAAAAAAAGAGCATAATCCCAAACATGAAAACCATCGCACTTAGCGGTTTATTTTTTATGTTGAAAAAACTATGAAAAAGTACAAGACATAGAAAAGTTTAAAGTCAACCAATTATTTTCTCGATCAATTTTATTCAATTAACATATCAAGTTCATAAAAAATATAGTTAGTTTCTCTTAATTATATGTAAAAAAAAATTATATGTCTTTTTTTTTCTTTAATTTAAATAACAGTAAGAACTAATAATCCTAGAATAAATAAAAGTAAATTCCCAATTGTCGAATCTTTTTTGTTTACATGATTAATGGCTTCTCATGTTTTTTTTTTTTTTTTCATTTGTCGAATCTTAATTTCATTTTTTAAGGGGGTACAATTACAATATTAATAACTGTCGGGGCCTGTTGAGATCAATCACTAAACGGACGGTCTAGATATCTAGAATCCATAACGGGAGACATTTACTCCCACAATAAGGGGAGAAAACTATTCATACATACTGATAAATATGTATGGTGGGAATTGAACCCTCACCACTGAGGTGGGAGGGAATGCACTAACCACTTTACTATAAGTAGATGTACTCGAATCTTAATTTCTTAATTCTCAAACTACTATGCATATATAATTGTTATATTATTAATACAAATTTTATTATTAATATAGTGATTCTATACATAAATACAAGGCTTCTCTATTACTTTTTCTGGTCGAATTTCAAACTATTATAACAATAGGTATTATAATAGATTATTGGTCGAATTTAAAAATGTTAATTAAAATATTTTTGTGTGGTTAACTCTATTTGTACTTGGAATCATTATTTATTAATTTTTTGGATTAATGGGTATGGTTTGAATTATATTATTATTCGATGCAATTATAAAATTTTTGTTTGAGATATATTTTATTTGTTATTTTATTGGATTACAGTCTTAAATTTGAGTTATTATATTGATTTTTATAAATATTTAAAAAAAAAATCAAGTAAACGTATATAAAGGATAGTGAGCTTCATTTTTATAATTGTTCTTGGGAAAATAATTTAAGTTTTTGAGAAATTGAATTATTTTAATATTACAATTATAAGATTAATTAGGGACATATCATGATCAATCACTACATATGCGGTTTAGAAATTTGCTCGTTACACATGATGTTCGATTCTATATGTGATGTATTAATTACAAGTCTGTTGGGACCTGTTGAGATTAATCACTACATATGCATAGTCAGTATAGAGCCGAACATCATGTATAAAAAGTAAATATTCAAACCATTTATACAGTAATTGATATCGACATGTCGTTAATTAATCTTATGAGTTACCATTAAAAAAATTAACTACTGAAAAACCTAAATTATTTTTTATTAATCTCAAGTTTATTCTAAATCAATATTATACAACTTATATATATATATATATATATATATATATATATATATATATATATATATATATATACACACACACGTAGAGTAGACCCATCACAAACAACCAACCTTTTGACCGTCAGTTTTTTTTTTCATTGATAAATTTTTAATTGCTTGGTTTCAAATTCTAGAATCTAGATATCATAAACTACTTCCTTACCATTTTTGTATCAGTTAATATCACGCCTCCTGCCTCCAATTGACCAATACATTTTTATAATCTGCTTTTTGTTTCTTTATCTCCCATGTACATCTGTCTTATTTTAATTGGGATTGATTCATCATTGATTATAAATTAACATGTTTGGTCTCGACAATGACTTTACTCCAAGAGCCAACACTTTTTGACGCCGTAGGTTTATCTTCCCAGAACTTCCAATGGTTTGAATGGATAATAATAATTATGGTTAATTGCAATAAAGTACCTGACGTTTAATTATATTACAATGAAATCGTGAGTTTAGCCTTAATTGCATATTAGTACCCTTGACTAAGTTGACCGGTCAAATATGACTAATTGCCCCTGGTTTAAAAAAAATAAATTAAATAAAAAATTAAAAAAATTAAAATTTTTAAAAATAGATCTCCACCGTCCATCTATCTTGATGGACGGTGGAGATATATTTAAAAAAAAAAAATTAAAATCAAACAATTAAAAAAATTTTAAAAAAATATTTTATATTAAAAAAATTTTAGTGTTCTTGGTGGAAATCCAGATTGGATCTCCACTATCCATCAATGT
Source organism: Xanthoceras sorbifolium (assembly GCA_003430845.1). Taxonomy (NCBI): domain Eukaryota; kingdom Viridiplantae; phylum Streptophyta; class Magnoliopsida; order Sapindales; family Sapindaceae; genus Xanthoceras; species Xanthoceras sorbifolium. The sequence goes on along the minus strand of CM010619.1, from coordinate 19,060,799 downwards.
TGATGGACGGTCCACCAAGAACAAAATAAATAAATAAATAAATAAATTTAATTTTTACAGAAACCGATCTGCTCCATCTGCTCCCGTTGATGGAGCAGCTCCATCGCAAAGATCGCTCTCTGCGATGGACTCCATCGCAGATGGAGCCGAAGCTCTATCTGCGATGGAGCTGCTCCATCGGCAACGGAACAACTGCTCCATTAACGGGAGTAGATATGCTCCCGTTGATGGAGCATATCGATTTCGGCAAAAATTAAATTTTTTTTTCCATCGCAGATGGAGCCGATGAAGCTGCTCCATTGCCGATGGAGCAGCGCTCCGTCACTACTCCATCGGCGACGGAGCAACTGCTCCATCAACGAGAGTAGATCTGCTGCTCCCGTTGATGGAGCAGATAGGTTTCTACAAATTTTTTTTTTTTTTTTTTGTTCTTGGAGTTCTTGGTGGAGATCCAGATTGGATCTCCACCGTCCATCATTGATGGACGGTGGAGATCCAATCTGGATCTCCACCAAGAACACCAAAATTTTTTTTAATATAAAATATTTTTTAATTGTTTGATTTAAAATTTTTTTTTTTAAAATGTATCTCCACCGTCTATTAAAATAGATGAATGGTAGAGATCCATTTTTAAAAATTTTTATTTAATTTATTTTTTTTAAACCCGGGGCAATTATGTCTTTTTATAAAAAAAGTCAAAGTCAACCCGTTATATTTGACCGGTCCACTTAGTTAAGGGTACTAACATGTAATTAGGACTAAACTCATAATTTTATTGCAATATAGTCAAACATCAGGGCACTTTATTGCAATTAACCCTAATAATGAATATATGAGGTCAAACAAAACTTTGAATGATAGCTTTCTTTGGGAGTATTAAATCAACCAATTGGTAAGGTTTTGTCTTTGATCCATCATCTATGATTAGCTTGTCAATGGCTAACAAGAGCATCATTATCTACAATATCTTTTTACTCTTTTGCTTTAGTTTTTGGGTTCCTGCTGCTGCAACAGCCATACTCAACCAGGGCGATATGCTTAACTCTTCCGCTTCCGCTTCTCTGGTTTCCAGAAACGGGTTTTTCACCTTGCGGTTCTATAATCTTTCCATCGACAGGTGGTACCTGTCAATATGGTACAAAACCGATACAAAGAAACCTTGCTGGCTAGCCAATCGAGATAGGCCTATCAAAAATGCTTCAGGGGTTCTTCTCATAGATGAAAATGGTAATCTTATGATAAAATATACTGGTGGGCATCCTATTGTGCTATACTCGGGTAAAACCAATACCAAAGTAACTGCTATTTTGCAGGATAGTGGAAACTTTGTATTGAGGGAAGCAACCTCTGGTGGGATTGCAGAGCAGATTTTGTGGCAAAGCTTTGATTCTCCTACAGATTCTTTCTTGCCCGGAATGAAACTGGGGATCAATCACGAGACTGGTCAGAAGTGGTCACTTACATCATGGTTAACTGCCTCTGTACCAACTCCTGGGGCTTTCACTCTCGAATGGATCCCTCTTGAACGTCAGTTGGTAGTTAAACGGCGAGGTGTAAAATTCTGGACTAGTGGGGTATTGAACAATAGTGCATTTAAAAACCTTGCAATCTTGTCCAGTGGAGATATGACAGATTACAATTTTATTGAAGTTTCAAACACGGATGAGGAATACCTTACATTCAAAATTGTTCCAGATGGCCCTCCTTTCCCCGGCTGGGTAAATGCTACCGTGCTGTCATTGGAGAATGATGGAATCATGGTGCGTCAAAAGCTTTTGGGTGGGTTTGATATTATATACGAGTGTGATGGAACAAGCACAGAGTCTGGTTGTGAGAGATGGGAAGGGCCAAAGTGCAGGAGCCATGGTGAGAAGTTCCAAAAAAAAGAAGTTGTTTATGACAACTCGGTTCCTAATTCTGTTGACTACAATAAAAGTCTAAGCTTTGGTGACTGTCTGGACATATGCTGGAATAACTGTACATGTTTTGGAACTGGAAATGTTGCGTATAATTCAGATGAACCTGGATGCCTGTTCTGGTATGGACCTTTAAAAGAAATTGAGAATGGAGAGGAAGGATTTGTATACCACATGATCATTCCAGGCCCTCCAGGTTTGTTTCTCTTCTTTGATTTACTAAGTTCAAATTAGTATTATTATTAATTTTACTGTTAATTGTTATAGTTTTAGGATTGTGGTTATAGCTGTGACTAGGCTGGACCAAATTATTATTGCTGGTCTAATAACGAGTGAGATGCTGACGGGACATAATTATGTAAACTGGAATTCTCAATTGAATGTTTTGAGTTGCTACAACAGAGTTAAAAACAGAGCATATATGGGCTGCCTTCCTCTTGTTTTTTATAATAAGATTGTTCTTTGGTAGTTATACTGTTCTTTTTCTTTGTTTTTAGAGCCAATAGACCACTTTATTTAGCCATTACAAATGCTTTTATTGCCATCAAAGAGAGACAAGAAAAACAACGTGATTGTTTAAACATTAGTTTTAGAGTTGAACTCACAAAACCTTAGTAAATCATGTTTGCTATTATTGGATGCAGTGGAGAAGACGTGGGTGTGGATTTTAATTGCTGTGGCAGCAACATTAATCGTAATACTGTTAGGTATTTTGGTTTTTATGAGATGGAGAAGACTTCGACTCCAAGGTAATATCAAAACCTATGAACTCAGGTTTATCCCAAGCAAGTGTTAATATTTATAGAATCCCCATTCTAAATTATGTTTATTTTGATTCCAAACAGAGAAGTTCCTATTGGAGTTGATGACTTTAGATAATCCAAGTGAAGCAAAGGAACTTGAGATTGATGGCAACAAGGGCCACAATTTAAAAGTATATAGTATTTCATCCATCATGGATGCTACAAATTGCTTCTCATTTGAAAATAAACTTGGAGAGGGTGGTTTTGGACCTGTTTACAAGGTAAGTTTATAAAGATATTGTTCTGGAAATCAAAATGAAGAAAAATAAAATAATTTATTAATAAGCTCATGTCAAATTTTATGCAATAACTCACATATCATTATTGCAGGGTTTATTGTCTGACGGTCGAGAGACCGCGATAAAGAGGCTATCTGGAAGATCGGGACAAGGGCTTCTAGAGTTCAAAAATGAGCTCATATTAATAGCTAAATTGCAACACACTAACCTTGTGCGGCTCTTGGGTTTCTGCATTCACGGGGAAGAGAAAATGTTAGTCTATGAGTACATGCCAAATAAAAGCTTGGACGCGTACATATTTGGTTAGTTCATTGTATTTCTACTTAGTACCTAGGTTTCATCGCATTGAAAATGTTTCTATTAATGTACATGTTATTTTCTTTTCACGATTGATGTGTTATTTCTACTTAGTACCTAGGTTTCATTGCATTGAAAATGTTTCTATTAATGTACATGTTATTTTCTTTTCACGATTGATGTGTTATAGGTTTTTCACAATTCCTTTTTTCCCATGGATAGATCAATCTAAAAGGGAGTTGCTAGATTGGAACAAGCATTTTAACATCATTGAAGGAATAGCTCAAGGACTACTTTACCTCCACAAGTATTCGAGATTAAGAATAATTCATAGAGACTTGAAAGCTAGTAATATATTACTTGACCAAAATATGAACCCGAAGATATCTGATTTCGGTCTGGCAAGAATTTTCACAAGTCAGTCGGAAGCAAATACAAATAGAATCGTTGGCACATAGTAAGTTAACAAAAAATTCAATAAATTTTTATCTTTTATTAGGTGCAAAGTTTGTTGCTTATGTGGACTTGTTTGTTAAGTTACCTTATAGTTTATTTTATACTCTATGATGAATCCAGTGGTTACATGTCTCCTGAATATGCTATGGAAGGAATCTTCTCTGAGAAATCTGATGTCTTTAGTTTTGGAGTTTTACTATTGGAAATTGTGAGTGGAAGGAAGAATAATAACATTTTTCATCCTGACCGACTACTCAATCTTGTTGGATATGTAAGTTTATGATGTAGTATAATTTTAGTTTCATATTACAACCAACAAATATTTATTTATGCAATGTTTAAATGGAATGTTTATATTTTAGGCATGGGAATTGTGGAAAGAAGGTGCGGGATTAGAAATAATGCATCCATCATTACGTGATTCATGTTCTGAAGACCAAGTTTTGAGATGCATCAATGTGGCCTTGCTTTGCGTTGAAGACAGCCCATTGGACAGGCCTTCGATGTCAGTCGTTATTTCTATGTTGACAAGTGAAGGTGTAAAATTGTCAATGCCAAAACAACCTGCATTTCGCTTTGGAAGAAGAGTTGCTGAAGCCAATTCAAACGAAGGCAAGGAAGAGAACCATTCAATAAATAACTTAACCATATCTGTTATGGATGGAAGATAAAGGTACTACTTTTGTATACAATTAATAATATTTAGGAGCATGTTCTTGTCATTGAAATAATGTCTCTCTTGTTAAGATTGTAAGGTATCCGATAAAGGGTGTCTAAACGCAACTCTTTGTAATACATTGCCGTAGCATGATTTCTTTTCTTTTTAAAAGAAAATATTATTAAATCAAATCAGCTAAGACAAGATTAGCTTAGCTGTAGGACAACTGCCTAGCCAAATTTTGTCTCCTGAAATAGAGAGAGCTAACTTAGCTAGATATTTGGTAACCATATTATGATCCCTAGGAACAAAGCTATAAGATGAACAATCAACCTCTGAAAATAGAAGATGAACATCCTTGACAAGAGGACCATCAGTTGTACTGGATGCCACAATTGAGGAATCACTCTCAAGATATTAAACTGCAAAAACCCAGGGCCATAGGAGAGCTTCATGGATTGCAAAAAAGCTCCCCAGAAAGCATCATAACGAGCCAGAGCAAAAGCAGCTAATATCGCACCATTGGAATCACGGATCACGGCACCCACCCCTTACTATTAAGGTCCCAGAGAACCCAACTGACACATCTAAATTCATGAGACGACAAATCCAATGAGTAAGGGTCGGAACAGGTATAGAAGGAGAAGGAAGAATCCTCCCATGATTCTCAGTAATTAATATATTATCATATATCAAATTATTTTATGATCAATATGGTTAGTACAATTCACACGTTATATCATTTATGATTTGAACAGTCTAACCTTAGTTTTAAAATTTTATTAAAGATCTCTCCTTAACTAAATTTTCATTCATCAGAACATGTACAAAAATTAATTGATTATTACAATAGACAATTTTATTAGGGAGAAATTCACTTTTGTCCTCATCTTTTCTAAAATTATTATTTGTTTAACAATATTTTTAAAATTCATCATTTTAATTCTTTTGACCAAATTTAAATGATTAAGTTAAAAATTTTACTCTTTATTTTTTAAAATTTAACAAATTAATCTTAACTTGTAGATACTATAAGAATCTAACATATGTCAATAAAAAAAAATTAAAATTACAAAGTACACAAAATTTGTAAAAAAAAAGACCTTAAATATTAAAATTAAATAAATAAATTAATTAATTAATACTAAAATTAAAAACCTTTAAAAAATAAAAAAAAATCAGTACAATAATAACTAATTTATAAAAATTCAATAATTCAAAATAACACTTCAAATTAATATTAAAATATAAAAAATAAATTTTATATATGAAAATATAAAATAATTTATTTTATTTTAAATAATAATTAAAATAATAATAAAAAATTTAATATTTAAAAATAATAATATTTCATCTCCTAATATTTTCAAAAAATATTTTTAAAAGTTCTTTTTTCAGTTGTTATTATTTTATTTTTAGAATTTTATTTTTATTTAATAATTTTTAATTTATTTTTTAACCTTAATTTTTATTTTTGTATGTAAAGAGTGAAATACCCCTAAACCATTAAAATTGATTAACTGTTGACTAACATAATAACTAAATTGATAAATTTTTAAAATGTTAGGAACTACGCGAGTTAAAAAAAAATATCGGTCAAAAAGTAATAATTCAAAAAAAGTCCAAAATGATTTTTGCCCATTTTGTTATTGTTAGAGCAAATTGTAATAGAATTCCCTGACGTTTGGTCATATTACAATAAAATCATATTTTTCCTTAAACTACAACCAAGTACCTTGGATAATTATCATTGGCTACCTAATGAATTTAAAAATATCACTTTTTAATCTATTTTTACTTTTTTAATTCATATGGTCCCTACCTTTTCGAAAATATATCAAATTAGTCCCTATGGCCAAAATTTTAACAGTCTAACCTGACATAAAGTATAAATTGATCATCTTACCTATTTTATTAAATTAGCAAGATGATTTTACCCTCCAACATTTCACATCATAACTATTTTACCTATTTAAATAGTCCAATAAAAAAATGATATGTGTTATAAAAACTCAAATTATTTTTTAAAAAATATTTAAAAATAACTAAATAAAAAATAAATATTACAAATTCATTAAAAATTTAAAATAATTTAAAAAATTTAAAAATAACATCATTTATTAAAAATAAAAATAAAATTCAAGATTGAATACTTATAAAACTCAAAATTTAGTTAAAAAAACTAAAATGTTAAAATATTATATATACATAGTTTAGAGTGTGTGTATATATATATTATAAAAATAAAAATATAATAACAAACCTGCAATATATATAAATTTATTATATATATATATATATGTATTAAATTACTAAATTTTAAGTTTTATAAGTATTCAATCTTGAATTTATTTTATTTTTAATAAATGATATCACTTTTAATATTTTTCCAATTTTTATAATATTTTTATATTTATATTTATTTTTAATAATTTTGTCATATAATTTTATTATTTAATCATTTTTAAGTATTTTTAAAAAAATTAAATTTTTATAATGTATATCAATTTCTTATTGGAATATTCAAATAGGTAAAGTTCAAAAATTAAAGGGTAAAAACGTCATTCTAATATAATTATTTAATAAAAAAGGGTAAGATAGTTAATTTACACTTTATGTCAGGTTTGACAGTCAAAATTTTGGTCATAGAAACTAAATTAATATATTTTGAAAAAGGTAGAGACTGTGAGTTAAAAAACTAAAAATAGATCAAAAAATAATATTTTAAATATATTAGGGACACAAATAATAATTATCCGAGGTACTTGGTTGTAGTTTAAGGAAAAGTACGATTTCATTGTAATATGATCAAATGTTAGGGTATTCCATTACAATTTGTCCTTATTATTACTATTGATTATGCATTCTATATAGAAGAAGGTTTTTAATTAGTTTTAAGATATTTATTTTAATTAGATTTATATAAAAATAAATTTCCTATGGTAAAGTCTTAAATAGAAAAGACATACACAATCTTCACGTCAATGTACTTGTATAAAACACTGCTTGTAAATGGATTTTGGTTTGGCTCTCAACAAAAACCTATTCTTGCAATTTACCTACAAAATGATGTTTTCGAATGAAAAATACTTCAGTGTGTCTGACATTGTAGATGCGGGGATCTACTGGTAGGATCCGGGACCTATGGTTGGATTAAAATAAGGCCAACAACCTACAAAATATAAGAAGATGGTTGAACTTTTTAGGACACCGGAGTGATGTCAGCCAAATAGTCTCTGATGCTTAAGTTAGCTTAGGAAGTCGAATAAAGTGAAAGAAATAAGAGGAAATATAATCTGTAATTATTGATTGTCGAGCGCATCGTGGTGGTTATGATGTCTAATGGATGATGATCAATAATGTTAACGTGAGCGCAATAGGACTGGATGTTAAGACTTGACATCGACTATGTTGAGTGTAGGCTGGATTGCCTCAGAGTAGATTGATGGCTTTCAAAGTAACCCTTGCTTATGAGGCCTGTGTTTTTATTTATAGGGCGTGAATGACGACCGTAGAGGCTGGTCAAGAGGATCGTACTCCGAGATATCAGGAATCTCTGTCATCTCGGAGCTGGACTGAGTCAGTGTTGACTTGGTCGACCAGTGTGTGACTGATGAGTTTGAAATCCTTTAAGCCTGCTTTTGGGCCGCACCTAATTCCTTTATTTGGACTAGTCTATGGTCTAAGCTTTTTGGGTTATTTTTTACCACTACAGTTTGCCCTTCCTCTTTTAGCTTTTTCTAAAACTCTGAGAGTAGTACAGATGAGCTCGGAAACAAGGTAAATGAAGCTATATGTTGATCAAATTTTTACCATACGAAATGGTCATTACCTAATGATGAAAGAGATCGACAACTTGTGGATCATATGTTTATCACACTGGGTGATGTTTAATCACACAAGGTAATGTGAGAGATCGACATGTATCGATCGTAATCTATCACACTGGGTGATGTTTTAATCACACAAGGTGATGTTAGAGAAATTGACATGTGTCGATCATAATCTATCACATTGTGTGATGTTCTAATCACACAAGATGATGTTAGATAGATTGACATTTGTCAATCGTAATCTATCACACTGGGTGGTGTTTTATCACACGAGGTGATGTGAGATATCGACATGCATCGATTGTAAATTATCACACAAGATGACATTAGAGAGATAGACATGTATTGATTGTAACCTATCACACTAGGTGATATTTTAATCACACAATGTGATATTAGAGAGATCGACATAGTGTCGATCGTAATCTATCACACTTGGTGATGTTTAATCACACAAGGTGATGTGAGAGATCGACATGCATCGATCGTAAATTATCACATAAGATGACATTAGAGAGATAGACATGTGTTGATCGTAATCTATCACACTGAGTGATGTTTTAATCACACAAATGGATATTAGAGAGATCGACATGTGTCGATCGTAATCTATCACACTAGGGTGATGTTTTAATCAGACTAGGTAACGTTAGAGAGATCGACATGTGTCGATCATAATCTATCACACTGGATGATATTTTAATCACACAAGGTGACGTTAGAGAGATCGACATGTGTCGTTTATAATCTATTATACTGGGTGATATTTTTAATCACACAAGGTGATGTTAGAAAGATTGACATCTGTCGATTATAATCTATCACACTAGGTGATGTTATAATCACACAATGTGATATTAAAGAGATCAACATGTGTCGATCGTAATCTATGATGTTTTTAATCACATAAGATGATTTAGAGAGATCGACATATGGCGATCATAATCTATCACACTGGATAATGTTTTTAATTACACAAGGTGATGTTAGAGATATCAACATGTGTCGATGGTGGCCTTAACGTTTTGTATGCCCGAGGTAATAAATTAGGGCTGATGTGTAGTATTAAATGAGGCAGCGTTTCGAGTTTTGAGTGAAAGTGGACGTGTAACACCCCCCGATCCGACCCGGCTGGACCGACCCAGGGAGCGCTACACGGTTTTTCAAAACTTTCTCAATTCATTTTATAATTTCTAAAATCACTGTGAGCCCATCAAATCACTTTTTCAAACTGGTTTATAATTTAAAAACATTTTCGAGTGAGCCCATCGCAATAAACTTTTTATAAAAATTCGGCAGAGTTCGTTTGTTTTTCGGATTTCCCAAAACCTGTTTTTTCACAAAACAATTCAAATACAATTCAATATCAACACTTCAATATCGTTTTCAAACAATTGCGCACCCTGCCGTTTAGTGCGACTTTCCAATACAGTTTATAAAATAAAACGATTCAGAAGTTAATATTTTACAAACATTCTAATAATAAAAGACAGAAATCATAAAATATTTAATTACAAAACATATTACGAAACATATTTACAAATCCTCTGTATATGCATGCTTTCAGAATATATACATATAACAACAATATAGCTACCCAACTGTGATAACTTTGGGACTTTGTCAGCAACTCTCTCTCTCTTCAGTCTTTAGCCTCTTCCGGATCCCTGGTACCTACGCGTTAGAAACAAAACTAACGCGCTAAGCATATAGATTAGTGGGTGTACACTAAACTCAAATATGAAAATCATAAATAACTTTTAATAGGAAACAAATCACAATATATATATATATATATACTTCAAAATCAAACCATAAGTTCAACTAAAACAATATTCTCACTCAATTCGTTTTCGCAATTCATTTAATAATCATTTACTATGAACACTGAAATACACAATTCGTTTACAATAATTTAATATAAACACTGAATCACACGTATTAAATCGATTTCAAAAAGCACTTATAAACATATCATGTAATTCAATTCAATTCTGGCCCTCTAGAATACTCAACATACTAGGACTGGAATATGGGTCAAACTCCCACCCTAGGACGAATCCTAAGAGTGGTACGTATCTCCCTACTCTAGGACCGTGGGTACGGAACCTAGAGAGGTACATAACTCCCTATCCCAGGAACGAATCCTTAGGAAGGTACGTGGCTCCCAACCCTCAGGACGAATCCGTGAGGAGGTACGTGTCTCCCTGCCCCTGGACGAATCCATGAGGAGGTACATAATAATCATCAATAGCAATCAGTATTGGCGCAGTACTGCTCAGTAAACCCAGCTGGTATACCAACCTCCTATATCCATTTCTATGTCTAAGTACCCTAGAGCCGTTTCGATAAACTATTTTGCAAATATTCACTATATACACGATCAACGGAAACATTTGATGTCAATAACATAGATTTGTCATGGGAAAATCAACAATAGTAATCAATCATCGATTTTTCATATCAAATAAACAATTTTCATATGAAAATCGAAAACTGAGAAATTTCAACGAAATCGAAAACGAAAACGAAAACGAAAACGAAAACGAAAACGAAAACGAAATACTTAATACTTTTCGTAAAGATTCCGAAAATAAAAGTACACCTACCTGGATACCGTTTCCTTTCGGCAAATCGCAGTTCCACGATTTTCTTTTCCTTTCCCTTTTTACCTTTCTCTTTCATCCACACTTTCTTTTCTCTCTTTCCTTCCTCTTCTTCTTCCTTCTCTTTCTTCTTCTTTCTTTCTTCTTCTTCTTCTTCTTTCTCTCCTTTCTCTTTCTTTTCTTTCTTTCTTCTTCTTTCTTTTCTTCTTTCCTCGGTCTCTCCTCTCTCTTTTCTGCTCTGTGTGTTTTCTGGCTTCTGCGAGAAGCTACTTTTTTTTAATATTTTTCGGTCGTCGCGACCTGTGGTCGCGCCACCAGGTCGCGGTACTCACTGGAGCGTTTGCACCGCCTTCATCGCGAGCACACCTCGCGGTACCATGGCCGCACTGGTGGTCGCGTTGCTCACTGCCAGAATTTGACATTTTTATCGCGAGCAGTCCATCGCGATCTGTGGTCGCGGTGACTGGTCGCGATGCTCACTGCCAAAAATCTCATTTTCCACCGCGAGCAAGCTATCGCGACTTGTGGTCGCGGTGACCAGGTCACGATGCTCTCTGCTTCAGTTTTCCTTTTTCTTGCATCATTTTTTAATTACATTTACACCCCCTCCAATCATAAAATTTATATTCACATATATAAAATTAATTATCCAAAATCCGGGATGTTACAGGACGTTTGAAGTGTTCATGAGTCTTTTTGTTTTCTTTCCCCGAGACAGATGCTGACCAGTGGATATGTGCCACGTGTCAATCATATAGAGCTAGAGAGCAAGAACCTTTGTTCCAGACATTCTTCTTGCATCTGATTTGCAAGATTTCAACATCTCTTCTTCCATTTTTCTCACCAAAATCTTCAAGGTATGGTTTTCTTGTACTTTCTTTCTTGGTTTTTTTTTTATATCATTTCTGTTTTTGGTTTGAAAAAAATGTAATTGCCAACTTTCTGAGTTTTTTCTTCGATTTGTCCTTATTTTTTTCCTTTTGAAAAAATGTCAAAATTGTCTCTTAGATCTCTTGTAGGATGATTTTCTAGGAGAAAATTTGTATGTGTCCCATGTTAGGCCGTAAAGGACGATGTCGAGTGTAGGTTGAATAGTGTCGAGCAGTAAGCTCATAGTGTAGCTGAGGTCAAACGCTTGCTAAGTAGACACAGTTTTTTAGGAATGCAGACTCGATCTCCCTGATACTAAGGTTTCCCTTTTCTTTACAGTGTTAGGAGTCATGTCGAGCGCAGTTGAGGATTTGTTGATGAGGGAGATCGAGGGCTATATGGAATCAACGTCATCGAGCAGAGAGTCGATGGATAGCGAACCACGCCAGTTGTCGACCATAACCACGACAGGATTTATAGAATAAAAGGCCCCTGAAGATCAACATAAGATCTAGGGCTTGGAGACCGGTGCAACTAGGGTCTTAGATGAGGTTAGGACAACCGAGCAAGTGGTTGACGCTGTTCCGTCGACGTCGAAGCCTCTTGGTTACTTGGTGGTCAACCCGGCCTTGTAGCTCACTGAATCTGATCTCTTGAGGATCAGGTTCCAATATGGGATACTGGAGTCTGTCGAGCTTAGACTGCCGACATCGTTTGAACGACCAAACTAGATATTCCAGACTGGATCTGTTTTTATGAGCCGCCTTTTTGAAAAGGCCTAAGGTTCTCGGTGCCATTCTTGAGTCGTCAGCTGCTCTGTTTCTTTGACCTGGCTCCGAGTCAATTGATGCCGAATGGATGAAGGCTTTTATTGTCGATAGAAGTCTTCCACGAGAAGAGAGGTCTCCATTTCACGCTTGGAAATTTGTTCTACTCCTACTACGTAAAGGAGCACGAGAATGTGCTTATCTCACCGTCCTCACCTTATCACAGATCTCATGACAAAAGATTGCCGGTGGAAGGATAGGTACTTTTTAGCGAGAGGTCCACCGGTGACTGGGCCGTTCAACGATGGGACGTGTATATGCTCAACGTGGAAGATCCCGGGTGGGACTTCGTATCGATTTTGTTTATTCTAGTCGAGTGATTTAGTTTTACTAATAAGTTTCAGTTTGCTTTTTGCAAAGTTTGTGAATCAATCCCAAAATGTAGAAGGATGGTGTAGTGAGGAGCACACAAAGCTGATCCATTCAGTCAATCCATCCGAGCCCAATTGGAAACAGTTGCTGAGTGAAGAAAGCTTGAGACCAAACCGCTTGTGGTCTTGTGTGGAACTTAAAGCCGAATGTACTCCTTTCCCTAGATTTAAGGATTTGTGGAACCTAGTTTCTTACTTTCATTTCTGAAGTCGAGTGTTAGATTTGATGTCAAACTTAACGGTCACCATCCCCACTGCTGAAGAAGTTTTAAAGAAGCGGCGAGAGAAAGCCGCAGCTTAAGGTCAAAAGAGGAAGCAGTCGAGTGTAGCAAATATATTTGCTTCCCTGTAGGCGTCGACTCCTCAACCTCAGTCAACCTCGAGCCCAACTCCTGATCTGGCCACCTCCAAGCATGCCAAGAAGAATCAGAAGGTGGTGGAAATCAGTGATCAAGATCTCAATGTTACCATCTCCTTTCCCTTTGGGACTTCTACCATCGAGGACTCGAAGCAATTGATCGACGGTGTTGATCAGTTTATTTTCCTTGAAGATTCCAATCAATTGAGGGAGATGGGAGTCTTAAAGTTGATCGACCATGGACTTTCCAACGCTTTCCACGTAAGTATTTGTATATTCTAAAGTTAAGACATTTATTTTGATCGACTAAATGTCTCTTATTTAATGTACAGGCTCTTGAAGCTCAAATCCATCTCAAGAGGGAATTTACGTCGACCACTTGATCAAGATTTTGAGCAAGTTATAAGTGTCGATCGAAATAAGTCGAATGCTGTAATAGCTTTTCAACATTTTTATTGAGTACACGGCCTATTTGGACAAGTCAAATGCCATTTTTTGGATAAAAAACTTGTCGAATCCTCTTAGTAGTGTTTTGTCAAATGAAATATGTATTCAGTATAACAACATAGAGCAAGGAAAATACCTTAATAATTTGGACCAAGTATTAAAAATTGTTAAATGTACGCTTCTAAATAAAAACTTATAAATAGAAGACATTTGGTTGGCTCATGTGTAGAGCTGATTACAGAAATTCACATCAAACATAATTCTAACATGCTCTTGTATCGAACAAATATATATCGAGTCATTTTGATCAACTTGTCGAATTGAATTGTTATGCAGTTAGGTTATTGCCCGAAGTCTTCAAGTCTATGAATAGTTTTGGATTTGGAAATTGTTGACGAGCTGTGCTATCCTTTGGTGTGCTTATGTATAGAGCAAATATTTTATTGTAGAGCGTATGATGGTCGAGCTCCTGTAGCTTGCCTTGAGTGCAGGGTTGCTATAGAGGCTTCGACCTATTGATCAAAGTTAGATATGCCATTGGCCATTGTGGCCAATGACCCTCCGACGCTCAAGTTAGTAAAATATTTAGATATAAACATAAGGAAAGAGAGACGGGTTCAGAAATGGTACTGCTTTAGGTGTATAGCGTTCCAGCTATTGTTCTTGCTGTATCGTCAATGTCAACGTCACGCAGTTTGTATGCCCTCTGTCCGACCACTTTTCTAATCTGGTAAAGGCCTTTCCATGTCGGGTCGAGTTTGCCTACGTCTTGTTCTTTGGTGTTTTGGAATACTCGACGTAGGACCCAATCTTCTTCTTTAAACGCACTGATACGTATGTTCTTGTTGTAATATCGAGTGACCATCTATTGATAATTGGATGGATGCTTGGTCTCGACGTTCATCGAGCATGTTGAGCTCGCTCAAAAGTGCTTGTGAGTTCGATTCTTCTATACTTTGCTCGTATCTTGTTGTATGAAGTTTTACTTCGACTGGAAGTACGGCTTCAAATTCGTATGTTAAGGAAAACGGCGTCTATCCAGTCGACACTCGTGAGGTGGCTCTGTATGAACAAAGGACTTCAGGTAGCATGTCAACCCATAAACCCTTTGCTGCATCGAGCTTCTTCTTGAGTGTTCCAATGATTATTTTATTTGTCGACTCCGCCTGTCTGTTCGACTGTGGGTAACGAGGAGTTAAGAAGCTGAATTTAATTCCCCATTTTTGTTTTTTGCAGAAGTCCTGGAAGTTGAACGAAATGAACTACGATCCATTATCGATGACTATGTCTTTCGATATGCCGAGCCTGCATATGATGTTCTCCCAGATAAAAATTTCACTTCGAAATCTCTGATTCTTTAATAGGCTTCAGCTTCAACCCATTTACTTAAATAATCTATGAGGACGAGTATGTAGACATTTCCTACTGTTGCGGTCGGCATTTTTCCAACGATGTTCATCCCTCACTTCATGAAGGGCCATGGTGAAGTGATAGAGTAGAGTTGACCTAGAGGTTGGTGTGAGATTTGTGCAAATCTTTGGTACTTATCACATTTCCTGACGTAGGTCGGGTCGGACCTCATTATAGGCCACTAGTATCCAGCTGTGAGAGCTCGGTTTGCTAGGCTCCTGGCTTCAGAGTGGTTTCCGCAGTCGCCCTTGGTGTATTTTCTTGAGCATAAGGTTTGCTTCTGTGGGGTCGATACACCGTAGATACGGTCCAAAGAACGACCTTTTATAAAGTTTTCCCTCGACAATGCTGAAGTGGACGGCTTTGGCTCGAAGTTTACGGGCTTCATTACGGTCATTAGGAAGGATGTCGTTGATGAGGTAGTCCAGTAGTGGAGTCATCTATGTTTTTTCGAGCTCAACGGGAGTAACGTCTTTTTCATTAGTCCACACGGCTGACCATTATAGATAGACTACCAGTATGATCTTAGGCTTGACTGTTTGTGTAACACCCCCTGACCCGACCCGACTGGATCGACCCAGGGAGCTTTACCGGGTTTTCAAAACTTTCTAAATTCACTTTATACATTTCAAACCATTGAAAATCGTATCAATTTGTAATTCAAAAATATTTGTCTAGTAAGCCCATCGAAGTACACTTTTAAAAATTTCGGCAGAGTTCCCTCTGTTTTTCTAATTTCCCAAAACCTGTTTCAAATCACACTCAATTCCAATAAATTCCACAATGACACTTCAAATTTCATTTATTCAAATGCGCACTCTGCCGTTTAGTACGACTTTCCAACAGTTTAAAATAAAATAATTCATAATTCAATATTTACAAACATTCTACAAATGAAAAACAGAAATCATAAAATTATTTACAAAACATATGTATAAACTCTTCGAAATTTACAGACTTCTGTATATGCATGCTTACAGAATATATATACAAAAATATATTACTACCCAAATCAATGTAGTGACTCTGAACTCCAAGCTGCAGATACCTCATCTCTATTCCTTATCTGCCTCGGTATCCCTGTGACCTACGCGCGATAAAAACCGACGCGCTAAGCATATAGCTTAGTGGGTGTACACTAAACTCAAGTCTTAAAATCATAAACAGCTTTTCATAATAAACATATCATAATATAATCATATATAAACATGTTACGATGCCAATCATTTACAGAAATAAAACTGATGAAATCAATTCTATATAAGCAATTCATTACAATTTATAATCCAGGACGTATAAAATCATTTATGTTATAATCATAAACGTATAAAATCAATTTCGAAATTCACTTATAAACAGATTATTCAATTCACTTCAATTCTGGCCCTCTAGAATACCCAACATAAGTTTTCAGGACTGGAATATGGGTCTCATCACTGTAGTTTCAATGTGACGTCCAGGGTTGCCCCGCAACAACAGTCACTAATATCAATGTGATTGTCCGAGATTGCCCCGCAACAACAATCACTAGAATCAGTGGTGATTGTTCGAGATTGCCCCGCAACAACAATCACCGATAATAACGGCGCAGTACTGCTAAACTAACCCAGCTGGTATACCAACCTCCTATATCCATTTCTATGTCTAAGTATCCTAGGGCCGTTTCAATAAAACATTTTCAAATATTCACTGAAATTTACAACTCAATAAATAAACAATTCAAATGATATTCTCAAAATATACATATATGATTTCATGAAAAGTAAACAATATTCAGACCATATTCTAACATGAGTAATTTCAATAAAATCGTAATAATCGAAATACGATCGAAATATGATCAAAATATAAAATCATTCCAAAGAAACTATTATAAACACATAATAACAAAATTCTTCAAATAAATCGCAGATTCAAACTAAAAATACTTAATACTTTTGTAAAGAATTTGAAAACGGGTGTACACCAACCTGGATACCGTTTTCCTTTCGACTATCGCGCTTCTAGGTTTTCTTTTTCCTCTCCTTTCTCTTTCTCTCTTCCTTTTCTCTTCATCTTCCTCTCTTCTTCTTCTTCTTCTTCTTCTTTCTCTTCTTCTTCTTCTTTTCTTTTCTCTTTTTTTTTTCTCTTCTCATCCACTGTTCCTCTTTCTTCTTTCTGTTTTTGGCTTCCGCGAGAAGCTTTCTTTTTTTTATACAAATTCGGTCATCGCGACCTGTGGTCGCGCCACCAGGTCGCGTTGCTCTCTGGAGCAACTACACCGCCTTCATCGCGATCACACATCGATGTACCCTGGTCGCGCTGGTGGTCGCGATGCTCACTGCCTGGATTTTCACTTTTTCATCGCGAGCCAGTCAACGCGATCTGTGGTCGCGGTGACCAAGGTCGCGTTGCTCACTGCCTGAAAATGCCATTTTTTTTCGCCAGCGAACAGCTCATCGTGACCTGCGGTCGCGGTGAGCGGTCGCGGTAGACACTGCCCCAGTTTTTTTTCACTCCTTTTTTGTCATGCATCATTTCTGGACCGTTCCATCTGGTCCACCTGAAAACCATAAAAATAAACATACTTTTAATTACGTTTTACACCCCTCAAATCACAAAATTTATATTCACATATTCAAACTTAATTATTCGAAATTTGGGATGTTACAATTCTTCCCCTCTTAAGAAATTTCGTCCTCGAAATTTACCTCAACTGAACAGTTGCAGATACTGTTGTCTCATGGTTTCTTCGCTCTCCCAGGTAGCTTCTTCTACATTGTGATTCCTCCAGAGGACTTTCACCAGTGGAACTCTTTTATTTCGTAGTTCTTTGATTTTCCGATCAAGAATTTGCACTGGTTCCTCCTCATATGTCAGGTCTGGTCGGATTTCAATATTTTCGGCCTGAACTCTGTGGGAAGGATCAGATCTGTATCTCCTCAGCATAGATACATGGAAAACATTATGAATCTTTTCTAATTCTGTAGGTAAAGCTAGCTCTGTAGGCTACTGGTCCCACACGTTCAATGATTTCGTATGGCCCAATAAACCTAGGACTTAACTTACCTTTTTTGCTAAATCTAAGCACTTTTTTCCACGGAGATACTTTCAGGAACACTTTCTCACCGACTTCATATTCTATCTCCTTTCTTTTCAAATCTGCATATGATTTCTGTCGGTCAGAAGCAACTTTCAATCTATCCTTGATAATCTTCACCTTCTCCTCAGTTTGTCTGATCAATTCTGGGCCTACTAATCTGTCATCTCCTAAATTTGTCCAGCATACTGGAGTCCTGCATTTCCTTCCATACAGTGCCTCATAAGGTGCCATAGCTATGCTCGACTGGTAACTGTTGTTGTAGGCGAATTCAATCAATGGGAGATGATCCGCCCAACTCCCTTCAAAGTCAATTACATAACTCCTGAGCATATCTTCAAGCACCTGAATTACCCTTTCTGATTGTCCGTCTGTCTGCGGATGAAAGGCTGTACTGAAACTCAGTCGAGTACCCAAGGCTTCTTGAAACTTCTTCCAGAATCTGGATGTAAACCTCGGATCTCTATCTGATATTATGGATGCAGGCACTCCATGCAATCTGACTATCTCTCTGATATACAATTCTACCAATCGATCCAGTGAATAGTCAGTTCTGACAGGTAGAAAGTGTGCTGACTTTGTCAGTCGGTCTACTATAACCCATACTGCATCATGTTTTACTCCGGGTGAGTGGCAATCCTGTGACAAAATCCATTGTAATGCGGTCCCATTTCCATTCAGGTATTGCTATTGGCTGTAACAATCTTGATGGAACCTGGTGTTCAGCTTTCACCTGTTGACAAGTCATGCATCTATTCACAAATTCTACCACATCCTTTTTCATACTAGACCACCAATACTGAGTTTTCAAGTGTCTGTACATTTTTGTACTACCTAGGTGCATCGCATATGAACTACTGTGTGCCTCTGTCAGGATCATCTTTCTCAATTCTTCATCATCTGGAATACAAATCCTGTCTCTGAAACATACAATACCATCAGCTCTGATTGAAAAGTCCGGATGCTTCCCTTCCGGGATCTGTTCACATATCAGCTGGATTCTAGCATCCTGCTTCTGTTTGTCTGCAATCTGCTGAATCAGACTGGGTCTGCATACCAATTCAGCCACCAATGCATTATCTGAATTCAGCTGTAATTGCACATTCATAGCCTTTAGAGCGAACAGTGCTTTTCTACTCAAAGTATCTGCAACTACATTCGCCTTTCCTGGATGGTAGTCAATTACCCAGTCATAGTCTTTAATCAACTCCATCCACCGTCTCTGTCTCAGATTAAGCTCTTTCTGGGTAGGCAGATATTTCAGACTCTTATGATCTGTATATATGTAGCATTTCTCACCATAGAAGTAATGCCTCCAGATTTTTAAAGCAAATACTATGGCTGCAAGTTCCAAATCATGTATCGGATAGTTCTGCTCATGAGTTTTCAGTTGTCTGGACGCATATGCAACCACCTTGCCTTCCTGCATCAATACGCAACCTAAACCCTGATGTGAGGCATCACTATAGATCACAAAGTCTTTACCTGAAACAGGCTGAATCAGAATTGGAGCCTCAACTAGCATCGCCTTCAATCGGTCAAAAGCTGTCTGGCATCTGTCAGTCCACTCAAATCTGACATTCTTATGCAGTAGCTTGGTCAACGGACTTGCTATGGATGAAAATCCCTTCACAAACCGTCGATAATAACCTGACAAGCCTAGAAAACTTCTGACTTCTGTAATATTTATGGGAGGCTTCCATTCCATAATCGCTTCAATCTTTTTCGGATCCCTTAATACCCTCTGCTGATACAATGTGACCCAGAAATGCAATTTTAGGCAACCAGAACTCACATTTGCTCAGTTTACCATACAGTTGCTTCTCCCTCAGAATCTGTAGTACTACTCTGAGGTGTCTGTCATGGTCCTCTGCCGTCTGTGAGTACACCAGGATATCATCGATAAATACCACCACAAACTGATCCAAGTATGGTCGGAATACCCTGTTCATCAAGTTCATAAAGGCTGCAGGTGCATTAGTCAGCCCAAATGGCATTACTACAAATTCATAGTGTCCATACCTGGTTCTGAATGCAGTTTTCAAAATATCTGAATCTTTTATCCTCAACTGATGATAACTTGATCTCAGATCTATCTTT
Organism: Xanthoceras sorbifolium; assembly: GCA_003430845.1. Taxonomy (NCBI): domain Eukaryota; kingdom Viridiplantae; phylum Streptophyta; class Magnoliopsida; order Sapindales; family Sapindaceae; genus Xanthoceras; species Xanthoceras sorbifolium. The sequence goes on along the minus strand of CM010619.1, from coordinate 19,040,529 downwards.
GAGAAGACACAGGCTCCTCTCAGCTGGTCAAACAAATCATCAATTCTCGGCAACGGATACTTGTTTTTGACAGTAAGTTTATTCAGCTGCCTGTAATCGATACACAATCTCAATGACCCATCCTTCTTTTTCACAAACAGCACTGGAGCTCCCCAAGGGGATATACTGGATCTGATGAAGCCCTTATCCAGCAATTCCTGTAATTGTATCTTCAGTTCTTTCAATTCTGCTGGTGCCATTCTATAGGGAGCTATCGATACTGGAGACGTACCTGGTACCACATCAATTACAAACTCCACTTCTTTCTGAGGTGGCAAACCAGGAAGCTCCTCTGGAAATACATCTGTAAAATCACACATAGTGGGTATATTCTGGATTTCAGACTTAACCTTTCTGGAATCAATCACCTGTGCCAAATATGTTCACACCCCTTTCGGATCAGTTTACAGGCTGTAGTGGCTGAAATGACATTGGAGAGAAAATCCCTCCGTTCACCCACCATTGTGATTTCTGCACCATCTGCTGTTCTGAGGGTCACTCGTTTCAATTCACAATCAATCACCACTTTATGCCGAGTTAACCAATCCATGCCTAGTATCACATCAAACTCATGGAATGGAAACTTCATCAAATCTCCTGGGAATTCACATTCCTGTATCCGAATCGGACAATTTCTGTACACACGGTTCACAACTACACTTTGGCCTATCGGATTACTGACTAATACATCATATGCAGTAGGTCCAGTTTTCAAACTTCTTTGTTTCAACAATGCATTACATATGTATGAATGAGTGGAACCTGGATCTATCAATGCAATAGTTGTAGTATCAAAAATAGAAATAATACCAGCTATCACGTCAGGTGCATCCTTGTCTTCCTGAGCTCTAACACCATAAACTCGTGCAGGAGCTTGACTATCGGGTCTTGCCACTGACTCTGACACTCCTCTGTGGCTACCACCTTCAGGTACTACCTGACTAGGCCTCCTACCTCTGGAAGTAGTAGGGGCTGATCTCTCTGGCTGCTGGGATCTAATCTGTGGGCAATCCCTTAGGAAATGGTCACGGGATCCACATCACAAACAGGCTCCTGTAAGCTTCCAGCATTCCCCAGGATGTCTTTTTCCGCAATGATCACACAATGCAGGGGCTGGTCCCCTAACTGCACTCCTAGGGGTATGGCCACGGAAGTTGCAGACTGACCAGGCCAAGCTGTGGGTACAGGCCTCTGGGACTGCACTGGACCACTAGACTGCGGTCCCTTAAACGTCTTACTCTAGGGCTGATATGAGCTGGATGGCCCTATCCCTCTTCTTTGCTGCCCTCTGTCTCTTCTGTCCTGCTCTTCCTTCTTAATTCTTTCTACATTCAGAGCTGCCGAGACGAGTATGGTAAAATCTTCGAATTCAAAGGCAGCAACCTGTAACATTTCTTAAATCATTAACATGCTATTCATATATTTACAATTCATTATCTAAAAATTAGGAATGTCACACAACCTGTAGGCGGATATAATCGTTCAATCCATCTTCAAACCTTCTACATTTATCCGCCTCTGTCGCCACCATATCTCGTGCATATTTACTCAACGTGACAAATTCTCTCTCATATTCGGTCACTGTCATCTGCCTTTGCTTCAGGTTGGTAAACTCCCTCTTCAAATTGTCCAAATAGATGCGACCAATATATTTTCTCCGGAACTCCTTCTGAAAGAATTCCCACGTTTTGTCCTCTGGTCGCACTGTCTGTATAATGGAGGTCCACCATTGATAGGCATCCTCCTGCAATAAGGATACTACACACTTCAGTCTCTCTTCAGGTGTGCAGTGTATCTGCTCTAATATTCTGTCAGTCCTCTCAAACCAGTACTCTGCGGCAGATGCATCCTCATCCTTTCTGCCATGAAAATCTGTGGGTCTGTATTTAGCCAGTCGCTCTATGGCTGATCTTCGTGGCGCTGCTCTAGCCACATTCTGAAAGACTCCAGCCATCTGCTGCATTAATGCTGGCTGTACAGGGTCCGCCACTCTCGGACTTACTGATTCCCTAGATGCTCCCCCAGCCACGCTGGCGAGACTCTCAGGTCTATCTCCACTTCCTTCCATTTCCTTTTATCCTATATAAGACAGAAGAGAGGTCTGCAGATTAGAGTCACACATTCCTATGGGTAGCTTTATACAATGCATGCATATACAGACTCTTTTGATCCAGAAACGCCTAAACCGCGCTCTGATACCACTTAAAATGTAACACCCCCTGACCCGACTCGACTGGATCGACCCAGGGAGCGTTACCGGGTTTTCAAAACTTTCTAAATTCACTTTATACATTTCAAACCATTGAAAATCGTATCAATTTATAATTCAAAAATATTTGTCTAGTGAGCCCATCGAAGTACACTTTTAAAAATTTCGGCAGAGTTCCCTCTGTTTTTCTGATTTCCCAAAACCTGTTTCAAATCACACTCAATTCCAATAAATTCCACAATGACACTTCAAATTTCATTTCATTCAAATGCGCACTCTGCCGTTTAGTGCGACTTTCCAACAGTTTAAAATAAAATAATTCATAATTCAATATTTACAAACATTCTCCAAATGAAAAACAGAAATCATAAGATTATTTACAAAACATATGTATAAACTCTTCGAAATTTACAGACTTCTGTATATGCATACTTACAAAATCTATATACAAAAATATATTACTACCCAAATCAATGTAGTGACTCTGAACTCCAAGCTGCAGATACCTCCTCTCTATTCCTTATCTGCCTCGGTATCCCTGTGACTTACGCGCGATAAAAACCGACGCGCTAAGCATATAGCTTAGTGGGTGTACACTAAACTCAAGTATTAAAATCATAAACAGCTTTTCATAATAAACATATCATAATATAATCATATATAAACATGTTACGATGCCAATCACTTACAGAAATAAAACTGATGAAATCAATTCTATATAAGCAATTCATTACAATTTATAATCCAGGACATATAAAATCATTTATGTTATAATCATAAACGTATAAAATCGATTTCGAAATTCACTTATAAACAGATTATTCAATTCACTTCAATTCTGGCCCTCTAGAATACCCAACATAAGTTTTTAGGACTGGAATATGGGTCTCATCACTGTAGTTTCAATGTGACGTCTGGAGTTGCCCCGCAACAACAGTCACTAATATCAATGTGATTGTCCAAGATTGCCCCGCAACAACAATCACTAGAATCGTGGTGATTGTCCGAGATTGCCTCGCAACAACAATCACCGATAATAACGGCGCAGTACTGCTAAACTAACTCAGCTGGTATACCAACCTCCTATATCCATTTCTATGTCTAAGTATCCTAGGGCCGTTTCAATAAAACATTTTCAAATATTTATTGAAATTTACAAATCAACGGTCAACTCAATAAATAAACAATTCAAATGATATTCTCAAAATATACATATATGATTTCATGAAAAGTAAACAATATTCAGACAATATTCTAACGCGAGTAATTTCAATAAAATCGTAATAATCGAAATACGATCAAAAATATAAAATCATTCCAAAGAAACTATTATAAACACATAATAACAAAATTCTTCAAATAAATCGCAGATTCAAACTAAAAATACTTAATACTTTTGTAAAGAATTTGATAACGGGTGTACACTAACCTGGATACCGTTTTCCTTTCGACTATCGCGTTTCTAGATTTTCTTTTTCCTCTCCTTTCTCTTTCTCTCTTCCTTTTCTCTTCCTCTTCCTCTTCTCTTCTTCTTCTTCTTCTCCTTCTTCTTCTTCTTCTTCTTCTTCTTCTTTCTCTTCTTCTTCTTCTTCTTTTCTTTTCTCTCTTCTCACCCGCTGTTCCTCTTTCTTCTTTTTGTTTTTGGCTTCCGCGAGAAGCTTTCTTTTTTTTTTATACAAATTCGGTCATCGCGACCTGTGGTCGTGCCACCAGGTCGCGTTGCTCTCTGGAGCAACTACACCACCTTCGTCGCGATCACACATCGCGGTACCCTGGTCGCGCTGGTGGTCGCGATGCTCACTGCCTGGATTTTCACTTTTTCATCGCGAGCCAGTCAACGCGATCTGTGGTCGCGGTGACCAGGTCGCGTTGCTCACTGCCTGAAAATGCCATTTTTTTCGTCGCGAGCAGCTCATCGCGACCTGTGGTCGCGGTGAGGGGTCACGGTACACACTGCCCCAGTTTTTTTTACTCCTTTTTCGTCATGCATCATTTCTGGACCGTTCCATCTGGTCCACCTGAAAACCATAAAAATAAAATTTATATTCACATATTCAAACTTAATTATTCGAAATTTGGGATGTTACAATTCTTCCCCTCTTAAGAAATTTCGTCCTCGAAATTTACCTTAACTGAACAGTTGCGGATACTGTTGTCTCATGGTTTCTTCGCTCTCCCAGGTAGCTTCTTCTACATTGTGATTCCTCCAGAGGACTTTCACCAGTGGAACTCTTTTATTTCGTAGTTCTTTGATTTTCCGATCAAGAATTTGCACTGGTTCCTCCTCATATGTCAGGTCTGGTCCGATCAATACTTTTAATTACGTTTTACACCCCTCAAATCACAAAATTTATATTCACATATTCAAACTTAATTATTCAAAATTTGGGATGTTACAGTTTGTATAGCCGAGCCGAGATTTGGCAAAGCATAGGTGTTGTATTCTCTGATCTTGGAACTTATTCGAGCTCCAAGTGCTCAAACATCGAACGAAGCTACGTAGCTATAGCCAAATAAGCGATCATCTTGGGATCTTTGGCTTGGTATATTCATGATCTTTGCGAGCGTGAGTCCGGCTATGAGTGCCTCATACTCAGCTTCATTAGTAGTTGTCTTGAAGCAATATCTGATCGACTATTCGATCATGTCATTCTCAGCTGATTGAAGAACTAAGCCTAGTCTGCTTCCTTTTGAGTTACTTGACTCGTCGACCGAAAGGGTCTATGTAGATGTCGATTCCTTAGTTAAAGAGAGTAATTCTTCTTCTGATTGTGGGAGAGTGCTTGGGGACAAGTCGATGACGAAGTCTGCTAAAATTTGGGACTTAATGGCAGTCTGAGGTTGATTGGAGATTTTGTGTTTGCTCAATTTCATTGCCCATTTCGTTAGTCGACCTAAAAGCTCGGGTTTATGGAGAACATTATTGAGTGGGAAGGTTATCAATACCACAATGGGATGACATTGGAAGTATGATCGAAGCTTCTGAGCGGCTGAGTGATCGGTCATTTATTGTTATATATTTACGACCCTTGGATCCTTTCTTTTGATTGTATTTTTGAGTATTTTTAGTACGTTTGATGTATTTTGTGAGTATGTGCAGCTATTAGGTGAGCCCCATGAATTAATGTAAATATACGATGAGTCGAGACAAAATCAGCTGTGAACAGTACTGTATACGTGAACAGTGCCGTATACGTAAATAGTACATGATAAAATTACTATATACGTGAACAGTGTTGTATACGTAAACAGTCAAATGCAGGCGCCGCAGTCAACAGTCAAATGCGGGATGTATTGTCAGTAGTCAACAGTCAACAGTCTACTCTTAAACACTTTCTTAAGCTTTATTGTCAGTAGATTGATCTCTATAGGTTTGTATTGGATGTTAATGAACTGCATTATAAAAATCTTGTATGTATGTTTTGAATGTTCAATTGAGTAGATTTTGGAGATATGATACAGGCATTGTGTGTGAACTTCTAAATAGCTTGATTTCATGTCCTTAATTGTATGCTCCTTATCCCATTCGAGGCCAAACACTCGCATATTAGCCTTTTATTGTATGAACTACATGTCCAAAAATCTTAGCCGAAATTGTAAGACGTTACCCTTGTCGCTTGGAAACTAGAGACAATTAAAATAAAAATGTGTAAGTGTTGAGTGAGAAAAAGGAGTGGAGTAGAAAAGATGAAATTGATGTGAAAATGTGCAGAAAAATAAAAAAAATAATAGCCAACAGAAAGTTAAATATATATATATATATATATATATATATATATATATGAAAAGAGTTGGCTAAAATGAGAAAAAGGAGTGAAGTGCACAAAGAAAAAAAATTGAAGATGGTTGAAAAAGAGGTTGAAGGAGAAAGGTGTAGAAGAGGAAGGGAAGAAAAGTTGAACAAATTTGGTAGTCATGAGAGAAATTGCACGAATTCAAAATTTTATGAAGTCTCTCAATAGGTTTCCAAGTGAGTTGAACCCGATTTTCGTTCTTTTTGAGCCAATCACCCTAAGTTCGATTACAACCATATAAAGACCTGTTGATCTCCTTAGGAAACTTAATTGTAATATTTGACATGTATGTATATTGATTTTTCCATTCTTAACATTTGAAATCTTTCATGAAGTCCTTTGCTTAATTTGTGCGTTCTTTCTAATTATTGATGCATACGACACATTTTGAAATTCTTTGCTCATAAATTCCAGTCGTATGCAGTTGAAAGTGTGATAGCTTAGGTTCTGAGTGTCATTGAGTGAAAACTTGTGAGACTAGAGTCGAGGCGAATTACATCAGTGGTCTGTTAGTATGGAAGGTGTCACGATTATAAATGCATTACATGTCAGTGTCTTGTGTGATATAGGGTGTTCAGACTTATTTGCAGTGTTTTAGATTTCTAATTTTTTTGATGTTCTTATGCCTTTGTATTTGTGTATATACTTGAGTTGATGTTTAGCTTTGTATGTGGTTAGCTTAGGACGTTTGTGAGTATCGTAGCTGGTAAACCCTCACGAGACTATAACTCGTCCACTAGGGCCACCTAGGGGTTTAAAGGCTTCTGGCACGTACTAAGTGCCATCGTTTCATCCTACTGAAAATGGATATAGCTTAGTTTATTTATTTATTTATTTTTATTGTTAATTTTAGTTGCTTTTATTTTTGTTTTTGTTGTGGTGTGTGCCGATTTGCTTGAGGACAAGCAAAAGATAGGTTTGGGGGTATTTGATCAGTTACTTATTGTTATATATTTACGATCCTTGAATTGTTTCTTTTGATTGTATTTTGAGTATTTTTTGTACGTTTGATATATTTTGTAAGTATGTGCAACTATTAGGTGAGCCCCGTGAATTAATGCGAATACACGATGAGTCGAGGCAAAATTAGCTGTGAACAGTGCTGTATACGTAAACAGTCAAATGCGGGTGCCGCAGTCAACAGTCGCATGTGGGCCTCACGTGAACAGCTGGTGAACAATACCTATGAACAGTACCGTGTACACGTGAACAGTGACCATGAACAGTAACCAGCATCTCCTATAAATAGCCTTCATTTGTGAATCAAAAGAGATATCAAACAGAGGAAGAAGATCCAAGAGAGAGAGTTCAGCTGGGTTCGTTCCAACAGCTCTTAGTTGCGGCCTAGGGCCAATTTTCACCATTCTTTACCCTCCAAATCACAAAGCATCATCACCAAACACCAACACAAGATTAGTTTTACGAATTACATCGATTGTTCATCAAGAGAAGACGAAGATTTGCGGAAGAGAAGTCTCGGCCGGACCAAAGCCGGTATCACATCCCTTTTCCTATCTTCTTGTTATTTCGATTATATGAGTAGCTAGTTTTGTTGTTAGGTGGTTTTCGGAACCATGAACGAATTTGGATTTTATTGATTATGAATATATTTTGTATATTATTTCATGATATTGATTTTGAGTGTATTTTATATTATTACTTTATGTTCAATTCTCGTGTTTTACAATTGCGAAAGTAGATTGCATGCTCTTTGATGAGAACCGATTTGATATTTATTGTAATACATGATATTGATTTTGAGCGTATTTTATATTATTACTTTGTGTTCAATTCTCGTGTTTTGCGATTGCGAAAGTAGATTGCATGCTCTTTGATGAGAACCGATTTAATATTTATTGTAATATTATATGAGAAATCATTGAAATTGCAATAGAGCTTAATTGACTCAAGAATCAATACTAGGTTAGTTTCGATAAGAAATTACTTAATTAACCTTTGTATTAGATTAACTATGGTTTTCAATTAATTGCACTCTAGGACCAATAGGTGTATTTAATTGAATTCACATACCATATCATTGCGGGAGCAATACAATGTGGTGTGGCCTTAAGTTGAAAAAGTCTTATCATGTTAATAACGTGCTTTATAATAGTCAATATATTTCCTTATTCGGAATTGGAACTATGTGACCACCTAGCATTATCTTCCATTTAATCCGTCTCGCTTTATTTTATTGTATTAATAGTTAATTATAGTTTAATTAAAAACTCAAAAACAACAACTTTGATTTATTTTACCGCTTTAGTATAATCTCTAGTTTTAGAATTAGTTCCACCACTTTCTTGTGGATTCGACTCCGTACTCATGGAAATATTATTACTTCAACACATTCTACACTTGGGATTTATTCCCACGCGTTTAAGCGTGTCACTGAGGTAAGTGCTAAGGCGAGTTTCTCCATTTGGCTGTAGTGCTTTTCTGCATCAAGCCGCGACCTACTAGTATAGTATACTGAGAGTTTCTTTTGCTTAACCTCCTTTACAAGCACCGTGCTGACAGCTGTTTCTGATACCGCCAAGTAAATACAGAGCGTTTCTCCATTGGTTAGTTTAGACAACAATGACGGGCTCGACAGATATGACTTCAGTTGTTGTAGAGCCGTTTCGCACTTTTTTGTCCATTTGAAGTTTTTGTTCTTTCTCAGAGTGTCGAACAAAAAGGGTGGCAACTTTCTGAAGACTTTGAAATGAAATGGTCAAGTGCTTCTACTCGACCAGTAAGCTTTTGGACTTCTTTTACTGACCCAGGAAGAAGTGATCCCAATGATCGACTGAATATGATATGGATTAGCATCAATACCTCGATATGTGACGAGGTAACCCAAGAACTTCCCTGACGACACTCCGAACGAACACATAGAAAGGTTAAGCTTCATACCATATTTTCAGAGTATGTCGAATGACTGTTGTAGGTGTTCAAGTTGTTGCTCGGCTTGAAGGGATTTGGCGAGCATATCATCAATGTAGACTTCCATTGTCAAGCCTAGTATTTCCCTGAACATTTTGTTGTCGAGTCGCTGGTAGGTTACCCCATCATTTTTTAGCCGAACGGCATTACCTTATAACAGAAGATGCCACGATCAATTACGAAGACTGTTTTCTCTTGGTCGTTCGGGTGTATTAAGATCTGGTTATACCCCGAGAATACATCTATAAAGCTGAGCAGTTTGTGCCATGCAGTCACGTCTACCAACATGTTAATGTGAGGAAGAGAGAAAGAATCTTAGGGACATGCCTTGTTAAGATATGTGAAGTTGATGCAGAGCCTCCATTTACCGTTCTTCTTTCATACGACGATGACATTTGCTAGCCAGTCGTGATAGTAAACTTCTCTAACATAACTTATGTTGATCAGTTTTTGTATTTCTTCATTGTTCATTTTCTCTCGCTCAGGGGCACATTTCCTTCGCTTTTGTCTGACTGGTTTGATATCAGGGTCGACCTGGAGCTCATGGACCATGACGTTAGGGTCGATGCCTTTCATGTCAGCATGTGACTATGCAAAGCAGTCATAATGTTGAGCTAAGAATTCGATCAGTCGAGCTCTGATCTTTAGTTTGAGGAGTGACCCGATCTAGACTTTATGCTCGGGGTAGTCTAGATGGCTTTGTACTTCGTCGAGCTTTTCCATTTGTGGACTATGTTGTTCGAGCCCAGGGGTTGACTACTGTAATTGCTATAATGTTGACGATTTGCTTTTCAAAGTGTTTTGTGTAACACTCTCTTGAAACTCGTTGTTCTCCTCGAATTTTTTGTACTTCCCATCTAGTTGGGAAATGAATAGTCCGGTGATATGTCGATGGTATTGCTCTCATGTCATATATCAATGGTCGACCCATGATGATGTTGTAAGCCAGTGGGCAGTCGAGCACCATATATTGAGATTGATGCTCTCTGTGTAGACAGGGAGCATAATATCACATATAGTGTTCTTGTGTACTCTACTGAAGTTGACGAGCACGGTCGAGCGTCGCACTATGTTTGACTCATCAATCTGTATTTCCCTTAAGCTTCGAGGAACAGTACATTGATAGAGCTCTCGTTGTCCACTAAGATGCATTTGCTTAGGCAATTCGCCACATGTAGAGAAATTACAAGTGCGTCGTGGTAAGGGTTGAACAGTTTTGTATGCTCGTCATTGTTGAAACTGATGGTCTGGTCGAACACAGGGTCGATTGGTCTTTTCGAGCGGACTTTAGGGTTCCCTGTTTGTTGAGTGTGACGCTTAGCTGTCGAGTAGGAGACTTCGCAGATCTCTGAACCTCATATGATGACATTCACAATTCTCTCACGTTGAGGGGGTTCTGGGGTGCCGTGTTTTGCTCATGTTGGCGCTCGTCACATAGAGCCAAAGTGTTCTTGCCCTTATCAATGAGGTATTCCTTCATATGCCCCATTTTTAGTAGATCGACCACTTCAAACTTAAGAGCGATACAGTCTTCTGTTTGGAGTCCTTGATCTCCATGGAAGTCACACCATTTTATCGAGTTCCTTTGGTCTGCTGGACTAGACATCTTTCCTGACCACTTCACTAAATTGCCTAGATTCTTCATTACTACGATAAACTCGTCTGGTGTGATGCTCAGGTTATATTCTGGGACTCTAGATCTCGGTTTCTTCGACTGTCGAGTCTGTCTATCGTACGGTGCATGATTGTCACGTGACCTGTTGCTTTTTTTATCTCCTGTGGAATAAGGTTCTGGTCTGCGTTCTGATGATCTTTCCTCGACACGGCGGTTGTGTCGATCTTCATTCTTGTTACATTTGGAAGGGGTGTAATTAACTTCATCCTCCTCCAATTTGATTTGGGCCTATGCCTTGGCGAGGACGTCTTCCATCATTTTGCAGAGTACTTTGTCAGTTCCTTGTAGGGGTCAAAGTTGTACAGTAGGCCTTTCTTGAAAGCAGAGTTGGTTGTGGCTTGGTTGCAAAGTGGGATCATAATTTTTTCTTTGTTGAAGCGATCGACAAAGTCATGCAGCAATTCGCCTCGACGCTGGCTAATTACATAAATGTCATCTAACTGTTTCTCCAGTATTTGACTATTGGCAAACTACTCGACAAATGTGTTGTTGAGCTGAGCGAAGGATGATATGGAATTGTTGGGCAAATTCATATACCACTACAGAGTGGATCCTATGAGGCTCGACCCAAATCCTTTGCATATGTATGCCTCGCGTAGATCCTTGGGTATAACTGCCATAAACATACGTTGTCGGTACTGGGCAATGTGATTATCAGGATCTATCGTGCCGTCATAATGTTTCACGTTGGAGAAGCTAAATTTCCTCGGCATCTTCATAAATGTGATGGTGTCGACAAATGGAGAGTCGGCGAAACTGTTGGCAACATTTTTTTTTTATCGAGGTCGGCATTCCAGAAATGCACTGAATTAAGGCCTTTATTTCTGCAAACCTACACTCTAAATCAGGGTCAGATAAAGCAGAGGTCATGCTTACCATACCTATCGACTAAAGAATCGGTAGAGCATGTTGAGTATCCGTCATAGTCGGTGTCGGCTGTTGAACTGCTCCCGCATTTGCTGGTTGGACCTGCGTTGGCTCAAATGGCATCGCGTTTGCACCTGCTGTTATGGTCAACGCCGTTGGCAGTTGCCCAACTAGATCGATCGCTGCTAGTTCTAGTGCTTGGTCTCCTTCAGGAATTACTATGTTCAGATCGCTTGCGATAGATCCAAGATTAGGTGCCGAGCACTGGAAGTCAGTGTCGCCGTGGTCGCTTATCCTGGAACAGATGTCGGGTTGGTGTTGACTTCATAGTAGATGTGTCCAAACCCTGGCGGTGGTGTGATCGATGTCGTTAGCGACTCGACTTTGGTCTGCAGCTCCTTGTTCTCAGTATGCATAACCTTGTTTTCTGCCTCTAAGGCTTGGAGCAGCTCAAAGTTCTCGTTTTGGGCTACGAGCGATGCGACCTGAGCCTCGAGAGTTGCGTGGTTTGGTTCTTTTGCCATATTGCTTGAATGTCGATCAAAATTGCACTATTCTGGTGTTGTCGGCCCCACGGTAGGCGCCAAATTATAGATTCTGGGATCTACTGGTAGGATCCGGGACTTATGGTCTGATTAAAATAAGGCCAACAACCTGTAAAATATAAGAAGATGGTCAAACTCTTTGGGACACCGGGGTGGTGCCAGCCAACTAGTCTATGACGCTCAAGTTAGCTTAGGAAGTCGAATGAAGTGAAAGAAATAAGAGGAAATATAATTTGTAATTATTGATTGTCGAGCGTATTGTAGTAGTTCTGATGTCGAATGGATGATAATCACTAATGTCAACGTGAGTGCAGTAGGACTTAATGTTAAGACTTGGCGTCGACTATGTCGAGTGTAGGCTGGATTGCTTCAGAGTAGAGTGATAACTTTCAAGTGTAGTTTGCGTGACCCTCACTTATAATGCTTGAGTTTTTATTTACCGGGCGTGAATGACTACCGTAGAGGCCGATCGAGAGGATCGTGCTTCGAGATATTAGGAATCCCTATTATCTCGGAGCTGTTGGCTAACTTAGGTGCCAAGTTGACCGAGTCAGTCTTGACTGGGTCAACCAGTGTGTGACTAATGGATTTTGAAGTCCTTTAGACTTGCTTTTGGGCTGCACTTAATTTCTTTATTTGGGCTAGTATATGGTCTAAGCCTTTTGGGACTATTTTTAACCACTATAATTTGCCCCTAATCTTTTATCTAACGGGGATATTAACGTTTATCTTGAAAGTGCAGAATATCCTTCAACTAATATTTTATTAACTTTTTTATTAATTTTTCAAAAAAAAAACTATTTTAATGTAATTTTTAAAAAATCAACACATCTCTAATAGAGATCATTCCATTACAACCAACAAAAAAAAAAAAAACTAAACTAAACTGTAGGCAAAAAATACTCAACCATATCACTCTATAAATTACCCAAAAATCTCAACCAAAAAAAAACCAAAAACCACAGAATAAAAAAAAACTTAAAATTCATTTCACTAGATGGATTACCCAGCTAAGAAAGAAACCAAACGGAAATTTTATTTTTAAAAAAATGGAAAAATTGCACAAATCCCTTCAAATTTAGGAAATATTGTAAAGAGTGGCAAGTTTTACTATAATTATAAAAACACCCCTAGAATCTGTTGACTACAATTAAATTTAAAACTTCACAATGTAAAAATAAAAAAAAATATTCATTGATGCTGCTGTTAGTTGAATTTTTTTTTTTTTTTTTTTAAGAATTCAAGTCTTTTTTTTAAATAGTAAGATTGTCTTATTTAATAGTTTTAAAAATTATGTAAAAATGCTCTTCAAACAAAAAAAAAAAACAAAAAAAGTTTCCGTAAAAGATATTTTTACCCTTAAGTCAATAGTTAACCACTCGTTAGTCAACAGATTTCAGAGTATATTTGTACAATTATGGTAAAAGTTACCATTGTGTGCAATATTACCTTAACTCAGGGAGTTTGCGCAGTTTTTCCTTTAAAAATCAACCAGAAATCTCAAAGTCTTTATGGTCTCCTCCCCCAACAAATCTCTCACCAACTCTGGCAAGGCGGCAATGGCACCACCCATATGACTTCGATCTCTTCTCTCCACATGTTTCCTCTACGGCTCTACCAGCACCGTTCTTCCCATCATCAGATCCCTCCATGCCAAGCAATCTTCGTTATATTTTAGAGGAGATGTATAGATCTCCTCCAAAAATGGAGGAGAGCTATTCGATCTCCCCCATATATATATGGAGCAACTGTTCAATCTCTTCATATATGAAGGAGATCTGTTATTTCCTTCATATTTAAAGGATTTAAAGATTTGATGTCATCTCCCATTCATCTTCTTCTATCTCTATCTCTCTTTAATATCGATTTAAGGGGTGGATATATCTCCATTTTTTTTTCTTTCTAAACCTATTTTTTCCTTTCCAAGCCAGGATGACCTCGCTGCTATATAGAACCAATCATTTATGGCATGATCATGCATTTCACTCTTTATGTTTTTTATTTCTACATGTCATATCTTGGGTTTGTGCATGTTAGGAAATATGTATTAGATGTGTGGTGTTTCATTTATGTTTATACTGTCTAGTTTCGAAATTGGTTCTCAATGTTATAAGATTTTCCAAAACTAACCTTTTTTATATTTTGTGACTATAACTCTTTATATAAGATTCAAATTGAGTTTTAAAAAAATGCTGTGTAAACTAGACATTAATAGTTTCCAAAAATATATTAGTCGAATCGGACGGTTGGATTTCGAAGTTCTCAAAGTTTTGGTATTCGTGTTGAAACTTATTCTTTTTCCAATTTGACCTTTCATCACTCAAATTAGCATAACTTTTTCTATAGCCATCAAATCATTTTTTATAAAACGATTTAGAAAATAGACATCCATACATTCTAATGGTATATTATTCGATAGGTTTCAATATCATTTGTCTAGGTTTCAGTGCGCTCGAAAAGAGAGGCTGGCAGTGTCTATTGCTGCTGGTGCAATGATGAACATCGTGCTAGCTCCGTGGCTGTTTTTACAGTAACTCATGCCAATGGCGTGACCTCGAGGCGTGACGATAGACGTTACAATGCCAATGGTGCAACGACAGATGTCGCGCCGGGCCTAACCTATGTTAGACCCTACTCTTCGCAGTTATAAGTAATTTGCTTCATCTTTTGACAAGAAAGAGAGAGCAAGAACCTTATTATTCATGTCTTGAGTCATTTGAGAGAGTTTTGAGCTAGGTTTTCTTCCAAACTTCATCTAGCATCATTCCATTAACTCAAAGTAAAGATTTAGATACTTTTGTCCATGATTTCATCATCTATCATCTAAATTTCTCGTTCATGAAATTCTTTCTAAACTTTTTAGGGTTTAGTTTTGGGGGTTTTTGATTTAGTGTTAGTTTCTTGCAATTGATTGAAACATTTGCATCTACCTTTCATAAGATGTGTTAGTCACTCATTCTATCTAATTTGTTCATGTATTTGTGCTCAAAACTTATACTACATTGTCTTTCACTTGTTCATAGACTTGCTAGCTCTTTGTGAAGAGTTGAGTGATCATTATGAGTCAAGAATCACTAGTAAAACACTTGCGAGTATAGTATATGGGATATAATCCGAGATAGTTGTGACTAGATATCAATTTGAGGGTGTAACCATAGTAGTGTGATATAGAGAGTCAACTTTATGGGTGTACTTTTACTTAGTAGTGGATTTTGTGAAAACAACCCGTGTTTTTCACCCTTGTTGGGGTTCTCCATAAAAACAATCCTCATGTTATTTTTTTCTCTTACTCTATTTATATTATATATTGATATGCATATTTGAATAATTGATTATTGTGGTTTATTGTATGACATTCGAAAATGATTTGTTGATATTTTTGCGTATACCTGTTCACCCCTTTCTATGTTATTCCTTATTATTTTCAACATACCGTTTAGACAACTATAGCTAATGTGTCTTGCACATTAGATAGGGGGTGTTAGAGTATTTTATACTATTTTTGCCTAATATATCTTGCACTTGAGAGGGTGTACGTGTTAGTGTACTTTATACTATTGTTGGATTATTTTCTAATAGATTAACTTTTGAGTATAATGGTTACTGACATTCTACATGGTGGCTAAAATTTTTTTAAAAAAATATTTGGTTCTCCATTATCCATCTAAGAAAATAATATAAAAATTCAAATTGGATCTCTATTGGAAGGCTCGAGCATCACTGTCAATAAATTGAGGAGGCGAGCCTCCCTTTTTGGTGACAAGTCTATACCCCTAGAGATCTACATAGATCTCCATTTCCATTTTTTTATTTTTTTTATTTTAATTTTTTAAATATTCCTACAAAGTTATTATCGTCTTTTTACTTTTCTAACACAGTCAACAATCACATTTAATGGTAAAAAATAAACGACAGAAAAGGTCATTTTTAATTCTTGAATAAGTTTATTCTGAGTGTAAAAGAGCAAATCTCGGGTAGGTTAGATGTAATTTGTTATATTAAATATCTATAAAGCATGGGTAATTTCTTGCAATTGATTGAACCATTTGCATATTGCTCTCATAACATGTTGTAGTCACTCATTCTATTTGATTTATTCATGGATTTGTATTGAACGCTTAGATTACATTGTCTTTCACTCATTTATAGTCTTGCTAACTCTTTGTGAAGAGTTGAGTGATCATTATGAGTCAAGAATCACTAGTAAAACACTTGCGAGTAGAGTATATGAGATATAATCCGAGATAGGTGTGACTATATGAGTAGTGTGAGGGTGTAACTAAGAGTAGTGTGATATAGAGAGACAATTTTGAGGGTGTATACTTTTATTCAACAAGTGGATAATGTGATACCACTGGAAGTTTTTACCCTTAAGGGTTTTTTCCACATAAAATATCATCTTGTCATTTTTTCTCTTACTCTCTATTTATATTATGTACTGATATTGCATATATGAGTAATTGATTATTGCAGTTTATTGTGTGACATCCGAAAAAGATTTGATATTTCTGCATGAACCTATTCATCCTCTTATAGGTTATTTCGTACTAGTTTCGACATTCCTTTTAGACAACTATAGCTGTGTGTCTTGCACATATGAGAGGGTGTGTTAGAGTATTTTATAATATTGGGGTGTTAGTATTTTATAATATTGTTGCCCATATATTTTGCACTTAGGGTGTGTTAATGTACTTTATATTATTGTTAAGTCATTTTCTAATAGATTAAACTTTTGAGTACAATGGTTACAGACATTCTATATGGTGGCTAAATTTTTTTTAACAAAAATATTTAGTTCTCCATTGTCCATCTAAGAAAATGATATAAAAAATGAAGATGAAAATTAAGATTGGAACTCTATGGGGAGGCTCAAGTGTCATCCGGTTGGAAATAGGGGGTGAGCCTCCCTACTTTACCAAATTGGGGAGACGAGTGTTCCATGTTCATGATGAAGAATGTGCGAGCCTCCCTTGTTGGCGGCAGGGGAGACTTGCCTACCCTAGAGATCAACATAGATCTCCATTTCCATTTTTTTATCTTGCATTTTTTTTTTAAGTTTTTTTTTTAAAAAAAATAGGGGTATAGAGTTATTTTTGTCTTTTTACCTTTCTGACACAGCCAACAATCGCATTTAACGGTAAAAAACTAACGATAAATAATATCATTTTTAGTTTTTGAATATGTTAAGTTCCGAGTGTAAAAAAGTAAATCTTAAGTAGAATAGATGTAATTTATTATATTAAATATCTAAAAGGTAGGGGAATTTTATCATTTACTCAATCAATATTAATGATAGGCGGCGTCATAATGTAATATGAGATTATAAAGGGAGTGTTAGTGTGTAATAAACCAAAATGGAAATGAAGATTCATCTAGATCTCCATAGATAGACAAGCCTCTCCTGCCGCCAATAGCGGTATAAGGTTATTTTCTTATTTTTACTTTTCTATCACGTTTAACAGTTAGTTATATTTAATGGTCAAACACTAATAATTTATAATTTTTGAATGTAAGAGTATGTTAGGTGTAAGTTGTTCTATTAAATATCTAAAAAGCATGGGTAATTTTGTTTATTCAGTGAACATTAACGATAGAGGTATCATCATGTAGTGTGTGGGATTATTGATAGTGTCAATGCGTTAAAAACCCATTATCGACATCTCAATGTAATATGGGTAGGGCAGAGTATTTTGCTCTAAGATTTATTAAATACCTTATACAAATAGTGTCCACCTTTTTCAAGGTAAAAATTAAAAACATGAACATAGTATAATAAGAATAAACAAATTGAGATTTACATAAGGATGGACAAAATAATTTATAAATATTGATAAATATATGTAGAAGAAAATTACAAATTGATTGAGATCTATAAGAAAGAGAAGATCAGTTTTCAAAAGGAATCTGCAGGAAAGATTTGGAGTAAGTGGCAAACTCACTCGAATATTTTTTTTCAACTGTTAGATAAAATAATTGTACCTACCCACGTGAGTGAGAAGGATGATGATGCTTGTTGTATAGTCATGAGGACATGCACCATCGTTTCGTTTGGTTGGATAATAATAAAATTCAGTGAAATTTTCTTTCATTCTCAAAGGTTGCGTGTACGATCGATGCATGGTTTAATGGTGGTGAGGTCCAATTTGGCCCCATTTTGTTTTGTTTTGTTTTTTTTTTTTTTTTTTTTGGTGTTCTTTGTGACAAAGTCTGAGTTGGGGCCTTTAGGCGAGTGAGTGGTGAAACTGTGCTCAACTTTTAAACAAGTTGGTTAGCCTTGACTTTTACCTTTTTTAAAAAAAATTAAATAAATATATTTTAACTTTAATGATTTATAAAATTTAGAAAAAAATTATAATGAAATGCCTTAACGTTAGATTATATTATAAAGAAATCGTGAGTTTAATATTAATTACACATTAGTATTCTTGACTAACTGATTGACTATTAGAATTAACAGGTTAACCAATAGGTAGAAAGGGTGATATAATCATTTTTCTTTAGTTTTTAAAAAGTAATAAAATTAAAAATAAAATAAAAATGGATCTCCACCGTCTATCAATTTCGACGGACGGTGGAGATCATATTGAAAAGAAACTAAAAAAAGAAATTTTTTATAAAAAGATTGTAATATGATCAAATATGTTGCTACTTTATTGTAATTTGCTTCCAAAAGTTTATAGAAAGAATTTCAAAAATAGTAAAAATGCAGAAATTGAAGGAGGTTCTATCGGCTCAGGTCTCTTTATTTCTTTTCGCCTGTACTATGAACTTCTGATTAATGAAAAAATTATTTGATGTGATGCAAGATCACAAATCTTATATTCGTTTGTCTTTTACAAAAAAAAAAAACAAAAATTTTTTTCTCCAACGTTGTTTACATGCCATAAAATCATGTGCATTATATGTATTTAATGATAAATGAATGCACCGCTACACTAAATAATCTCTTAATTTCCATCCTAACACTATCACAGGTTGTATCCATCTCTCAAGACTCTCATTTTCAAAGTCTATAAAATGCCAACTTATTTTTCTGTAAACACCAATCAAAACAATTAACCACCCAATAAGCGCTGCCACACGTATTCTTCTTTTCTAGATAAAGAGAGAGCTTGAAACACACAAAATTATTATGGATTGTTCACCTTGTATCGTCGAAAATCTCAGTCCTGTATTTCAACTTTACAGTGATGGTACCATTTTCAGGAAAAACAACGTCAACTCTACCGAGCCATTGCTAACTGATGATTCTATCAAATTCAGAGACTTAATATATGAAAGAAAACACAACCTCCATCTCAGGATCTATAAGCCTACTTTATCAAAAGAGCCATCCTGCAAATTTCCCATTGTTGTATTCCTTCGCGGGGGTGGTTTCTGTGTAGGCTCGCGTACGTGGCCAAGCTCTCACAACTGTTGCCTGCGCTTGGCGTCTGGACTCAACGCTATCGTCATTTCAGCTGACTATAGGTTGGCGCCGGAGCACAGGCTGCCGGCGGCTATAGAGGATGGTTTTTGTCTAATGAAATGGCTACAAGCTCAGGCGTTGGGATCAGCTTCTTGTGATGCGTGGTTCAACACTGAGGTCGACTTTGATAGAGTCTTTGTCCTAGGTGACTCATCTGGTGCCAATATTGCACACCACTTGGCTGTAAATCTCCGAGCCGGATCCACTGCATTGGCTCCGGTTCGTGTTCGAGCCTACGTGTTGTTGGCGCCGTTTTTTGGTGGTGTTCTTAGGACAAGGTCCGAGGAAGGACCAAGCGAGGCTGTGCTCAGCTTGGAGATACTCGACAGGTATAATTTATTAGTCACTTATTATTTTTCATTAAACATGTATGTTTGAATGATTTTAAAATTCTATAAAATAAATTATGAGGAGTTAGTTGCCTTAGTCACATGCGAAGAAGACGTGAGGGCATGTTTAATAATCAAGAATGTAAATGAGGGAAAGAGAACTTAGATCCCATTTGGCATAGCAGACTAGCTTAGGATTAGACAATTTTAATCCCTATTATATATTTGGTGATATGCGAAATATGGATTCATAGTCTTGTGTGCTAAACTAGTCCCATCTTGACCAGACTACACAAACCCACTCAATCCCTTATCACTAACACCCTCTTTCATTAGTGATGACTGATGATTTCTCGATTACCTTCTCTCTCTCTTCCAAAATATATCTCTCTCTTATCACCCATTTAATTAAAATTAATAATTATTTATATGTATAATTTTGCTCCGTTTTAATAATAAGTTTTTCATTTTAAAAAAAAAATTAAAGTGAATTTTTGTTTTTGAAATTGTACACTTTTATTATGGTTTTTAACAAAATTGAATTGGATTTATAATATATTTTTTTAAAACTTAATTTACAATGTAATTAATATGATTTAAATTAAAATTTTTATACTATTTTATTTTTAAAAAAATTACTTTTATTCAATTATTTTTTATTTTAATTTAATTACAATTTATGTATCTATTTAATAGACTAATTATATTTACAATTATTAAAACATTTAATCATATAATAAATATTTCATCACATTATTTGTAGTCCAATCCCAAATCATTTCAAGCACAGAATTGGACTATTTTAGTCATATCCTATGTTATAACAAACAATGATAGTGTTATATTAATTCAATATAATCTAATCTAATCTCATAAAATAGTCCAATTTAATCATGTACACCAAACAAGGTCTTAATTCCTTATTTGGGATTACAAGATTTATTAAAAACGGTTAGAAATCAAATTATATGGACTCATGCACAAATCAAAAATTAAGGACACGTTTGGTATTGTTTTTAAAAATAATGTTTTGAAAACTATTTTTAAAAATAAAAATCATGTTTTAAAAATGATTTTTTTTTTAAAAAAATACAAATGCATTTTTAAAAAAATAGTTTTTAAAAACTAAAAACGACGTAAATGTGTGGTATTATTTTTAAAATAGGTAAAATAGTTATATGAAGGGAAAAGTTATTGTTTGTTTGAAAATTTGTTTTGAAAATGATGAAAAATAATAAATTATTGTTTTCAATATTTTTTTACTATAAACAAATAACTTTATGTCTCGGTTTAAAAACAGCTTTTAAAAATAAAACTAAACATAACCTAAGTTCGATGTTGATTTTTTTACTAATAGAACTTGATTCCTTTTGATTTTTATTGCCGATTAGTAAATGTACCCTAAGACAAGTCCGATGTTGGAAGAAACAAGATTTGATAGCAAAATAACTTACAATTTTGAGGTTATGGTTCACCAAGTTTTTGTTTTTTGTTTTGGCTTTAACATATGATAGATTTTGGAGGCTGTCATTGCCGGTTGGAGAAACAAGAGACCACCCGATTGCTAACCCATTCGGACCGCTGAGCCAGAGGCTGGAAGGGGTTAGACTTGATCCCATATTAGTAGTTGTTGGTGGATGTGAATTGTTAAAAGATAGAGCTAAAGATTATGCTAAAACATTGAAAGCTATGGACAAGAGAATCCATTACGTGGAATTCAAAGGAAAGGAGCATGGTTTTTTCAATAAGCATCCCTACTCTCCAGATGGCGATGAATTTGTGCAACTTCTCAACCAATTCATTTTCAACCATTCTTATTGACCTACGTCAGCCAACTATATATTAATCACCTAGCCTTGATGCAAGCCCGGCATTAGCCTAGGGCGAACAGGACAGTCACCCTGGGCTCAATATTCAGCTGGGATATTTATAATAATTGTCATTTTGTATGAAGTAAAAAGGAAGTTGAATATTAAATTGGAACAGTATAATGGTCCTTTTTATAAGGCCAAACGAGCTCAACAAACTTCCAAATTTTATTTAGGTCATTTATTGGCCCCTTCTCTTTGGCTTTTTTGTAGACAATAATGGACAGCTCTTTTTCTTGACTACAATGCAATGAATTAATTGCATTACGTACTATGATTGGGCGATTGGTCCTATTTTATAGCATTGAAAATTGTATATCTGTATTTATTACTTATCATTTATTTTGAAATGCATGTGCCAATATGTAAAAATTGTATAATATAAATAGGCTCTTAAAATTATTTGTCAAATGTCATAACCAAATAATATAGCATGTAAATTGTAATAATTATATAAATTATGAGATGATATAGTGAATGATGTGTTTGCATTACAATTCATTTACTACAACGTTTAAACAAATAATTTAAAACCTAAATAGAAGGCTAAATGAATTGATGTAAATACAATGAATATTTTAATTATTTCATCGTTATATATGATTAACTTGCAAGTGGAAATTATTTGCTTTGAACCTTAAATTTTTTATAATTTAAAATTGAACACCCTCAAATTTTTTTTTTTTCGTTTTTGTCAACATTGCCACCGAGTTGATAAAAATGCCCCCACATAATAAGAGGAATAATTGAGCTACCCATCAGATAATTTTAGCCTCATTTCCTCCTAAACACTTAAGTTACCCATCTCTCTCTTCTGTGTCATATGTTTGTATTTTTCTTTTTACAATTTTCTTTCCTTCATCTACTATGATTCTCTCTCTTCTACCTTTACTTTCTATTATCTTTAACATTCATTTGAGTTTTTCTCTCTACATATTGTCTTCTCTTGCTCCATTAGATTTTTCTTTCTTCTCTTTATTTTCTATTTGAATCAGTTATTCGAATAAATTTTAGTTTATGTTAAAATACAATTGTATGAGATTTTCAATTTCAATTTAGAGGTTCTTTCGTTCCCTTTCCTATAAAGCTGAATGTTCAATTCTTAATATAAATGACTCTGTTTTGGCCCCGGTCGAGGGTGCTCTGAAAGGGCACAATTTTGTTTTTTTTTTTTTTTTTACTCAGGACCACAAAAAACTATGAGCCGACCATACCTAAATATATATATTTTTTTTTATAAAGTAGATGCATACTGACTTCATTTCTTCAATTGTTAGATTACTCTTACAAAAATAAATTATTATTAGTATATTCTCAACTAAACATTTAGTAGATGTATACATTTTTCTATTGCATATATTCTTCGACATCGGTGCTCTTTTTTTTTTCATCACTCCAAATTTGTTGAGAAGTGTAAATATTACGAGGCTATTCCCACAACCACGCCTTCATTGTTTTTAAGTGGCCTACTTTTAATTTTTTTTTTTTTTTTTTTTTTGGAAAAAAAATATTTCTTCAATTGTTATCCTAACACAAATAGAACCTTGGATTTATTATTCAGTGGTTGAGTTTTTAATTACTATCAAGTAATAATTGAGTAATAAAATCTTATATTTATAATATAAAATTTAATACGTAAAACCTAAATATTTCGTGTCGATAGAAACGTGAATAAAGACGAGTGATTTAAAAGTTATTAAGTTATAATTATATGATGTGATGATGACCTACTTTTTGAAATAATTGGAGCACCCACAAATGATAAATCAATAATAAAAGTAGCGCATGGTCTCCTTGTGAAGATTATATGATAAGATTTCATAATTGCGAGTAGATCGATCCATGATGTTTCACTATGCCTCGTATTTGTTTCTTGTAAAATAGTGGGCAACTTGAAGATTTGAAGAATTATAACCTGACAAGTTGGTTAACATTGGGGCCTTGTATCTTTTCCTGTCCAATTTGGAAATGCATGTTTATTGCATTCAGCTGGGTCCCTTATTTGGGGCGGTTGTGATCGATAGTTTTGGTTTTGGTTTTGATATTAAGATTATATCCCCTGTGAATCATGAAGATTTGAAGCAGCTTTATCCTGTATCTAAAGTAATACTAATATTAGTTGATCTAGTTTGTATATTTGGATTTTTAACTTTCGAGATTAGTTTATTA
Source organism: Xanthoceras sorbifolium (assembly GCA_003430845.1). NCBI lineage: Eukaryota > Viridiplantae > Streptophyta > Magnoliopsida > Sapindales > Sapindaceae > Xanthoceras > Xanthoceras sorbifolium. The sequence continues at coordinate 19,016,638 of CM010619.1, read as the reverse complement.
ACTAAAGTGATATTATTTGAATTACCTTTTTGTTCAAATCCAAGACTCAACAATCCAATGAATAAAGAAGCAGCACTTTATTTGGATTTCAACTCTTTGTTTTGTTTTGTGATTGAACTTGATTTTTGGTTGCGGTTGAACAGAGACTCAAATTGCAAAACAGAAACTTATATGATCATTATTTAGATGATTATTTTAGTTGGTTTTGATTCCGTAAGTATTACTCAAGATAGTGCTTCAAGATAAATTCGAATATTCAAAACTCTTTGGCACGCACATATAATATGTTCATACATTAATGATTGATTGCGTGCATGTTGATTTTAATATTTTATTAGTGTGGAGTTTTAATTTATTGATTTGGCAAAAATTATTTGTAAACACTTCCGTGTTTTTGAAAATTAACCTTTAGACTCTTTTTGGTGCATACCTTTTTATCTATACATCAAAATGGGTATTTCCAAAATAGATTGAAAGCTAGATATCTGTACATTTCCAACAGTATTTTGAACGAAAACTTTTGAGTTTATTTTGGTGCATACCTTTTTATCTATACATCCAAATGGTGATTTACAAAATGCAGCGGAAACTAGATATATGTACTTTTCCAACGGTGTTTTGAACAAAAACTTTTGAGTTTGTTTTGGTATATACCTTTTTTCTATACATCCAAATGATGATTTGCAAAATGGAATGAAAACTAGATATATATACCTTTTAAGTTTGTTTGGATAGGTTCGAAGGTTTCGAACACAGGTCAAGTGCATTTGAAATTCAGCTGGAAAGCTAAAAAGGAGATGGCAGGGCTGTAGCTACCGCCTAAGGTGGCATGGTGTTGCATGGCGGTCCGCCCCTCTCTTGTTTTGCACCTTATTTCCCATTGTGTTACCTAGTTGACTTTCAAATATGTTTTTAATGAGTTCTAAAATATTTTAAATTTTTTTAGGAAAAATGATAATGGAGTACTTGACGTTTGGGCGAATTGTAACGAAATCATATTTTTACTTAAATTAAAACTTAATACCTTTGGCTGGTTTGTTATCAGTCAAATTTAACCGTTGACTGGTCAAAACATAAAAATGTCTAAATTACCCCTACTTGTTAATTATTAATGATTTTAGTTTTTAACTAAATATTAAAATAATAAAATAAATAAAAATGTAAAAAAGAATTTGGTTCATCAAATTTCTTTTTTATTTTTTTGAAAATATAGAAAATAAAAAATAAATTATTAAACTTTTATCTAATAGATTCTACCGTCCATATAATGATCAGATTTAAGAAAAAAACTGAAATTTAGAAAAAAAAAATGGATTTATCATCATCATCCTCATCACAACAAACCCATTTTCATCACAATTCATTTTCAACTTTATCTCCAACACCATCACAAACTCATTTTTATCTTCATCACAACCAACCAAAACTAAAAAATTCATTTCACAAATTTATCTTAAATAATTAATAAATCCAAAAATAAAATACAATTGAAGTCCGCTCTAGAAAAAAGGAAATCTGAGAATTCATCCAAATTCCATAAAAAAATTACAAAAAAAAAATAGTTGTTTTCATAGGATCTTTCACATAGAACTTCAACCTCGACGTGGTCGAATCACTCTGCAAAATAGAGAGTATGCTCAACATTAAACTTGTTTTGTAATCCAGCAATTCTAAAAGAAAACGTAAGCAATTATAGTATTTTATAACCACAATTTGAGCATCAATATCAACGTCAACCTCCTCAGCTGTTGCTTGGAAACGAGTGTAGTAGTGTTGCTCTTAGCAACAATTTCCAATGCTTTATTGAGATCATCAGGAGACAATTTTTATTTTTTTGAAATGTTTTTTTTTAACTTTTGTGTTTTTTTAACTTTTTAAAATGGATCTTCATGACTGTCCATCAAGATTTTAAAAAGTTTTACATTTTATTTTATCTTTTTAAATTTTAAAAAATAAATAAATAAGAATGACATTATTAACATTTAATTATTAGTCAACTATTAATTTTAACGGTCAATCAGTTAATTAAGGGTAACAAGCTATAATTTAAGTAAAAGTACGATCTAATTACAATTTGTCATTGGTCAAAGTACTCCGCTATAATTTACCCTTTTTATGGTTTTGGTCCTTTTGGAAGTGAGAAAACTTTTATGTGCATCAAGTTGTATTTTTCGAAAAGTTTCCATTTTTATTTTATTTCTTTTAAAAAAACTAACTCTCTTTTTTTTAAATCTTTTTTGGAAAACCTACTTATAAACGATTTTCTATTTTTTATTAGGATTAGCTTTAGACTGAAATTTATGAATAGTGGACTCATAATTCACTATCAATTATGCATTCAAACTCTCTTATTATATTGATTTGTCTAAGTGTTTTTTTGTGTTTTATTTTTAGGAGAGAATTGTTGGGAGTTCTAGGCTAGATTATATTTCATTATTATTTTTTATTGTTCTAGCCTATATAATATGTATTGATCTCTGCATATTATTTGAACTGCTCCATACATATCGAGCATTATAGATTGGATGTCAATAGTTTTAGGGGTTTTGATTTTTGACCTTACAAAAGAATCGTGAAGTCTACAATACAATGAGTTTGTGAACAACATCAGTAAGGTTTACAAGTAAGGCATGCAGGTAGGTAGTATTGAGTTAAAAGCATGAGTTGTATGATTGAGGGTCAATTAGGTTGAGTTGCAAACAACATACCAACTAGTAAAATCAGTGTAATTCGATGTGTTAAGTGGCCTACGAGTTGGTACCGTCATTTTTAATTGTTGAGGTTCCTACGTAAAAATCACACACACACACATCCCCCACTTTCCAATAACGAAAAACAAGTGTGACTCGATCCTTAATTGATTAGCAATCATGAAATGGACGGCAATGGACGAAATTGAAGCTCCAAATGCACTAAAACAATTTTGGGCTCAATTTTAAGTGACCTACGAGTTGGTACCATGATTTTTAATTGTTTAGGTTCCCACGTAAAAAATCACACACACACACACGAAAAACAAGCGTGACTCGATCCTTAATTGATTAGCAACCATGAAATGGATGAAATTGAAGTTCCAAATGCACTAAAACAATTTCGGGCTCAATTTTCAGTAATAAATATGAATATTAAGTGTGTTTTTTTTTGTTTAATTTGTTTTTTAGGATTGATAAACATGGTTGGGATTTTTAATGATTTGGAGATGGTGATGTTTGATGATTTAGGATGGTGATGCTGTTATTTGGAGAATAAAAAAAAATTATTGAATTTGAAGAATTTTGTTGTGGATGGATGGAATTATTTCTTGATGAAATGGTGAGAAGTTCACATGAGGGAAGAAGATAATCTATTTTTTAAAATATTTTTATTAATTATTTAACTTTAAAATTAAAATAAGAGGTATTTTTAGATTTTCTGTATCTTTGACCATTGACCATTAGGAATTAATGGCAAAGGAAGTCCGTATAATAAAATTGAAACGTCAACTGATGTTTGTATTAATATTATCAAATCTTATCTATCCGTATAATTATACTAAAGTTACAGATATTTATGTAATTTTTCATAATAATAATTTATAGAAATTTGAAGCCGGTAATTTATTACTTAACTAAAATATGAAGGCAAAAATATCTAATTTTGGTATGGTAAGTGAAGAAATATGAGGAAAAGATTTTCTTATTCTATTAATTCTGAAGACAGAAAATATACACGTATTAATAGAAGTACACAATTATACAATCCAAACTTCATTAGGAAAATAAGCTACTGCCTAAAGAGAAAAGAACCCCACTAATTTAGGAATTCGTCAACTACTTAAATTAGGAAACAAATAAGAGATAAGAAACTAAAGTAAACAACGAATCAGATTTTGAATTTCAACACTCCCCCTCAAGCTGGTTTGTAGATGTTGATTATACCCAGCTTGCAACAGAGGTCTTCAAAATGAGCTCTTGACAGTGTTTTTATAAGTAAATTGGTTGTTTGGAGAGCTGTTGGAGTGTACAATAGCTTTATTGTACCTTCTTCTCTTGTCTCTTTGATGAAGTGTCTATCTATCTCCATATGTTTGGTCCTATCATGATGAATCAGATTTTTAGCAATGCTTATAGCAACGTGGTTGTCGCGGAACATTTTCATAGATCCTTCAATAGAAATTTTTAGTTCAGCCATAACTTAATTTAACCATAATCTTTCACATATGCCATGAGTCATAGCTCTAAATTAGCTTCTGCACTTCTAGCTACCACTGACTGTTTCTTGCTTCTCCAAGTAATTAGATTTCTCCATACATATGTGCAGTACCCAAAAGTTGATCTTTTATTTGTAGCAGATCCTGCTTAATCTGCACCTGAAAAAATTTTGATATCTCTCTTTGTGGATTTGGCAAAGAATAGTTCTTTACCATGTGTTATCTTTAGGTATCTCAGGATTCTTATAACAATATTCATGTGTTCCTCGGTTGGATTATTTATGAATTAACTAACAACACTTACTGGAAAGCCAATGTCTGGCCTGGTATGAGAGAGATAAATGAGTTTTCCTACCAGACTTTGGTACCTTCCTTTATCCACCGGTGCACTTTCTCTTTTACTACCTAATTTGGTAATATAATCCATAAGCGTCTCAGCTAGTTTACAGTCACTTATGTCGGTTTCTTTGAGCAATTCAAGAACATACTTACGCTGTGATACTGAAATACCTTTCTTGGAACGAGCAACTTCCATACCAAGGAAGTATCTTAGATTGTCAATATCTTTGACTTCAAATTCTTTAGCTAGGAAACCTTTGAGACAAGAGATTCAACATCATCATCTACATAGACAATGAGGATAGCTATTTTTCCTCCAGGTGAGTGTTTGACAAATAAGGTGTGATCTCTTTGACATTGCACATATCCACATCGTTTGTAACATCCCTAATTTCGAATACATATGAAAAGTATGATTGAATTCATTTTGAATATGTGAATATGATTTTTATGATTTGAGGGGTAAAATTGTAATTAAATGTATGTATATTTTTAGGTTTCATAATGGACCACTTTGAACGGTCGAAAACAATGCACGAAGAAAAGGGTTAAAATCTGGACAGTAGGCATTGCGACCACTCATCGCGACCAGGGATCGCGATGAGCAGATCGCGGTGAAAAGGATAATTTGGGGCAATGAGTACCGCGACCACAGATCGCGATGATCAGCTCGCGGTGAAAGTGGTAAATTTCCATCAGTGAGCAACGCGACCGAAGCGACGCGACCACCGCTCGCGGTACAGGTCGCGATGACTCAAAACTTGTAAAAAAATAAAGCGGTGGAGCGGTGCAATTAAAAGGAACCAAAGAGAGCAACAGCTCTCAAAACTTTAGCAAACACATAGAAACATCACAGAACCAGAACGAGAGAAAAAGAAGAGAGGAGATGAGAGAGAAAGAAGAAGAAGAGAGAAGAAGAAGAAGAAGAAGAAGAAGAAGAAGAAGAAGAAAAGAGGAAGAGAATAATGAAAGGAGAAGGAGAAAGCTTTCAGGTTTGGTGTACACGTATTTTTTGAATTTTCAGTTTTCCAGAAATTTTCGGAATTGTCAAATTTTAGAGTTTCTGAGTTATTTGAATTAGATGGATTATAGATTATAGTTTAGATTTGATATATACGTGTTTTGGAATTTTTTTCAGTTTCCAGAATATTTCAGATTGATTGAAATTGCTTTAATTTGCGTTATTTAAATTATAATGATTATCAAATATAGTTCAGGTTCGATATATACGAGTTTTCGAATTTTTTCAGTTTTTCAGAAATTTTCGGAATTATAGTTTTTGAATTATTTGAATTCTATTGAGTAGAATGGTAGTTTGAAACTGATTTCGGAATGATTTGAATACGATTTGGTTCTAATAGTGTTATGAAAATATATTGTTAAGGAAATATATTATTGAAAGTGACTTAAATTATATTATATTGTGAAATGTATCGGAAAATGATTTTGGGGCAATTTGATTCGAAACGGAATTATGAAATACGTTTGAGTGTATTTTGGATTGATTTAATATGATTATTGATTTATAAATATATTCGTATATTTCTGTTATATTATATTTGATGAAATTTGAATTTGCAAAAATATAAATATATTGATATGTATTGAAATTGAATTCGATTATTCGGAAAGAAATAAAATATGTTGACATTGGATTGGAGAAAATATTTTGGCTCTGATGTGTATAAACATAGATATGGATATAGGAGGTTGACATGTCAATTGGGTTTCTGTCTGAACAGTACTGTGCCGATTATACCACCCTTTGGATAGTACAGGCCCCAAATGCCGGTCCTAGGGTTCTGAAATTTGTCATGGGACATTTACAGCGGGTGATTCCGTTGGTGTTCCATTCTGATCTGATGTTCGGTGAGTGGCCCCGTTTGCATCCAATGCCGAACAACCCGTAATCCAGTCCGATAACTTATGTTTTGTATGTTAGGAGCCCAATCTGAAAATTGATTTGTCATATGAAAACGTTTGAGAAATTAAGAAAATATGTCTGTTAATTGATTTTGGATATTTGATTTGATATGAGCCCCATATATTGTTTATATATTTGTTATTTATAGTTTTCATTGATATAAAATATTTGTATATACAATTTTGTGTACATCCACTAGGCATATGCTTAGCGTGTTGAGTTTTCTCGCACGCAGGTAACAAAGGTTCCAAAGGCGAAAAAGATAAAGAAGAGTAGATGTTGCAGAACCAGAGTCAGGATCACATCTTTCCTGCATACATTTTGGTAGTTTGTTTGTATATTTTGATACCGTATGCATATACAGAAACTGTTTGTAAATATTTAACGAGCTTCCGCTATGTACATATTTCATGATATGTTTATGTTATGTGAATCTTTATAAATTATATTGTGATATATTGGTTGGTAAGTTGCATTATATTTGGAAGGGTGCGCAAAATTGATTTGAGAATTTGGAAGTTGATTTTATCAATTTTATCTGTAAACAGGTTTTGGAAAGTCAGAAAAACAGAGGAAACTCTGGCAAGATTTTCGAAAATTCTTTGGACCATTTTCAAATGTTTTTAATATAAATATAAAATATGTGTATCTACAGTAAAAGTTAGCTTTTAGTATATAGTAGCGCTCCCTGATTCGGTCCGAGCGGATTTAGGTCAGGGGGTGTTACATCGTTTTATAGCCTTCGTAAATCAGTCAAACCATGCTCGAGATGACTGTTTAAGTCCACATAATGACCTCTTCAACTTGTAGACCTTGTTAAATTTTTCTTGGGTCTCGAGTCTAGGTGGCAATTCCATGTAGACTTCTTCTTCTAAGTATACATTAAAAAAAGCATTCTTAATATCCAGTTGATACAGTGACCCGTCCTAATTTACAAGTCAGGGATAAAAGAACTTTGTAACGCCCCTAGTTTTCGTAAATAGAATAAATATCATTGGATTATTATTAATTATTATTGAGCATGCAAAAGTTAAGTGTGAAATATTTTTGGGAATAATTATCGAGATGGAATGTAATTAATTTTAAATTGGTTGTCATTTTAGGAATTTAAAGAGTTTAGGAAGGAGCAAATTGCAATTGGTAAGATATATATATATATATATATATATATATATATATATATATATATATATATAACTTAGTGGAGAAACTCCACTTAAACAAAAATAAAACCAAAAACAAAATTGAAGACAAAAACAAACAGAGACAAAGATCGGCGTGAGAGGAAGAGAAAAGAAAAAAAAAGAAAAAGAATGGAGAAGCAAGGCCGAGAGAGAAGGAGAAGAAGAAGAAGAAGAGAAGAAGAAGGAGGAGGAGGAAGGAAGAGGAAGAAGAAAAGGAAAAGAAAAGTGTTGGAAAATTATCCAGGTTTGGTGTACACTAATTTTCGTATGTTAATTTTTCCAGAATATTTTGGATTTAGCGAATGTTATTGATTTTGAATTGTTTGAACTCTGTTAATTCGAATTTACAGTTTGAAATTGATTTTGCTTTAATTTAATTTGATTTAATTTACGTATTATCGAAATATGCTATAAATTAGAAAACAAAAAAAAATATTGATTTTATACATTGATTTTAATATGGTTTGATTTTATTAGTAATATGTGAAATATAATTGAAAGTGATTTTTGAATATAGATATAGATATATATATATATTGTTTGTGATAAATTAATGAAACGATTTTGGGGAAATTTGATTCGATATTGATTTGTGAAATAAGTTTGAATATAATTTTGAGTCTCTTTTATATGATTATTGATGATATATTGGGATTTTGTAACTGTGTTTATTGATTTGAATTTAATCGAAAATTGAATTTGATGATTTTGAAAGAAAAACAGAATAAATTGACATTGAATTTTAGAAATCATATTGTAAAATTGCCCTGATTTATGTATAGGGAAATATGGATATAGGAGATTAACATATCAATTGGGTGCACTTAGCAGTACTGCACTGATATGCCTGATAATTATGATGATATACGGATACCATTTCATTTTGAAATGGTAAACCGACTGTGAAAATACGGATATCATTTCATTTTGAAATGGGAAACTGACTATGTATATAGGGATATCATTTCATTTAGAGATGGGAAACCCGACTGTATAAACCCGTAATCCAGTCCTGTGAAACCCTGTTATGTGTATCAGAGAACCAGTTAAGAAATGAATAAAGGAGTTACTGAAAACTAGGAAATGAATGTAAAATAATTTTATTTGAGATTAAATCCAGAAACATCCGAAAATGTTTTAATTAATATAGCTTCAGTTTATTCCATATTGTAATATTAAGTTTTACTTACTTACGTATAATAATATGCATTTCTGAAATTTATTTTCGTTGTTTTATATTATATTGAAAATATTTTAGTGTACACCCACTAAGCATTATTGCTTAGCGCGTTGATTTTATCACGCGTAAGTAATAGAGATACCAGTGGAGAAAAAGACTGAAAGAGTGTTAGCTGCAGACGAGGATTCAGAGTCACATTATTTGGGTAGTTTTATTCAAACTCTGATTGTATATTATATATTTAAGCATGCATATACAGAAGAATGTAAAATTGTAATATATAAGTGTTGTAAATAATTGTATAATAGTTTATGTTTTTCAAAATTTTGTAAATATAAATTATGTATTATTTTATTGAAAATGTTTGGGAAGTCGCACTATACGGCAGAGTGCGCATATGATTGAGAAATGAATTTTGAAGTGTTGAACATTATATTATTTGAGTTTTGTTGAAAACAGAATTTTTTGAAAGTCAGAAAAACAGAGGAAACTCTACCAAAATTTTTCAAATAATTTTATGGGCTCACTGTAAAGGAATTTACACTACAAAAGATTTTGATTTTCAAAGAATTAGAAAAGTTTGAAAACCGGGTAGCGCTCCTTGAGTCGATCCAAGCGGGTCGGGTCAGGGGATGTTACATTTTTAGTGGTATCAGAGCGCGGTTTAGGCGTTTCTAGACCAAAAGAGTAATATTCTGTATATGCATACATTGTACAAAGACACCTATAGGAGTATGTGACTCTAATTTGTAGACCTCTCTTCTGTCTTATATAGGATAAAAAGAAATAGAAAGAAGTGGAGATAGACCTGAAAGTCCCGCCAATGTAGCTGGGGGAGCATCTAGAGAATCCGTAAGCCCAAGAGCGGCTGGACCAGAAGTTCTGAGTCAGCCGGCATTTATGCAACAAATGGCTGAATTCTTTCAGAACATGGCCAGAGCAACGCCACGAATGTCAGCAATTGAACGACTTGTCAAGTACAGACCGACAGACTTCCATGGAAGAAAAGATGAGGATGCATCCGCCGCAGGATACTGGTTTGAACAGACAAAAAGAATATTACAGTATTACAGCAGATGCGTTCCACACCTGAAGAAAGACTAGAGTGTGCAGTATCATTATTGCAGGAGAATGCCTACCAATGGTGGACCTCCGTTATACAGTCAGTGCGACCGGAAGACAGAACTTGGGAGTTATTTTAGAGGGAATTTCAAAGAAAATATGTCGGTCGTATTTACTTAGAGAATATGAAGAGAGAATTTACCAACCTAAAGCAGAGACAGATGACAGTGACAGAGTACGAAAGAGAATTTGTCAGGTTGAGTAAATATGCTCGAGACATGGTGGCCACTGAGGTGGACAGGTGCAGGAGATTTGAATATGGACTGAATGATTATATCCGCCTACAGGTTGCCGCATTTGAATTTGAAGATTTTACCAGACTTGTCTCAGCAGCCTTGAATATTGAAAGAATCAAGAAAGAAGAACAGGCCAGATGAGACAGAAGTCAACAGAGAAGAGGATCAGGGCAATCTAGTTCATATCAGCCATAGAATAAAAAGTTTAAGGGACCTCAGTCTAGGGGTTCAATGCAGTCACAGAGACCCATACCCACATCTAGACCAGGTCAATCTACAACATCAATAGCCAGTACCCCTGGGAATGCAGCTAGAGGACCAGCCCTAGTACTATATGAACATTGCGGAAAGAGACATCCAGGGGAGTGCTGGAGAGTTACAGGAGCTTGCAACAGGTGTGGATCTCCTGATCATTTTTACAGAGATTGCCAGAAAAATCAGATTACTCCTGTTCAGCAACCAGAGAGATCTGCTCCTACTACTTCCAGAGGTAGAAGGCCCAGTCAGGCAGGAATTGAAGGTGGTAGCCACAGAGGGGTGTCAGAATCAGTGGCAAGACCAGACACTCGTACCCCTGCACAAGCCTATGGTATTAGGGCTTGGGAAGACAACGAACCGCCAGACGTGATTGCTGGTAAAATTTCTATCTTTGATACTACAGCTATTGCATTGATAGATCCATGCTCTACTCATTCGTATATATGTGATGCATTGTTGAAACAACGAAATTTGAAAATTGAACCCACTGAGTATGAAGTACTAGTCAGCAATCCGATAGGTCAAAGTGTGGTTGTGAACAGTGTGTACAGAAATTGTCCTATTCGGATTCAGGAGTATAGGTGATTTGATGGAGTTGTCATTCCATGAGTTTGATGTTATTCTAGGCATGGATTGGTTATTCAGACACAAAGTAGTGATTGATTGCAATTTGAAAAGAGTAACTCTCAGAGCAGCTGATGGCATAGAAGTCACATTAGTGGGTGAAAGGAGGGATTATCTCTCCAATGTCATTTCAGCCACTACAGTCTGTAAACTGATCAGAAAGGGTTGTGAAGCTTATTTGGCACAAGTGGTTGATTCCAGAAAGGTTGATTCTACAATTCAGAATATACCCACTGTGTGTGATTTCGCAGACGTATTTCCAGAAGAGCTTCTTAGATTACCACCTCAGAGAGAAGTTAAGTTTGTGATTGACGTAGTACTAGGTACTGCACCAATATCCATAGCTCCTTACAGAATGGCACCAACAGAGCTGAAAAAACTGAAGATACAGCTACAAAAATTGCTGGATAAGGGATTCATCAGACCTAGTGTATCCCCGTAGGGAGCTCCAGTGATATTTGTGAAAAAGAAAGATGGGTCATTGAGATTGTGCATTGATTATAGGCAGTTGAATAAACTTACTGTCAAGAATAAATATATGTTGCCTAGAATCGATGATTTGTTTGACCAGCTGGGAGGAGCTACTGTCTTCTCAAAGATAGATCTCATATCGGCGTATCATCAGTTGAGAGTAAAAGATTCTGATATTCCGAAAACAGCTTTTCGGACACGGTATGGACATTATGAATTTGTAGTGATGCCATTTGGGCTAACAAATGCACCTGCAGCCTTTATAGATCTAATGAACTGAATATTTCAACCTTACCTGGATCAGTTTGTGGTTGTATTTATTGATAATATCTTGGTATACTCACAGACGACAGAGGACCATGACAGGCACCTCAAAGTGGTATTGCAGATCCTGAGGGAGAAGCAACTATATGGTAAATTGAGTAAATGTGAGTTCTGGTCGGGCGAGATTGCATTTCTGGGCCATATTTGTCAGCATAAAGTATTAAGGCAGATCCCAAAAAGATTGAACCAATTATGGAATGGAAGCCTCCCAGGAATGTTGCAGAAGTTAGAAGTTTCTTAGGCTTGGCAGGTTAATATCGACGGTTTGTAAAGGGATTCTCATCCATAGCAAGTCCGTTGACTAAGCTACTGCACAAAAATGTCAGATTTGAATGGACTGACAGATGCCACACAGCTTTTGACAGATTGAAGACGACGTTAGTAGAGGCTCCAGTCCTGATCCAGCCGGTTTCAGGTAAAGATTTTGTGATATTTAGTGATGCCTCACACCATGGTTTAGGTTGTGTACTGATGCAGGAAGGCAAGGTGGTTGCATATGCGTCCAGACAACTGAAAACTCATGAACAGAACTATCTGATACATGATTTGGAGCTTGCAGCCATTGTATTTGCCTTGAAGATATGAAGGCATTATCTGTATGGTGAGAAATGCTACATATACACGGATCACAAGAGTCTGAAATATCTACCTACTCAAAGAGAGCTCAATCTGAGACAGAGGCGATGGATGGAATTAATTAAAGACTATGATTGTGTGATTGATTACCATCCAGGAAAGGCGAATGTGGTAGCAGATGCTCTGAGTAGAAAAGCATTATTCACCTTAAAAGCTATGAATGTTTGGTTACAATTTAATTCAGACAATGCTTTGATAGTTGAGTTAAGATGCAAGTCAAGTTTAATTCAGCAGATAGCAGAAAAACAGAATCAGAATGATAGAGTTCAGATGATATGTAGACAGATCCCAGAAGGGAAACATCCGGATTTTACAGTCAGAAATGATGGAATTTTGTGTTTCAGAGACAGGATTTGCATTCCAGATAATGAAGAATTGAAAAAGATAATCCTAACAGAGGTACACAGTAATCCGTATTCGATGCACCCAGGTAGCACAAAGATGTATAGAGATTTGGAGACTCAGTATTGGTGGTCTGGTATGAAGAAAGATGTGGTGGACTTCATGAATAAGTGCATGACATGCCAACAGGTGAAAACTGAATACCAGGTTCCATCAGGTTTGTTACAGCCAATATCAATACCTGCATGGAAATGGGATCGTATCACGATGGATTTTGTCACTGGATTACCACTCACCCGGAGTAAACATGATGCAATATGGGTGATAGTGGATCGACTGACGAAGTCAGCACATTTTCTACCTGTCAGAACTGACTATTCACTGTATCGACTGGCAGAATTGTATATAAAAGAAATAGTCATATTGCATGGAGTGCCTACATCCATAATATCAGATAGAGACCCGAAGTTTACATCCAAATTCTGGAAGAAATTTCAAGAAGCTTTGGGCACTCGATTGAGTTTCAGTACAGCCTTCCATCCGCAGACAGACGGGCAATCAGAAAGAGTAATTCAGGTGCTAGAAGATATGCTCCGGAGTTGTGTAATTGATTTCGAAGGGAATTGGGTTGATCACCTCCCCTTAATTGAGTTTGCATACAACAACAGTTACCAATCGAGCATAGATATGGCACCATATGAAGCACTGTACGGAAGGAAATGTAGGACTCCAGTATGCTGGATCGAATTGGGTGAACACAGGTTAGTAGGCCTAGATTTGATCAGACAAACTAAAGAGAAGGTGAAAATCATTAAAGAAAGACTGAAAGCTGCATCTGACCGACAGAAATCATATACAGACTTGAAAAGAAAAGATATAAAATATGAAGTTGGTGAAAAAGTTTTTCTTAAAGTATCTTTATGGAATAAAGTACTCAAATTTGGCAAAAAAAGGAAGTTAAGTCCTAGGTTTATTGGGCCATACGAGTTCATCGAACGTGTGGGACCAGTAGCTTACAGACTTGCTTTACCTCCTGAACTAGAGAAAATCCATAATGTGTTTTATGTATCGATGCTAAAGAGATACAGATCTGATCCTTCCCACAGAGTCCATACGGAAAGTATTGAAATACGACCAGACCTGACATACGAAGAGGAACCAGTGAAAATTCTCGATCGGGAGATTAAAGAATTACGAAATAAAAGAATTCCACTGGTGAAAGTCCTCTGGAGGAATCATAATGTACAAGAGGCTACCTGGGAAAGCGAAGAAACAATGAGGCAACAGTATCCACAACTGTTCAACTGAGGTAAATTTCGCGGATGAAATTTCTTAAGAGAGGAAGAATTGTAACGCCCCTAATTTTTCGTAAATAGAATAAATATCCTTGGATTATTATTAATTATTATTGAGCATGCAAAAGTTAAGTATGGAATATTTTTTGGAATAATTATCGAGATAGAATGTGATTAATTTTAAATTGGTTGCCATTTTAGGAATTTAAAGAGTCTAGGAGGGAGCAAATTGCAATTGGTAAGATATTTATATATATATATATATATATATACACACACACACACTTACTTAAACAAAAATAAAACCAAAAACAAAATTAAAACAAAAACAAACAGAGACAGAGATCGGCGTGAGAGGAAGAGAAAAGAAAAAATAAAAAAGAAAAAAGGGAGAAGCAAGGCCGAGAGAGAAAGAGGAGAAGAAGAAAAGGAAAAGAAAAGTGTTGGAAAATTATCCAGGTTTAGTGTACACTAGTTTTCGTATGTTAATTTTTTCGGAATATTTCGGATTTAGCGAATTTTATTGATTTTGAATTGTTTGAACTCTGTTAATTCGAATTTACAGTTTGAAATTGATTTTACTTTGATTTGATTTGATTTACGTATTATCGAAATATGCTATAAATTCCAAAACAAAAAAAAATATTGATTTTATGCATTGATTTTAATATGGTTTGATTTTATAAGTAATATGTGAAATATAATTGAAAGTGATTTTTGAATATAGATATATATATATATATATATATATATATTATTTGTGATAAATTAATGAAATGATTTTTTGGAAATTTGATTCGATATTGATTTGTGAAATAAGTTTGAATATAATTTTGAGTCTCTTTTATATGATTATTGATGATATATTGGGATTTCGTAACTGTGTTTATTGATTTGAATTTAATCGAAAATTGAATTTGACGATTTTGAAAGAAAAACAGAATGAATTGACATTGAATTTGAGAAATTATATTGTAAAATGGCCTTGATATATGTATAGAGAAATATGGATATAGGAGATTGACATATCAATTGGGTGCACTTAGCAGTACTGCACTAATATACCTGATGATTATGATGATATACGGATACCATTTCATTTTGAAATGGGAAACCGACTGTGAAAATACGGATACCATTTCATTTTGAAATGGGAAATCGACTGTGTATATAGGGATACCATTTCATTTTGAGATGAGAAATCCGACTGTATAAACCCGTAATCTAGTCCTGTGAAACCCTGTTATGTGTATCAGAGGCCCAGTTAAGAAATGAATAAAGGAGTTACTGAAAACTAGGAAATGAATGTAAAATAATTTTATTTGAGATTAAATCCAGAAACATCCGAAAATGTTTTAATTAATATAGTTTCAGTTTATTCCATATTGTAATATTAAGTTTTACTTACTTACGTATAATAATATGCATTTCTGAAATTTATTTTCGTTGTTTTATATTATATTGAAAAATATTTTAGTGTACACCCACTAAGCATTATTGTTTAACGCGTTGATTTTATCACGCGTAGGTAATAGAGATACTAGTGGAGAAAAAGACTGAAGGAGTGTTAGCTGCAGACGAGCTTTCAGAGTCACATTATTTGGGTAGTTTTATTCAAACTCTGATTGTATATTATATATTTAAGATTGTAAAATTGTAATATATGAGTGTTGTAAATAATTGTATAATAGTTTATGTTTTTAAAGTTTTGTAAATATAAATTATGTATTGTTTTATTGAAAATGTTTGGGAAGTCGCACTATACGGCAGAGTACGTATATGATTGATAAATGAATTTTGAAGTGTTGAACATTATATTATTTGAGTTTTGTTGAAAACAGGATTTTTGGAAAGTCAAAAATAGAGGAAACTCTGTCAAAATTTTCAAATAATTTTATGGGCTCACTGTAAAGGAATTTACACTACAAAAGATTTTGATTTTCAAAGAATTAGAAAAGTTTGAAAACCGGGTAGCGCTCATTGAGTCGATCCAGACGGATCGGATCAGGGGGTGTTACAAACTTTCACTGTATTGAGCTTAGCAACTGGTGCAAAAGTCTCTTGGAAGTCAATGCCATATGACTGAGTAAATCCCTTTACAATCAAACGAGCCTTAAATCTCTCTACAATTCCATCAGCCTTCAGTTTTATGGTGAAGATCCATTTTCATCCAATCATATTCTTCCCCTTCGGTAGTTCTGCAAATTCACAAGTTTCATTATTCTCTAGAACTTGAACTCCTTCATTTATAGCATTTCTCCATTCTGGTACTTTGAGAGTTTCCTGTATAGTGTTAGGAATTTCTATAATGGAAAGATTAGATGCAAATGCATAAAACTCAGGAGATAACCCCTTATATAATAAATAATTCTGCATTGGAAAAAATGGCGGTTTCTGCATTCTCGGATCCTTTTTCTCACTGCAATCGGCTGCTCTAAACTAGAATCATCATTTAGAGTGGAATCATATCTGATATTACCCAAGGTATCCTCACTAGTGGTTGGTTTTATCTCCTGAATTTGTAAATCCTGTTCAAAATTTTGGATTTGCTCAAGAAATGTTGGTTGTTCCATTCCTGTAGGAGTCTTCCTTTTTGTGGTATACACGCTTAATTCATTTTTGTTTTCAAGTTAGTTTGGAACAAGTGGCTAAATACTAAGACTGTGATTAAGAGGACCAAATGGTTGAATACTAGGAGACCGGGTAGGAGCTTAAAACTCTAGTGTAGAAGATTGAGATTCTAATGTAGGAGATTGAGACTCTAGTGATTTATCAGACTCCCAAGATTTCCAAAATTGTCAACCCTGATATCTTTATCACTTTCCCCCTGAATATCAGTCCTAGGATAATAAGATTGGTTTTCAAAAAATGTTACATCCATGGAACAAATATGTATGTATATATATATATATATATATATATATATATTTTTTTTTTTTTTTTTTTTTTTTTTTTTTTTTTTGTATTAGAAGAGTAACACTTATACCCTTTCTGATTAGGAGAGTAACCAATGAACAAACACTTGGTGGATTTTGGATCTAGTTTGCCACTCTGATGTGGATGGATATGAACAAACACGGTGCACCCAAATACTCTAGTGGAAATATTAGATATGATCCAAGTAATGGGATATGATTTTAGTAAGACTTGACAAGGAGTTTGGACGTTTAGGACTCTTGATGCATTCTGTTTAAGAGATAAACTGCTCTAAGTACAACCTTTCCCCAAGAGGTTTTAGGAATATTTGTTAAAAACATTAGTAATCTAGCAACTTTAAAAGGTGTCGATTTTTCCTTTCAGCAATTTCATTTTACTGAGGGTATGGACTCAGGAACTTTGATGTGCTATACCATTATTTAAAAGATATTTCTCAAGAACAGAGTTAAAATATTCTTTACCATTTTCGGTTAGTAAAACTTGAATTTTTATTTGAAATATAGTTTGCACCATGTTATTAAAATTTTGAAAAATCTGTCCCACTTTGGATTTTTCATTCATGAGGAAAATTCAGGTTATCCTAGTATGATCATCAACAAAAGATACGAACCATCGAGCCCCTCAGATATTGTTTACTCTAGATAGTCCCCAGACAATTATGAATCATTAAAAACAGACAAGATGCTTTATATGATAGAGTATGAAAAGAAATTCGTGTATGCTTGGAGAATTGGCAAATCTCGCACTGAAAAAACTTAGGACTTTTATTACTAAATAACGATGGAATTTTTTTTTCAAGATACAAGAAACTAGAGTGGCCTAATCAGTAATGCCACAACATAACAATCCTATCATTATTAGATTTAACATTAGGAGAGACATCAACCTAACTTTTAAAGGATACACATTCTGTCTTTTGACTTTGTTTTTCAAGAAAAGGGTAGACTTTGGGGAAGTGGAGTCCAGAACATTGCCCAGCATTGCCAATCATCTTCCCAGAATCCAAGTCCTAAAATTCACAACAATTAGCATAGAACTTAGCAGTACATTTAAGATCTTGAGTAAATTTACGAATAGACAATCAATTACAATCCAAATTTGGAACCAAAATAACATAATTGAGAGTTAAATCCTTTGATACAATTACTAAGCCAATGCCGATTACTTTTTATAGAGATCCATCTGTAATTCAGACTAAAAACGTTTTGGGACATGGATTGTATTTGTGAAAACCACTAGCATCCCCCATCATATGGTTCGATGCACCAGAGTCTACAATCCATGGACTCATCTTCTCACGTTTAATACTCAATGCATTTAAATTACCTTTTTATGCTAATGATCTAGCCTCAATCACAGAGTTCATAGAATTTTGTGACTGATGATTGAAGATTCTCTGTAGAACATCCATCTGTTCTTTGCTAAAAGGATTTGAATCTGCTGTGATAGGAGAAGTTTCATTATTGTTAGAGACGAGGTTACCTGGACTTTCTTTAACTTGACGTGGCTTCCAATCGGCTGGTTTACCATGAATTTTCCATCAAGTTTCTTTGGTATGATTAAGGCGGCGACAATCCTTACACCACGGCCTTCCCATTTTGTGTAGTTGCTGCTGGTTTCGGACAGCCAAGGCTGATGACTGACCCCAGCAGCTAATTTTTCTATTCCCATCATCAAATGATGTCTACTCTCTTCCTTTTGGACCTTAGATAAAGCTTCATGTAAGCTTGGCAATGGTTTTGTGCTAAATATCTTTCGCTTTACAACATTAAGACTTGAATTCAGGCCCAAGCAAAAGTTGTAGACCCTCTTATTCTCTATAATTTTTTTGTATAGCTTGAGATTAGATGTAGCATCCAAGGAATATTTTACAAAGCATCTACTTGCTACCAACTTTGATGGAGTTTGTTGTAATACTCGGTCACCTTGTCGGAGATTGTGCAAAACGCCCTCAATTGTCATAAGTTCTAGGATGTTGTCTTTAATGAGAATAGGTGTCTTTTGCAGCCTCTCAAACTTCTGCAGTAGTTTTAAATAGGAGAAAATTTTCTCCTATTTTTGGCTCCTTTGAATTCACTAGTCAAGACATAATCTGGCTATTATATCTCTTCCAAATCCAATAACCAGCATCTTCTTCATCTGGTTGGGTGATTTTTCTAGTGAGATAATCTTCTTTCTCCTTGTCGCGGACATGAAACATGAAGGATTGAGACCATTGGATGTAGTTTCAGCCATTCAGTTTGTAGATGGTGATTGATGTGGAAGAGTAGTGGTTTGTCAAGTCTCCCCCATTGTTGTTGACCATAATAGTTTTGATGTTTAAGGAGGAGGATTTTGGAGTTTCTATTAAAGATTCGTTGGTGTTGGTCATGTGATGAATACTGTCAGAATAAGCAGTTTAGGATAAGACAAAGACTGATGTACATTGTCGAAATAAGTATTTTAAAAAATTGCCAGGAAAAAAAAATTGACCTAGGACGGCTATAGGAAAAGCAGGAGGTGTCTAGGGTTGCTCTGATACCATAAAGAAATATGAGGAAAATATTTTATTATTCCATTAATTTTGAAGAGAAAATATACATGTATAAATAGAAGTATACATCTATACAATCTTAACTCTACTAGGAAACTAAGCTACTGACTAAAAAGAAAAGAATTCCCACTAATTTAGGAATTCATCAACTAGTTAAATTAAGAAACAAATAAGAGATAGGAAACTAAAGTAAATAAGGAATCAGATTTTGAATTTCAACAGTAAGAATTTTCACGACGCAATGAACAAATTATTATAACATAGTAAGCTAACAAACAAATTTAACTATTATTTTATAATTTAATTTTCAAAAAGTAATTTTTGCTTTAATGATCTTGTATAATTAGTTACGATTGATTTTATATCTTATGATGAATTAGTGGTTACACGTCTCCTAAGTATGCTACAGAGGAAATCTTTTTTGAAATACCAATTGTCATAAGTATTTTCCAACAAACCACTTAATTAGTTTGGATATGTTTATTTTTTTAATTAGCACACACCCCATCTCATCCAACCCAACCTCATACATAAGACCAAATCAAATTAAGAGCCTGTTTAGGGGAGTTTAATTTTTCAATAAACGCTTTTAGATTTTTCAATAAGTTGTGGTTCAAAAGTTATTTGGTAAACCTCATGAAAGCGACTTACTAAAAATTATGGCAACTACAGCTAAAAATCAAAACTTATCCCACCCAACTTCAACTTCTAGCATAAGCGGGAAGCTTGTCATAACTTTTAATGAATATTTTTTTGGACCAAACTATTCATCATCTTATATTTAAATTACAAAAATAACACCTAACCTTAAACGTCAAAAATTAGCAAAACAAATAATTAATATTTTTTTTATCTTCAATATTATCAAAAAAAAATTAAAAATAAACTAAACCAGACCAATTTTTTTATCTTTAATATTTTTAAAAATAATTAAAAAATTTATCAATATTTATTTTGTTATTTAAAAATTAATTTTTATAATTAATAAATTTAATTAAGTCTATTTTTATATTAAAATTAAAGTAAAAATATTTAAATATGCTCAATGTATATAAATAGAATTTTATTAACAAATTAAATAAATTAATTTTACTATAATATTTATTTTGATGGTTTTATATTTTACTGTGGGCATGGCAATTATGGAATGAGAATTAATACATCCAACATTACGTGACTCATCTACTGAAGACGAAGTTTTGAGATGCATTAATAATGTGGCCTTGCTTTGTGCCCACAGGACAGACCTTCCAGGTATATGTCTCTGTTAACAAGTAACCAAAACAACCTGCATTTTGCATTTGAAGAACAATTGCTGATTCGATTAATAATATTTGTCATTGATGGAAGATATAGGCATGATTTCTACATAATTTATTTTTAAGTATTTTCTTTCTCTATATTCAATTAAATCTTGAACATCAAACTTGTTACGTCTGCAAAAACATATGCTTGATATGTGTGGAAGGGACAATAATGCACATTTCATAAGTTCATTTTAGGATTATTTTTTTGTAAAAAAATTCAATTGGATTCCTAACTTTTTTCGAAAATTCACTTTTTTGCTTTTTTTTTTTTTCCTTAAAATTCTGTTGATTCCTAAATTATTAGAAATAGCTCAAATTGGTCTCTCTGACCAAATTTTTTACGACCAACCATCACAAAGTTCATAAAAATTCTATTTTTCCCTTCATCAAATCAATAAATTATCCTCTGAAATATATCAAATAAAAAATATTTAATAAAATCATATAATCTAAACTATAAAATATCAAAAATTGTATAAAATATTTTTAAAAATTAAATTAAATTACTTTATTTAATTAAAAAATTAAAAAATTTAAAAGAAAGGAAATTTATGTGTTTAAAATGCTTTTCCTTTTATTTAATTTTTCTTTTCTTTTTTTCAAAAAATATTTTTTTCCTTTCTTTTTAATTTTTTTAATTAAATAAAGTAATTTAAATTAATTTTTAAAAAATATTTTATACAATTTTTGATATTTTGTAGTTTAGATTATATATTAAATATTTTTTATTTAATGTAATTCAGAGGATTTATTAATTTAATGAAAACAAAATAGATTTTTTATATATTTTGTGATGGTTAACTATCTTAATTTGATTAGAGAGATCAATTTAAGTAATTACAAGATAATTTAGAGACTAAATAAACTAAAAAAGTAAAATAATTATTTTTGAAAAAAAGTTAGGAACACAAAAATATTCGCTCAAATTTATTCATAGAATAATGCTAAATTATCTAAAAAAAATTCTCAAATTATAACTTAAACAAAAAAAATATTATTTAGACATAAATTTATACAAATTTATTATTCTATATAACATTACAAATCTTATACATATTCAGATATCATATGACAAGTCTTTTAAATAAGCGGACATACGACCCAGATTCAGGTTTTCATATATCCAGTCCGGATCACCCGTAAAACACGTGGGCTCATGACTTTGTAAAAGATGATCTATTATCAAAAAGAAAAAGAAATGGCAAAGATAAAATTGTCAACCAGGCTGAGCTCGGCTGGGCCATAACTTTAGGCTCAATTCGAGCTGAGCCTGTTGTCAGAGCTGACCCTGCCATGAGTCCTACTCAAAGCGGGCTTGTCCGAGGCAATTTCACGCCGGGCTCGGGTCACCCAGCCCATTTGATACCAATAATAAAACTGATCAATCTCCAACATTTGCTTGGAAATTAGAAATAGATAGATGAGAAGTGTTTGTCTATTAATTCCTGTACATTTTCTGACATATTAACTAATTAAAAATTATTATTACCTAAAATAAAAAAACTAAATTTATTATTTAAATCTAGACTTTAACATCGAAAGATTAAACCAAGGCCATGTCAATTTTGTCATATCACATTAGAATCATTTTTAATTGAGTTTTATATGAACAAATTCGAACAATAAAATAAAACTTGGGATATATTCCTCTTCCTTACAAGTAATTTAAAATTTTGTACTAGAGTTCAAATTAATTAAAGATGAATTCTAATGAAAAAAAATAATGCTGAAGTGATTGCATTTGATATGATCATGACCCTATAGGTATAGGTCATAGCTTGATTTTCGCAAACAAATAAATAATTATGTTGTACTCCAAATCAAAAGGCAAATTTCTAATAAAACATTAAAATATTTAATTTAAGATAATTTTGTTCCGGTTTTATAATTAAAAAAAATACTATTAGTTAATTCATAAAACTCGCATTAAATTGCTTTAGATTTATTAACGTTCAACTTTACAAATGTAATTTTTCTTCACAAGTTAGTATTAACTGTACATGTGGTAGTGTACGACTGCAAATACAATACATAGAATTTACAAATGGATATTTAACTTGTATATAGACCTAATATGAATATTGATCATTAGAAAAACACTTAAAATTAGTCTCAACAACACAAAACACACACGTCAATATATATATATAAGAGCTACATATAAACAATTAATAAGTTTAACATATAAAAAAACAATGACACTAATGCAAGACCTAGAAGTTGAAAAGGGAGCAGGAAAATTTTTGAAGCATTGGAACCAATTGAAAATATAAAAAGGATCCTACTAATACCATCAAATTTATACAATATATATTATACAAGTCATGCATTTGGATATGTATGTAATCTTTATCATTCATATGATGAAGTAATTCGAACCGAGAAGCGGTGGATCACGTGCGTCATTGCTAAATCTGAATTTTGGTACAAGACTTTTGTCATTTGGAGACAAAAAGAGGATGTGCATGCACAAAGATATGCATAAAGTTCTTATCAAGAAAGAAGACCATAATATCAGAGAGAGAGAGAGAGAGAGAGAAAGTGAGAGGGGGAGAGAGAGAGAGAGAGGGAGAGAGAGGACAGTTTAAAATAACATAAATCCATGAAAACCAAAAATGTCAAGGTCATGGTAATAAATACATATATATATATATTATTTAGCAAAGATTTTCACCACCATGAATATCAATAATGAAACTTACCATGAATGAATCCCCTTAATTAGCTTGTAAATAACTGATCATCATAGCGCCTATTATCTCTAAAAGCCTAGCATGAGAAGCAGAAAGAAAGATATAGCCAAAGACAACTTGCCAACTTCCATCTTCAACACACACACATATATATAGATATAGAGAAGAAGAGTTGTCGGCAAGTCATCCTTGGCTGAACCATACTTTCTGAGCCTACATGTAAGGCTGTTAGAGAGTTGATGAACCAGAAGAAGAAGAAGAAAGAGTGTGTGAGAGTGAAGGAAGAATGTGCAAGTGAGTCTTATATATAATTTGAGGTGGGGTTGGTGCAATATTTTGAAAAATGGAACAATTTATACATTATCTTGTATCGAGAGGGTAGAGATGATCATGAGGAGGACAGCTTTACATGGATATCATAACTTTTGGCCCATTATAGAATAAAGTGATAAGGTTCCTTCTAAGTTTCATCCCCTCCTCATTCCCAAATTTAGTTGTTAATAATAATAGAGTACCCACACATTTTATATGATTGTCACAAATGACATCTCAAAATAAAATTTTATAATATTTAAAAAATACATTTATTAACAACTAGTGAGTTTATATATAATAGAAATATAAGTTGGTTCATTCCTTAGCTGAAAGTTTAAAATTTTGAGTTTGTTGATTACTAATATAGTGTCAGAATTTGTCTGGGTTCGCATTAATTTATTTCTATATTTATTCTGTTATATGTCAAGATAGAAAATGTATTAGAAAATTTTATATTATTAGTTGGGCCTTTGAACCCTTGAGTTTTTAGGGTTAGTAACCATATATACTTGACATTTATTGGTATACATATAAAACATTGAGACAGAGATTAATAATGAGAGAACTCAGGTAAGTTTGAAGAAGATGAAGGGTCCATGTCAAATGAAATTTGGAGGAAAGTAAAATAAGAGCAGAGATGATGGCATAATTAGTAGCAGGTGTGTGGGGGTGTGGTGTGTGTCTGCAAAAAATGGTTGAGTAGTCTAGGGAAGTGAATGGACTCGAAGATCAAGGACTGTTTTAGCACTCAATACAATACATATATAGACTTATTCCTTTATTTCCCCTTTAGGTTCATGTTCATGTTCATGTTCATGTTCATGTTCATGTCCCTTGGTTTGCAAAAAAGACACTCCTATCTTGTTCTTTTTTTTTTTTTTTTCTTTTTCTTTTGTTTATTCAGATTTCAGACCCCTCTCTCTCTCTCTCATCTCTATAGTTTCAGACTCTTCATTGAATCAATAATTCAGTGAATGAGAAACTTATCATGAAGTGGGGACTCAACTAACTGTTTGAGATAGCTAATGATCATTTTGTAGCAGAAGCAGATAGCCAAATACTGTAGATGCCTGGCCAGGCCAGTCCCAATCTTTATAAAAGTGAAGATGCTGTAGGGACAAATGCAAGTAGATGGCAGAAAATTAATGATATAAGTAGCAGAGATGTTTAGAGCCACATTTAGGACTGCGTGTCTTAAAGAGAAACACTATTTGCAAATTTTACCACATCTAAAAAACTTACCAATTACAGACAATTTAATAATAGAACTGTCTTTTCAATCTGTGAATCTTTTATGTTATATCATTATATACTAAGTGGGTCATTTTGTGGTTTTTTTTATTTTTTCTCATTTTGAATTTTTATATTAAAGTATTAGAAATTATTCCTTAAAACTTTTCAATCCAAAGAAAGGTTCTAGGCATGCATTTTCTCGATATGGACCCAAAAATTGTTGCTTTAAAATGCAAATTGTGTGGCTCTCTAGCTACTTTGGTGTTAACAACTCATAGTTCAAACTAAGCGACTCTATATCTTTCAAATTTTATCCCAGTGATAGTGGACCATATTGCTTCAATGTATATTCCATTTCCTCCTTTTTTGTCTTTTAGGATAAAATTTGAAAATCTGTGATAAAATCACAGATAGCTAGCTAGGTCATGATTTCAATCTTTTAAAGAAAAAGATAGTGGCTCTTGTCCTTTCCGGGAAGGGGCATCTCAGAAAAGTTTTGTGATTCTCTGTCTCTACTACCACTAACTCTCTTTAACAATTGTTCGAGTTTTCCCTCAAAAAACCTTAGTAGTACTATTCTGTATATTAAAGTTAGATCATGTAAACAAAATCATATTGGTGTTTTAGACTTTTCTTTAATGATTAATGTCCAAGGTTAAGTTGGTTCATGAATTAACGTATGTAATTTTCAGGAATTTTGAGTTTATGAAAAGAAGAAAATCTTTGATGTATCTACATGGTGTAATGCACCCAATCACTAAAATTATGTCCTGTAGTATGACAGACGGATAGAAAACTATAATTGTACTCAATTCATTGAACAGACAAAGAGATAACTATAATAATTATAATTGAGAACTGATTAATGGAACCAAAAGATAATCCCATCTACAACAAAACCAAAAAGTTGTGGTTGCAGGCATTGGCCCATTTGAAATAATTTTTTTAAAAATACTTTTAACTTTTTTAATAAATTAGAATTTAAAAGCTGTTTGTTAAATCTTTTGTAAGCAGTTTATTGAAAAATTTGAATAAAAGTTAAAAGTTAAAAACTAAAAATGATCCAACTAAAATTCAGCTTCTAGCTTAAGCGGAAAGTTAGTCATAACTTTTAATAAAAAAAAAAAAATTGGATCAAATTATCCCACATCTTATATTAAAATTATAAAAAAAAATAACCTTAAACATTAAAAATTAGAAAATAATAACTAATAATCAATTAAAAATAATTAATATTTTTTATTTTCCATATTTTGATACTAATAAAATAAAAAATATATAATTAAACCAGATCAAATTTTTTTTATCTTTAATATTTTAAAAAATAATTAAAAACCATACTAGTATTTATTTATTATCTAAAAAATGGTTTTTATAATTAATATTAGAGATAATTAATAAATTTAATTAAGTCTATTTTCATATTAAATTTAAAGTACAAATATTTAAATATATTTAATATATATAAACATAATTTTCACCAATAAAATAAATTAATTAATTTGACTAAAATATCTATTTTAATCATTTTATAAGTCCACACAAATTTAATTATATAGTCTACTAAATATTTTAATAT
This sequence comes from Xanthoceras sorbifolium, assembly GCA_003430845.1. NCBI lineage: Eukaryota > Viridiplantae > Streptophyta > Magnoliopsida > Sapindales > Sapindaceae > Xanthoceras > Xanthoceras sorbifolium. The sequence goes on along the minus strand of CM010619.1, from coordinate 18,989,917 downwards.
AACTTTTTCAAACCCATAATACTTTTAAAAATAGTGTGTATCAAATATTCAGTAATTTTTTCTTAAAACTACAATCATATTAATTTTTTAAGAAAAGCTAAACCTTTATCAAACTAGCGTATAATTTGATAGTAATCTTTTCTTAAAACTATAGTCACATCTATTATTTTTAAAAAAGCTATACCTCTATCAAACTAGCTCATAATTTAATAGTAATTAAACTTCTCAGTAATGTTAAAGCTGAGAGTTTGAATCTTTTCAAGTTAAAAAAAAAAAAAATTGCTTTAATGGGAAGTATCTAGGTAGGGTTCCATATTAATTGCACTTCTGCCCCCTAATATTTCTATAAAGAATTTCTTAAACGAAATAGAAAATAATTTAATCATTAGGTTGTTGGATTGGATTCCTTTTGGGAACAGTAAATAATTAATGCAATTATGATAGTGTTCTAAGGTACAAGTTAAACATGTGTACAAACGTGACATGAATAAATGTATAATGTAGCATATTTACAAAAACAATTTTCTAAAATCTAAAACTATTTGTAATTTTTTTTTTTTTTAACAATACGTAAGATTGCATATTATTTTGTTATCATGTGTATTTGCCTATTTGGGGAAATGTTGACACAATCATGTTATAAATACAATTCGTCACTTTGATTTTAAATTAGAAATAGTATATGTGATTGTCATTTTTCATTTCTAATTTACAGAAAATTCAACTAGTGTTACACATAAATCTTAGTTTATAAGGCACATGTTAGTACAATCTTATTCTAAATACGACACGTCACCTTAATATTAAAAGTATATATAACTGATATTTTTCAGTACTAATTTACAGAAAATTCAACTGATATTACACATAAATCTTGGTTTATATTGAAAACGTTAACACAATTTTATTCAAAATACAACACATCACAACTAATTTTAAAAATATATGTGACTGTAATTTTTCAGTACATGTTAGCACAATCTTATTTTAAATACAACATGTCACTTTAATTTTAAAAATATAGGTAATTATTATTTTCCAGTACTAATATACAGAAAATCTATCTTATGTTTTCCTAATTTGAGTTAGATTGCCATATTTTACGGATAATCATGTGTAAGATTCATGCATGGATGTCATAAGTACGTATTCTTGAAACTTGCACCTACGTGTCACTTACCCCAAAAAGAAAAGAAAACTTGACGATTTAAATAAGTTTTTGGTAGCCTTAACTTGTGCACATCTAGAAAATTATAGAAATTGTCATTCCAAGTCAGATCATTTATTGTATTCATTCTTCTTGTTTCTTATAAATTGTTAAAAACTTGTTTTACTCTTATTTTAAATTCATAATATCATGAAAAAATGGACAACAAATTTCCCATCTGAATTCTTTACAAGAATATTTTTCAATTTTATTTTTTTAATAGTCTACAATTAAAAGGAAATATTTTCTCAATACAGTTGAAATTGAGGAGAGCTAATGAACATTTTCATGATTTGTGACCATAAATAGACCTTTTTGGGATTATAAGTTATTTGGAAAATTACATAGGTTATATTAATTGTACTCAATTCGTTAGAGATAGAAGTACCATTGCCCAATGTGGCTCGGTGGTAAAGTATGTCAAAAAATAAAAATAAAAATAGAGATAGAAGTAGGAAATTTAGTAAAATTGCCCAAACAGTAGTCAATAATTGCAAAACTACCCAGGGTCCACTAATTTTTGCAACCTCTACCCAAAGACTTTGTTTGGACAAATTTGCCCTTACTTTCACATTTGACCCAGACTCCACGTTTTCACTTTACATTTTTTGACCTCCTTGTTTTTACGGCTGTTCATCTCAACTGCTGTTCATCGCCGGTGTTGTTCGTCTTCTTCGTTTGTGTTCTCTACTGCTGTTTGTCTTCTTCGTTTCGTCTTCTTCGTTTTGTTTGTGTTTGCAGGTTCCGCCGTAGTCGCGTTCTTCTTCAACCACAGCAAGGAAATCGTCTTCTTCTGTTCTTCTTCAAAGTAAGGAAAAATTTCTTCTTGTGATTATTTGTTTACAAATTTGTGTTTTGGGCATCGGGTCACGTCTGGCCGATGATTTTGTTTCATCGGGTCACTGTGTCTAAGTGGCCCGATGAAACAAAACCATCGGCCAGCTGAGACCCGATGATTTATTCATTGGGTCACAGCAACTAAATCGTCTTCTTCTTCCGTGGTAACATTCCACACCGATTGAAATCGTCTCCTCCTTCTGATTTTTGGTGTAGAGGTTTGTGTTTTGGGCATCGGGCCACGGGTGGCCGATGGTTTTGTTTCGTCGGGCCAGTACCTCAGTGGCCCGATGAAACTAAACCATCGGCCACCCGAGACCCGATGAGTTTTTCATCGGGTCTTCGCTGACAAATGGTTTTGTTTCGTAGGACACAGTGGCCCGATGAAACTAAACCATCAGCCAGCTGAGACCCGATGAGTTTTTCATCGGGTCTTCCCTGGCCGATGGTTTTGTTTCGTAGGACACCGTGGCCCGAGGAAACTAAACCATCGGCCATCTGTGACCCGATGAAAAACTCATCGGGTCACAGCTGGCCGAAGGTTTTGTTTCGTCTGGTCACAGTGGCCCGAGGAAACAAAACCGTCGGCCAGCCGTGGCCCGATGATTAAATGTCATCGGGCCACCGCGACCCAACGGTTTTGTTTCATGGTGGCACCGTGGCCCGATGAAACAAAACCGTCGGGTCGCGGTGGCCTGATGACATTTAATCATCGGGCCACGGCTGGCCGATGGTTTTGTTTCATCGACCTGATGAAACTACACTATCGTCCAGCCTGCAACCATCACCATGAAACAAAACCAGATGAAATCAAAGCATCGGGCCACCGCGACCCGATGCTTTTGTTTCATGGTGGCACCATGGCCCGATGAAACAAAACCATCGGGTCGCGGTGGCCCGATGACATTTAATCATCGGGCCACGGCTGGCCGATAGTTTTGTTTCATCAGGCCGATCAGACTAAACCATCGGCCAGCCTTGCAAGTATCACCATGAAACAAAACCAGATGAAATCAAAGCATCGGGCCACTGCGACCCGATGAAATTAAATCATCGGGCCAGCCTGGTTTGATGAAATAAAATTTATATTTGTATTGTAAGCGTTATATTGTTTAGTTTGTTGATGAATTCGAATTTTTTTTTTTTTATGCAGGCTAATATTCAATGGCAAGTGACAAGTTGATTGACACTATGAAAATTAAGGAAAAAAAATTTTTCCTATGCCAAAATGACGACGTATTCTAAATGGGGCTGCATCGGGCTGCTTAAGAGTAAACTCACGGAACGTCAACAACAAAAAATAAGAGGAATGTGTTTTGGGCATTTCTTAGATGTTAATGAAATATGCTTCACGGGTCAATTTTGTCATCACATTTTGTTGCGGGAGTGCCATGTGGACAATGCTGAAAATGAAATGTGGTTTGTGATTGGTGGGAATAGAATACGGTTCAGTGCAAACGAGTTTTGCCTTGTGAGCGATCTACGTCTTGGGGATACAGTCGTCCCTACTATACAGGAAGATGATATGTGTAGAATTTGGCAGAAATATTTTAAGGGAGCGAAAAAGGTGACTGGAACCAAATTGCAAAGTTTGTTCGAACGTCTGGAGGAAGAAAATGATGATGATGATGACATGATTAAACTAGCTTTGTTGCTGATCTTAGAGATGACATTGCTTGGAAAGGACCTGAGGACTAAGGTCGAATATTGGGCAATGAAGTTAGTTGATAATTTAGAAGAATTCAATCGGTTCCCATAGGGTTCCTATCTATATTCAAGGACATTCAACTCTTTATCGACCTGTTGCAAAGGTCGAGATCAGAAGTTTATGGAGAAGGCTCAAAAGGATTCGAGCCATACAGCAGAGAAGATCAACCTGTATGGATTTGTCTATACTTTTCAGGTAATTTTAAGTGTTTAACTTTTTTTACCCTTAACTTCTTTAAAACTCTTATTGAAACATGGTTTTGTTTTATTTGCTAGGTGTGGGCAATTGAAGCGATTCCGCTGTACTCAAAGAATAATTTTGCTACCAGGGTGTCTCGTACAGCCCATCGTATTCTGAACTGGGAAGTGAAAACGAGTCCTGGATATGAGGCTTTGAGAACTAAGATTTTCAGTAGGCGAAAGGTATGAACTACATTCAAAGACTTCTGTTAGGTATATAAATTTTTATTATAACGCTATGTGGGCTGTTTTTTTTTTTTTTGGGTTAGATTTCAACGTTTAAAACTTTGAAACCAACGGAGGAAGAATTGAAGTTGTCCTATTTTACGGGGTTGGAGACGGCTGCGATCTCAAATGATCAGTCTGCCCCAGATATAGAGATTGGTGATCAGGAAGATGACGAGTATTGTGATGAGAATCATAGTGATGATGTTGCTGAAGAAGAGCAACCACAACCGAAAGATAAGCAAGCTGAAATACAAGAAGAGCGGCCTATTGGACGGAGGCCATCGGTATGTTGCCAATATTGTCCCTTAATTGTATTGTTCATTAAATATTATGTAAATGTTAATTTAACTTTTTCTTGGACATTATGCTAGGACTCACAAGATTTGCATAGAAAATTGGATGGCCTCCACACAGAAGTAGCCTGTCTACAGACTTCTATGACCGCACTGAATGATAAAGTTGACAAAGGGTTTGCAACCCTACAAACAGAACTTGATGAGATGCGGAAAGGAGTTGAGAAATTGATTGAAGTTGTCTGCAAGACAGGAGGCAGTAATGAAAAATTTGCAGCTGGAATTGAGGTGCCAGAGGTAATTTATTTTTTATTTAATCACGTCAAAATTTGTCATTTCCTTTTTGACATTGTATTAACCGTATACTGTTCTATTCACTGCATCAGAGTGACGACATCTTTGATACAACCTACAATGTGGACTGTAACACCCCCTGACCCGACCCGACTGGATCGACCCAGGAAGCGCTACCGGGTTTTCAAAACTTTCTAAATTCACTTTATATATTTTAAAACCAGTGAAAATCATATCAATTTGTAATTTAAAAATATGTTTCTAGTGAGCCCATCAAATTTTATTTTTTTAAAAAATTTCGGCAGAGTTCCCTCTGTTTTTCTGATTTCCCAAAACCTGTTTTTCAAACAAATCTCAAATCAATATAAAATTCACATCAACACTTCAAATATCATTTTCAATCAAATGCACACTCTGCCGTTTAGTGCGACTTTCAAATAGTTTTTAAAATAAAACCATTCATACTTGCTTAGTTACAGTCTTTTGAAAAACATAAAACAATTAATTACAACACATAATTACGGAACATACTTATATAACTCAATTACAAGTTTTCTGTATATGCATGCATAACTAATTAATTTATACAGGAATATATATAACTACCCAAAATGTGGTGACTGTGACTCTGAAGATCTGCCTGCAACTCCCTCTTCTTCAATCTTTTGCTTCTCCAATATCCTGGTTACCTACGCGTGATAAACATCAACGCGCTAAGCATATAGCTTAGTGGGTGTACACTAAATAAAATCCAATATCATATAAACACTAGATTGTAAATTCAGAAATTCAGAAAGTTATATATATATATATATAGAAATAAGCAAGAAAGCTTTAAGTCAAAATTTCAGAAATATAAATATATATAAAACAAATTGTAATATGATTGAAAACACTAAATGTTAAACTCAGAAATTCAGATACATATATCACTAAACCATAAAACTTAAATACAGAATGGCAGAAAGATATATATATATATATACATTCAAAAGTTTCTGGGTTTCAGTTTCAATATCATTTCTTTATTTTCCATAACATTTTCTAACTATCAATTCTCAATTAGGCCCTTGATACATATAACAGGGTTCGCAGGACTGGATTACGGGTTATTCGGTATCGGAACCAACAGGAACTGCCCGCCGAATATATATATATATATATATATATATATATATATACAGTCGGGTTTCCCATTTCAGCATCGGAACCAACAGGAACTGCCCGCTGAAATGGCATCCCTATACAGGTGTTATTTCCGACATCGGAACCAACTAGAACTACCCGTCGGAAACAGCTTCACTCTAGGATTGGCCACAACGGTGACTACTAATAATCCATAGAGTGATATCAATACAGAAATATCGGCGCAGTACTGCTAAATGTACCCAATTGACATGTCAATCTCCTATATCCATATATCCCTATACATATATCAGGGCCAAAATCAAAGGTCAGATATTACAGATATTTTATCCACTTTTCAAACAACTTTCAGATAATCAAAATTTTCTCAATTTATCCAAACTTTAATATTCATTAACAGTTATAAAACAAGATAATCATAATATATCAAATAACATATACGGGAAATATAAATACATAAAATAACATAATACAGAAAATCAAAATCATTAAATTCGTTGTAATCACAATTTTCGTATCTCAAAATCAGTTTCAAATATGATTCACCAGTTCATTCTATCAAAACTTGGGAATAACAGAAAATCTTTCACAATCAATTCATTTAATTCGAAAATCAACAAATATAAGTTTCAATCAAAATCAATAATTAGGAAACCAACAATATTCGTAAAACGTTAGTTGTAGATCAGGTTTTGGAAATATACATTTAGATTCAAAATTATATATTCTCATAATATTGTACAAATAATTTCAACAATATACATAAATGAAATACAAATATATATATATATATATATATATATATATAATCAATACGAGTATATAAAATCCAGAAATATATTTCTAAAATTACTAAATCAAAACACATAACAAAAATAGTTGCAGAAACAAGTGTCCACCAAACCTGATTTCCGTTTTTCGCACAGTTTTACTTATGGGTTTCCTTTTTCCTTTCTTTTTCTTTTTTTTTCTCTTTTCTTTCTCCTTCCTTTCTTCTTCCTTTCTTCTTCCTTTCTTCTTCTTTCTTTTCTCTTCTTCTTCTTCTCTTCCTCTTCTTCTTCTTCTTCTTCTTCTTTCTTTTCTTTCTCTTTCTTTTCTTTCTCTCTCGGTCTTCCTCAGTCTCTCTTTCTCTCTGTTTCCTCTGTTTTCTCTTTTCTGGAGACTTCACGTCTCTATTTTTTTTTTATAAAATTTTGGTCGTCGCGACCTTTGGTCGTCGCGACCTGTGGTCGCGGTGACCAGGTCGCGTTGCTCTCTGGAGCAACTCCACCGCCTTCATCGCGATCACCCATTGCGGTACCCTGGTCGCGATGGTGGTCGCGATGCTCACTGCCAGGATTTTCACTTTTTCCTCGCGAGCCAGTCATTGCGATCTTTGGTCGCGATGACCAGGTCGCGATGCTCACTGCCAAGAATCACCATTTTTCATCGCGAGCAACTCATCGCGATCTGTGGTCGCGATGACCAAGTCGCGATACTCACTATCTCAGTTTTCAATCTTTATGCATCATTTCTGGACCGTTCCATCTGGTCCACCTGGAAACCATAAAAATAAACATACTTTTAATTACATTTACACCCCTCAACTCACAAACTTTTTTTATCCATATATGTAAAATTAATTATCCGAAATTTGGGATGTTACATGGACGATACAACTGATCTTAGAAATGATGAAGCAAAGGAGGAGGGTGTTGAACCCGATCAATGCCTACAGCTTACTATTTACCGTCCTCCCTCTCCCTTGCCGAATATCGTGAGTGCCACAGGTAATCAGAGTGTCGAAGCTCTTGAAAAAAAAGCATTCGGCGTAAGATATGGTATGAGGGCGCGAAAGCATTCTGCATTCGTATCTAGCCCGTACATTGACCCGACTAAGCCAAAGAAGCAAAAGACACGGTCTGCAAATCCAATTAAGTTCGAGCCATTAAAACCGGTTCATAAGGAAGTACAGTCGAAGTACGAGACTTTAAAAAAAAATAACAACCCTTCACAAAATTTCTCCTTGATATGTTGTCCAATAAACTGTGCACTAGCCTTTCTATTCCATGAAAACCTTTTCTCCATTGAGCAACTGTGTTTGTCGTCAAATCTTGTAATCCCAAAAAAATCAGTGTTTGTAATCTTGAATGCATGTAGCCGCCATTTGCATTCTCCAACAGCACAACGTACCTCAAAACATGAAGTATCAGACTTCTACACTTTCAAATTGAAACGATTTGCAGCAGCGTACCTTCTTAGTTGGGAGTGCAACTCTTTCTTACTGTCAAAGACTTCCCCATTTGCAATCAGAATCGGCATAGCTCTCGAAGCTACTTCAACATCATTAATTGAACACATTACAGACGTGGCTCGAACCAACCCTTCATTACTGTTTCCAACACCCTGAACATCTTGGGACTTCTCATTATCTCTGACTTCGTTACTGAAATCATCAACAACTTGAAATTCATCATCAACCGTAGCATCATTTAAATTTGGTGTGTAGCCCTCCCGAATGTAGTTACTTCCCTTCGATGAAGGAAACTGAAGATTGATGGGATGGTGTTGTTGATTAGATGACTCTGGAAAACATTGCTGCTGCAATTGTCGGTCACTATGCTTAATCTCAGACACGGTTATACAAACTAAAGGGTTAACATTCTTTTGACGTAATAATATTACAACATCATCATCATCACTTATCTCTACAGGCATGCTTGGGCGGATGGTATGAGCAACCGTCTTTATAATGACTCGAAAGCAGTTTCTGTCATTCCCAGTAACGGCATACACTTTATCTAATAGTTGAGCATAAGTTGCTTCTCTTGGAAATAACACCCATTTTGATCTCTTGCCATCATACCAATAAACCCCTTGTTCACATACCCAATGTCCATCCCAGTTAATTATCAATTGCACATCATCCATGCTCCTTCCTACATTCAAATAAAAAATGTAAATAAAACTTATCGAAGGGCCAAGGCCATCGGGCCGCCATGTGAAAATACATGATGAAACAAAACCATCGGGCTAAGGCCATCGGGTCCGCCATGTGAAAATACGTGATGAAACAAGGCCATCGGGCCGCCATGATGAAAATACATGATAAAAATCATTGGGCCAAGGCCATCGGGCCGACATGATAAAACCATCGGGCCGCTATGTCAAAATACATGATGAAACAAAACCATCGGGCCAAGGCCATTGGGCCGTCATGATGAAAATACATGATAAAAACCATCGGGCCAAGGCCATCGGGCCGCCATGTCAAAATACATGATGAAACAAAACCATCGGGCCGGCCGCCATGTCAAAAGACATGATGAAAACCATCGGGCCAAGGCCATTGGGCCGCCATGTTAAAATACATGATGAAACATAACCATCGGGCCAAGGTCATCGGGCCGCCATGTCAAAAGACATGATGAAAACCATCGGGGCAAAGCCATCGGGCCGCCATGTGAAAATACATGATGAAATAAAACCATCGGGCCGCCATGTCAAAATACATGATGAAACAAAACCATCGGGCCAAGGCCATCGGGCCGCCATGTCAAAATACATGATAAAAACCATCGGGCCGACATGATAAAACCATCGGGCCAAAAACGATAAAAAAACATGAAGAAAAACCATCGGGCCAAACGCATCGGGCCAAAACCATCGGGTCGGCATGATGAAAAAAAAAAATTTATAAAAATTCGTTCTTCATTTTTTTGATGGAGGATTAACAAATGTGAAATGCCTACAACTGATTCAAAACCCATAAAGATGTGCATTGACTAAAAAAAAAAAGTTTAACACTAACCTTGGAATTTTTGATAGAGAAAAAGACTTTGTGAGATGGATCGATGGTTTATTTGCAAGAGATAACTTGAGAATTTCTTGGCTTAGGTTGGGTAAGAGATTTATGGAGAAGAGAAGAGAGGAAAAATAAGAAAATGTGAAGAAGAGAAGAGAAGAAGCGACGACGAGAGAACTGGCTGAGGTGAAGAAACTTGTCTAGATAAAGAAGAAGAAGAAGAAGAAGACAGTGCAGTGGTCAAATGTAAAAGTAAGGGCAATTTTGTCTAAAAAAAGGCTTTGGGTAGAGGTTGCAAAAATTAGTGGAGCTTGAGTAGTGTTGCAACTGTTGACTACTGTTTGGGCAATTTTGCTAAATTCCCATAGAAGTATAAGAAAGTATAATCTATTACCTAAATAGTAGTAAATTACAGCTTCTTACTTCTTAGTAAATGTTATTTCCATAGATGAAAACAAAAATGTTAAATGACAATTCTGGACATAACTAATCCATAAATGAACTTTAAAAAGTGAACAGACATAAAACCTTTGTTAATTAAGACTTACAAACACTGATTAATGAAACCAAAAATAATTCCACCATTAACTAAACCTAGAACTTGCTTTAATGGCAAATAAAGAACAGTACGATTCTACATTAATTGTACAGGTGCCCCAAGGTTAAGTTCCTAATATTTCCGGTGCTAATATGGAGAAAATCCAACTCATGTTATACAAAAATCTTAGTTTAATTTATGGGGTACATAGCACAATCCTATTCTAAATAAGAGATTTAGCACAATTCTATTCTAAATAGAACACATCACTCTAATTTTAAAAATACATGTGACTGACTCAACTAGTGTTTAACAGAGACATTAATTTATGTTAGCACAAATCTATTTTAAATACATCACAATCATTGAGATCTTAATTTATGGTGTACATATTAGCATAATTCTGTTTTAAATATAATACAGTCACTTTGATTCAGAAAAATACATGTAATTGTTATTTTCAGTACTGACCTGCAGACTGTCAATTTCAATACTTATCTACAGAAAATTCAACTGGTGTTGCATTGAAATCTTAGTTTCAGTTGAATTGTCCTATCTAGCTGCTACATGTCAGGAGGTGCTAACATTCATGCATGTGTTTGAGAGTTATCTATGATTGTTCTTCAAACTTTCACCTTCTGCACTTATCCTAAAAGGAAAAGAAAACTTTAATTCTTGAACAAGTGAACATATATATATAGATAGTTACTGTCCAGTTATTTGGAAAATTACACATTGATGAAAATTTGTAACTTCTTTCTTTGTTGTAACTCTTGATTCTGCTTTCACAGGCATTAGTCCTTGTATGGACATGCAGAGAGAACCTAAAACACTTCAGGTTTTTAATGCAATATACAACAGGTAGTTGTATTATTATTATAACCAAATTTTAATTTTCTGATGAATGACTCAAGAACAAAACCAATAACAATGACAATGTTGCTGATATATGAAAAAACAACGGAACATAAACTTTTTGATGAAAGATAAATCAGAATGAAAATCTCGACATCAGAATTTTTAATCTTGCATCCATTACATGGCTTTTAACACCTCTAACTGCATATATCGTCTTTCAACAGCCTCTCGTAACTGGTCAAGTGCTACGCGTCTGCGTTTTGCCTTGTTCGTCAATCTGCTAGAATTATTACAATTCACTTAGCAGCAGCAACATTGCTAGTAATGTTCTCTGGAGATTGTCTATCATCTGTCAATTTGTTAGCATAGACCTCTTCTCTTTTAGTTTCATTATTTGTAAACTCAAATAGTTAAATTTAAAAAACGAGAAAAACAGAACAAATACTCATTAACATGTAATTTGTGTATCCAAGCAAGCATGTGCAGGCCTAACGTGAGTAAAGTCAAGTTTCATACCTTTAAATGTAAATAAGCTGGTACTCTTTTGACATAACACTAGGGATCTGCAAATAAGAAAACAAATATTATTAATTATTAATTTATGGTGTAAATGTTAGCACAACTCTCTTTTAAATACAACATTGTCACTTTGATTTAGAAAAATATATGGAACTGTCATTTTCAGTATTGCTCTGCAGACTGACATTTTTAATACTGTTCTGCAGAAAACTCAACTGGTGTTGCACATAAATTTTAGTTTCAATTGGATTGTCTTATCTTGCCGCTATATATCATGTGCTAACATTTATGCATGTGTTTCAGAGTTATCCATGTATTTCAGAGTTATCCATGATTGTTGTTGAAACTTTCACCTTCTTCATTTACCTTAGAAGGAAAACAAAACATTACTTCTTGAACAAGTGAACATATATATATATATATATATATATATATTCATGCTTTTTTACCATAATTGTAGACCTTTTCAGATTATAAGTTACTATCCAGTTATTTTGAAAATTACACATTGATAAAACCTGTGACTGTCTTTCTTTATTGTAACTCCTGAAGTCCTGATCCTGTACATTTGTTTCGTCTTTTTGTTATCTCATCATCATCTTAAAAGTTTTCTGCTTTTCACAGGAATTAGAGAAGCTAAAACTCTTCAGGTTTTTAACGCAACATATGTATATTATACCAAATTTTAATTTTTTGATGAATGACTCAAGAATAAACCAAGGACAATGACAATGTTGCTGATATATGAAAAAACAGCAGAACAAAACTTTTCGATTAAGGATCAATCAGAACGAAATCTCAACATTAGAATTTCTAATCTTGCATTCATCTCATAGCTTTTAACACCTCTACCTGATCGATAGCTAACTGCATATATCGTCTTTTGACAGCCTCGTCCGTCAATCTGCTAGAATTATCACTATTCACTTAGCAGCAGCAACATTGCTTGCTAGTAATCTTCTCTGGAGATTGTCCATCATCTGTTAATTTGTTAGCATAGACCTCTTCTCTTACATTGCAACACATGACCATTATTCCAGGTTTATACAAAAAGTCGGTTCATCTATTACATGGACAAAAATTCTTAATAGCTCTTTCACTCCAGTAATGGAGAGAGGAACCCTTAAAATAGTCCTATCAACAATTTCATTTCTTAGTTCAAATGATAAAAATGTCACTTTTTTAGTAATTAAATAATTTATTTCAATAACTATAATACTAATAATTTGCATATTTGATTCACAACATCAGTTTCACGATATTATCCATTAACAAATAAACTCACACACGATCTATTGGAGTTTGATTACCAGAAAATATCTTCCTGAAAAAAAAAAATCAATATTAGAATCAAATTTGAATGCACAAACGCATCATTATTAGAATCAAACATAATTTGAACACCAAAACATATAATATTAATAATTTTCTAGTTCTTTATAAAATAATAATAATTTTCTAAATTTTTGTTAGAGATTATACTTTATAAAATCATTTTAATTCTCCATATAACTTTTTTAAATTTGTTGAATTTTTTGTTTTTAGAAATAAAATGTAATCATACAGAGTTCAGAATCCAAAGAACAAGAGAAAGGTATGGAGAACTCAGAGTATAAAACATTAAAAAAAAAATTAAATTAAATTGAAAATATACTTGCAGTGTTTGGTTAGATATTATTTCAATTTTGAAAAATAAATGAATAAATATTTTCCAAAAAATGAAATATTCATTTAATGGCTTGGGTCAATACCAAGAGGTCTAAAATGTCTAATACAGGCCCAATACGAATTCATTGTCAATAGGCCCAGGCCCAATACATTTTACGAACAGGCGTATAATTTAATGTTTATTGTGTTGATCTACTCAACATCCATTGGCGATGGATGAGGAGGAGAAAAACTCGTTACATGCCAAAAAAAAAAAAAAAAACCAATTGATGCTATAGAAATCTTAGTTTATGGGGCGGGGAACACGTTAGTATAATCTTATTCTTAATACAATACGTCATTTTGATTTTAAAAATACACGTGACTATTATTTTTCAATATTAATCTGCAGAAATCCAACTGGTGGTACCTAAAAATCCTAATTTATGAGCACACATTAGTACAATCCTATTCTAAATATAATACGTAACTTTGATTTTAAAAATATACGTGACGGTCATTTTTCAGTAATAATCTACAGAAAAACCAACTGATGTTACAAAGAAATCCTAGTTTATAGGCACATGTTAGTATAATCATATTCTAAATACAACACGTCACTTTGATTTTAAAACTAGGCGTTATCGTTATTTTCAATACTAATATGCAGAAATCCTAGTTTATGAGGCACACTTTAGTACAATCTTATTATAAATATGATACAGTCACTTTGACTTTAAAAATACATATGACTATCATTCTCAGTACTAATCTAAAAAAAAAAACCTAACTGGTGTTGCACATAAATCTTAATTTATGGGGTACACGTTAGGACAATCATGTTCTAAATACAACACTGTCACTTTAATTTTCAAAATACACGTGACTGTTATTTTCCATACTAATTTTTAGAAAAGCTATCTGGTGTTGCACATGGGAATGCCTATCTTACGTATAATAATGTGTTAATATTCATCCATGTATTTTAAAAGGGAGAACATATACTCACATTAAATTGTAACTTGTGAATATCCAGCAAGCCCTAACATTGTGTAACGTCAAGTTTCATACACTTAAATGTAAATAAGTTGGTATTCTTTTGACATAACACTAGGTATCTGCAAATAAGAAAACAAATAGTATTAATTCTTTGTACTAACTTTCATATTTAGATTCATTCTTAATTTGCATTAATTCTATCTCATAACTTACATGTACAGCATATGTATACAACATTATATGAGTAGATATATGTAGTGACGCAAGGGCGACCCCTTTGAGGGCAGAGGGAACCCAGGTCCTCCCAAAATTTTTGGAAAAAAAGATTGTATATAATTTTTTTTAATATTTAATTTAAATATAAAAAAATTAAATATATATAGACCTAACCTCCCAAATTTTATCTTTTTGTTCCGCCCTTAATATGATATATTAATAAAAATTTTAAACAATTTGAGAATCCATGCAATTTTATATTTTAGCAATATGTAATATTATATATTATTTTTATCATCACGTGTATTTTGGGAACACGTTAGTGTAGTAGCCAAAATATGTATGGCCCAAAACATGGCCCAAAGACAAAGCTCATAGCTAAAAGAAGGGTACATTCCCATGTAGTACGACAAAGGCTTAGCGTGAAGACCAAGTCGCACGACATGGAGCATCCTTATGTAGACGTACCAGTTGGAAGAATATGTCGCACGACACGAAGCACTCGTGTAGTACGACGACGTACCAGTTGGAAAACTATGTCGCACGACACGAAGCACTCGTGTAGTACGACGACGTACCAGTTTGAAGACCTTGTCGCACGACATGTACCCTCATGTAGTGCGACCGTGCTACATCACCCAATCATGGTCCAGATTGACAAGAAACCTACATGTCGTACGACATAACATCTCCGTCGCTCCGAGGGAGACTAGATTGTGATCTACTTTGAAACAGGTCCTACAAAGTCATAATGACACTTGATGGCAGCCCGATCAAAAGAAGCACCCAGATGCTTTCTTGGTGGAAGACAGAGAAGAGAGAATGATGAGATCCCTCAAAAAGAAGAAGCATCAGTCTCCTATAAAGAGGAAGATAATCCCTCATAAGAGGGGACGGCCGAAAAACTGAGATCAAGAGATTACTAAGAAAAGCCACACCCCCCGGCCATTGTTGAGCTTCTCCGACCTTACACCTCCTTTGATCAGAAAAACCCCAACTGTGAAGATAGTAGGAAGTATTCCTCACTCATCCCCATTTACAAACATTACACTTTTACTAGCACTCGCTAACTTGACCGTCGGAGTGACTTTGGCCGGCACCACCCCGGTGTCCCAGAAGTCCTGCGGGTCACGTGCGTTCTGTCTTTGTAGGTTGTAGTGCCCCGTGTCCCCGAGCGATTTTTGAGGACTACAATTAGTGTAATCATATTTGAAATACCGTACGTTACTTTGATTTTAAAATTATTGGCGATTGTTATTTCCATATTTCCAGTATATATGGAGAAAATCCAATCGATTTTACAAAAAAAAAATTAGTTTATGGGAGTACCTTAGCACAATCCTATTCTAAATACAAGATTTAGCACAATTTTATTCTAAATTGAACACATCACTCTAATTTTCAAAATATACATGACTGTCATTTTTAGTACTGAAGAAAACTCAACCGGTGTTTTACAAAGATCTTAATTTATGGTGTAAATGTTAGGACAACTCTATTTTAAATACTATACAGTCACTTTGAGATCTTAGTTTATGGTGTATATGTCAGCACAACACCATTTTAAATACAACACGGTCACTTTGAGATATTAATTTATAGTGTACATGTTTAGCACAGCTCTATTTTAAATACAACACAGTCACTTTGAGATCTTAATTATGGTATAAATGTTACCACAACTCTATTTTAAATATCACACAATTACTTTGAAATCTTAATTTATGGGGTACATGTTAGAACAACTCTATTTTAAATACAATACGGTTACTTTGAGATCTTAATTTATGGTGTACATGTTAGCACGACTCTATTTTAAATATAACACAGTTATTTTAAGATCTTAATTTATGGTGTACATGTTAGCACAACTCTATTTTAAATATAAAACAGTCACTTTGATTTAGGAAAAATGCATGTAACTGTCATTTTCAGTACTGATCTACAGACTGTTAATTTCAGTACTGATATGCAGAAAACTCAATTGATGTTACACATAAATCTTAGTTTCAATTGGATTGTCCTATCTTGCCGCTATGTATCATGTGCTAACATTCATGCATGTGTTTCACCTTCTTCACTTACCCTAAAAGGAAAAGAAAACTCTACTTCTTGAGCAAGTGAACGTATGTATTCATACTTTTTTACCATAATTGTAGACCTTTTTAGATTATAAGTTACTGTCCAGTTATTTGGAAAATTACACATTGATAAACATTGTAACTTCTAATTTCTTTGTTGTAACTCCTGATCCAGTGCCATGAAGTTTCATTAGGTTCCAATTTGTTTCGTCTTTTTGCTATCTCATCATCATCTCAAAGTTATCTGCTTTTCGCAGGCATTAGAGTAGCTAAACTCTTCAGGTTTTTAATGCAACATACAACTACGTAGTTGTCTGCGTTCCGCCTTGTTGGTCAATCTGCTAGAATTATTACAATTCACTTAGAGCAGCAACCCAGCTAGTGTTCTCTGGACATTGTCTATCATCTGTTAATTTGTTAGCATAGATCTCCTCTTACATTGAGATCATGATGATCAACTCGCCCAGTGTAACCCATGACCATTATTCCATGTGTATACAAAATGCATCCTCTACGTGGTCTAGAGGTTTATACAAATAGTTTTACATAGACAAAAATTCTTACTTACGAGCTCTTTTCTCAATAATAATACAATGGAACAGTTAAAATAGTCTTATCATTAATGTTAATATTCAAACAATTTCATTTCTTACTTCAAATTATTAAAATGTCACTTTTTTTAGTAATTAAATAATTTCTTTCTATAACTTTAATACTAATAATTTGCATAACTGATTCACAACATCAGTTTCGCAATATTATCCATCAACATTATAAGAATTCCTTAACAAAATAAACTGACACACAATCTATTGGAGTTCCATCACCATAAAATATCTTCCTGAAAAAAATATATCAAAATTAGATTAATCAATATTAGAATCAAATTTGAATGCAGAAATACATCATTAGTAGAATCAAGCCTAATCCGAACACCAAAACATATAATAATAATAATAATTTTCTACTCCAAAAAAAAAAAATTCAATGTCTTTTTATTTTTCTAAATTTTTGTTAGAGAGTATACTTTGTAAAATCATTTTAATTCTCCATTTAACTTCTTTAAATTGGATCTAACTTTTTTTTTTAAAAAATATAAAATATAATTATTTTTTATTTTACCAGAATGTGTGGCTATATTTATATTATTTTATATATTTAAATAGAAACAACTAAATAAATATAGACAAACCAAATCCTATTAATTATTCTAGAATCTAGAATTTTTTTCCATTTTAAAATTGATTTATCCGCAGCAGCAAATGCTAGTAACAATATGGGTTTGGACGAAGCAAATTTAGTTATTATTCAAGTCAAAGTAAGCGAGGGTACTGCTGTGAAAAGATTAAAACCCCGAGCTCGAGGACGGAGTTATCTGATAAAAAGACCGACTTGTCATATAACTATTGTTTTGAAAGATATATCCTTATATGAATATGAAGAATTTGAAAAATATATCATGTACTCAAAAAAAACCTGGATTGATAATTAAAAAAAAGAAGAAAAATCTGACATGTCATGATACATATAGTAGTACTGGGGATTATTAAGTATAAAGTCTACCAAAAGGGGTCCATAACTTCCATTTTGGATGCTTGCCCTTACTCTTAGTTGGTTAGGGGAAGAGAGCATTTCTATCACAAAGGATTCAATCCATTTTGACAATAAGGACCACACAAATAAAATGGCTATGTACTCTTCCTCGAATCCTATTTTTCTAGATTGCGAGTCGAACGTGGTGAGCACTGCTGATCTACTTAAGTACACCTCCTATTTCGAGCTTTTATCTATAGTGAGGTTCATTCCTCCATATCTGGTTGCAGCATGGAACTTACCTAGAGGGACAGTCACAATATACGGGTTGATGTTGAGATGTGACGTAACCTTGGCTCTTGCTCAGCTTGCGCCTAATGGCTACTGAACATTAATGATGCTCCATTTGTTTTGGAAGTCTCTAGGTTTCCCACCACCTTCTCCAAACGAGATCAAAAACTATTATGGTCTCCATTTGTTCTTTTCTCAGATTTCACATGGGGAGCCATCATTTGTTTCCCTTGACCCTATGGCATATGGTGTTCCTGACCCATCTTTGAAGTTTTTGCCAGAACCAGTTGACATTAGGAGTTCTTCTAATGGACTACTCTGCTGCCAGGGTCGGACAGAATACAAAGCCTACTACATCTGCAATCCTACAACCAAGCATTGGCAGAAGCTTCCTAAACCCGACAATGATCATGGTACTGATCCTGCTGTCGTGCTCATCTTTGAGCCATCGTTATTGAACTTTGCAGCTGAGTACCAGCTGATTTGTGCCTTTCCATCTGAACTTGATGGACACGAATTTGAGATTTATTCCTCTTCCAAAGGATCCTGGAGAACTTCTGGTGAGATTTTCTTTGGCAATCGGGCGATCCGAACAAATTCAGGTGTTTATGCAAATGGTTCTGTTTATTGGCTGACACAGTATGATAGAATTCTTGCTTTTGATCTCAAAATGGAGCGGTCACAACTGATGTATGGCCATGGATCCTTGGGCGTGAAGGATGGGAAGCTTTGTACAACTTCTCTACACGGTTTTAAACTTTCTGTGCATCTGCTGTCTAATGCCTACACAAATACAATGCAGATGCATAGTCATACCAGGGCATGGAAAACACATGAGATTACTTTAGACCCTTCTGTTTTTACTGACTCTTATTATGATCGGGATGCTGTGCTATTTACAGGAAACGACATTGTGCTGTTCCGGGGAAGGGATTTACTTTATGTATACGATATGAAGACCCACACCCACAATTTCAAAAAACCGTTCCCGAACAAACCCATCGACATTGACAAATCTCAAGATAATAGCCATTTGTTTCTTATTGGATTCATCAACTGATTCATCAATAAGAATACAAAATTTGGCATCCTCAATTTCCTCCCGAATTTTATCCCAAACACAGTCAGCAAGAATCTTCAGTAACTCATATTGAATCATCGGTGATGTATACTTTACATTTTGAGCAGTATTATCCAAGACAACTCCAGCAATCACATTATTCACTCTTGCCTGCAACTTTATCAATTCAATAAAGTTTCCGCGATTAGTAGAATTGATGGATTCATCATTACCTCTAAAGGCACATCCTTGCAATGCTAACCACTTCACAGTTTCTATTGAAGTCTTGAGAAGCAATCGATTCTGCATAATTGCTTGTGAAGATTGTTTATTTATTCTTCTGTCAATATGCAAAGATGGGTCTTTCAAGTTTGCCCATTGCTGTATAGCCGTATTATGTAGTAAACGGTTATCATCACCTCCTTCATGTTTTTTCAATGGACAACTGTCTCCACAATTAACTCTCTTCCAATTGTTGAAACCACCAATAGTGAACGTGCGATATTGTGATGTACTACTATAAAAAGATAGCATGGAAAACAATATGCACGGTCATTTTCTATGGAGTACTCAAGCCATGAAAATTTTGTGAACCAAGAAAGTTGAAACCGACGATTTTGATTCCCACTTTCCGACAATGGATAGTTGAAAATAGGTTGACATGGTCCCATATCAATATAAACTCTTCGAACCTCATCTTGCTTATTAATAGGATATTGCCATATAGGAATACGCTTTCTGGGATCACGTTCAAAATAAGGAGTATCGATGTGAGATGGAGTATAGTCGTTCACAAAGTTAGACCTTTTAGTCTTGGAACGAGACTTTAGACTTGAAGTATCCATATCACTTAGAACATTTGACCTACTTAATGATTGACCATCATCTTTTTTATTGAAATAATGAAAGATATTTTTTCTTTTCATTACGACCTACAAAAATAATTAAATATATTTTAAAAAATCCAAAACAAAAATCACATTACAACTAATCATATACCGAAACTATAAAATTTCTAATGGAATAGGAAAAAATTATTTAGCATAAAAATTCCTAATTTCCTAAAATTATGTTCATACAAAACTACTAACCTTAAAAAAAAACTATTAAATCATAAAAGATGTACATAATAAGAAGAAATATTTAATTAGTATTAATTTAAATAAACAACTAACTAATATCACAAAATTAAATATTTATAATGGAATAGGAAAAAATTATTTAACATAAAAATCTCTAATTTTCTAAATTATGTTCATAAAAAACTACTAACTTTAAAAAAAAAAATTATTAAACCATAAAAGATGTGCATAATAAGAAAAAATATTTAATTAGTATTAATTTAAATAAACAACTAACTAATCTCACAAAATTAAATACTAATAAAGTTAAATTAACAACTAATAAAATTAGAAAAAGAAATAAACAATTAATTAGTATAAAAAAATTTTATGTCATAAAATTATATTAATGTACAACACAATAGTAAAAATAAATAAACAAACAACAACTACAATCAAACAATAATAAATAAGTTACTAAATAAAATGAAGTATATAAAAAATAAATAAATAATGGAATATATAAATAATTAAAATAAAAGAACTAATAAATAATAAAAAAAAACTTACAAAGAGAAATAAAAAAAATGGTGGTCCTAAGAACACAAGTGAACAAAGAAAGTGAAGGTAATTTGTGAGTTATAAGGAGAAGAGAACAAAAAAAAAAAAAAAAGCTACTACCGTTACTGTAGCATCTGATCAAGGTAGAGATGATGTGATTTCAGATTTGTGATGTGAGGAGTAGTTAGGTTAAATTGGTTATGATAAGTTTAAGGTTAAAATACTATTGAGCCGAAACTATAAAATTTCTCATTTTTTTTAATTTTTGGGATTTTTACTTATTTTTTTTTATTTTTATAAGGCTCAAATTATTTATATATATATATATATTGAAACAACCCAAATTATATTACTTTATTATTTTTTTTTCATTTTAATAGGTGGGCCCATCCTAGCCCTTACATGGGCTACATTCCTGGATCCAATGGAGTGACAATTACGGAGTATAATAATAAACTAGTCGTGCTGATAACTTATTATAAAATAAATTGGAAACTAAATTAAATAATGATAATAATAACTTAATAAAGTAAGAAGAAGCAATAATTAATGAGGTAAGAAAAGACAGCTGAAGAAAATACACACAGGAGAAAGGGAAAAGCAAGTAGATGAGAGGAACCTTTTTTGTTTGGGATATAATTATTTTTCACCCTATTGTTTGATGTATTCTCTATTTTTCACCCTCTAAATTTATTTTTCTCTCTCATACTCCTTTAGTTTATAAAAATACATAAAATTCCCCCCTCTTGTTAAATTTTTATTTGACTTTTAAATTTGACTATTAAATTTTAAAGAGTATAAAGGTAATTATAACATAATAAATACCCAAAATATTTTTCTCTCTCCTTTATCTCTTCATCTTCTTCTTCTCTTTTTTTTTTTCTCTTTCCTTTTTCCTCTATCCTTTTTCTTCTCTCTCCTCATCTTCTTATTCTACTCTCACATCTTTTATCTCTCTCTCTTCCATACCACATTTTTTTTCTCAATTTTTTTTATTATTTGTGGCATGGTGTGAAATTTTTTTTTTTTATTTTGTTTTAAATTTTTGGTTGGAGATTTAGTGGAGACCAATTGCTACCGTCCATCTTTTGAAGATGGACAGTTGGATCTCTACTAGATTTAGAAATATTTCTTTAAAAAAAATTATTTTTAGTTTTATTTAATTTTTATTATGTGTTTTTAATTTTAATAATTTTTTATTAAATTTATTAAATCTATTTTTTTATTAAATTATTTTTATATATTTTAAATTTTTTATATATTAAACTATTAAAATATTATTTTATTTAAATATTTGAGGGTAAAATAATTTTTTCTATTAAAAAATTAACAAATCTTAATAAAAAGAGTAAAAGAGATATAAAAAAAAATTGAAAGGGAGAAAAATAATTATATACCTTTTTATTTACTCTCTAATCTATTCTAAAACTGAGAGAGGAATTATATATATATATATATATATATATATATATATATATATATATATATAGGTATTCCACCGCCTCAAATAGAATAAAAAAATTAATACAAAAGAAAGTGGTCCGATTTGATGCCACAGGAGTATAAAAATATAAAAAATCCACATTTTTGCACAATCTTCTACAATAAAACTTGCCTTATTAATTGTACATTTGCCCGTTAAGCTCCTACTGTTGAACATAAATATTAGTT
The DNA here is from genome assembly GCA_003430845.1 of Xanthoceras sorbifolium. Classification (NCBI taxonomy): domain Eukaryota; kingdom Viridiplantae; phylum Streptophyta; class Magnoliopsida; order Sapindales; family Sapindaceae; genus Xanthoceras; species Xanthoceras sorbifolium. The sequence continues at coordinate 18,967,146 of CM010619.1, read as the reverse complement.
TTACACTATAGCACAATCATATTCTAGATGCACGATTTAACACAATCCTATTATAAATAGTATACATCACTCTAATTTTAAAAATACACTTGACAATCATTTTGTATTGACCTACAGAAATTGAACTAGTGTTTCACAAAGATCTTAATTTATGATATACATGTTAGCACAGTACTATTTTAAATATAATATAGTCATTATGATTTAGAAAAATACACTGATTTTCAGTACTGATCTGTAGACTATCAATTTTAGTACTAATTTGCATAAAACTCAACTGTTGTTTGCACAAGAATCTTAGTTTTAGTTGGATTGCCCTATCTTGCTGCTATATGTCATGTGCTAACATTTAAGCATATGTTTCAGAGTTATCTATGATTATTATTGGTTTCAATTGGATTGCTCTATCTTGCTGCTATATGTCATGTGCTAATATTCACGTATGTGTTTCAGAGTTATCTATAATTGTTATTGAAACTTTTACCTTCTTCACTTAGCCATAAAAGAAAAAGAAAAGTTTACTTCTTGAACAAGTGAACATATATACACTCAGTGTCTTTTTTACTATAATTGTAGGCCTTTTCAGATTATAAGCTACGGTCCAGTTATTAAGAAAATTACACATTAATAAAAATTTTAACTTCTTTCTTTGTTGTAACTCCTGATCCTGTGCCAATATGCCATGAAGTTACATTTGCTTCCAATTTGTTTCGTCTTTTTGCTGTCGCATCATCATCTCAAATTTTTCTGCTTTTCACAGGCATTAGAGAAGCTAAAACTCTTCAGGTTTTTAATGCCAACATACAACAGATAGTTGTATTATAATAACTAAATTAAAGATAACACTTGAAGTTGTTTGGTTAGATACTATCTTCAATTTCGAAAAATAAATGGATAAAATATAGGAAAATATTTTCCAAAAAATGAAATAATCATTCCGTGGCTTGGGTCAATCCTAAGGTGGGCTAAAGTGGCCCAATAAGATTTTCTCGTCAATTGGAGAGATTTAAGAGAATGAATGGTAGATAATGAATTGGGCTAAAAATGTGCAATTTTACGAACAAAACTATCATTTAAAGTTTTGTGGATGACAAATAATGGAGGAAGTAGAGTTGTACTCGTACTAATTGCTAAATGCACCCCAACTATTCTTATGAATTTTATGAAAAATAAGTCTTCTAAAAAAAGCTTTTGTTTTGAATTTTTTTTAATTAATATATTGTTATAAGAGTGCTCAATTATAGATAGAGTCAATTTTTGAATTTATTGACAAAGACCTCCCCTCTTTTAGGTTTGATCAATTATAGGCGGAGTCAACTTTTAGCCAACTCTTTAGTTTTTTAATAAAGATCTTCCCTGATTAACTGTTACATTTGACTAAATTTTAGTAAGGGTTTGAGAGGTACTTATTAATAAACGATAAAGTTGAATCTGCTTGTAATTGACAAAACCTTAGGGGAGATTCATACCATTAGCTCTTGTTATAATTCTAAAAGCATTTAGATTTCATTAAACTCTGAATTGGAAAACAAGTTTATTACCAGTAAGTGGTACCCCATCGAATAGGCCTCAACCCATCTACATTTGAGCCGAAATAGACAAACCCGATTAGAGTTGTCATATGGGTAGGTCAGCCCGAGCCCAACCCTCAAATTAAGGGCCGACCAATATCTAAGTGCTCAATTGATAATTTGTAAGGTAATGATTTTTTTTTTTTTAGAAGTGATATAATATGATTAAACTATAAGATTTTTTTTTTTTAGAAGGGATATAATTATAACTTTAATAACAGATCCCATCGAGATCAATCATTAAATATACAGTCCGAAAATATATTCTCATACAGATGTACTAACTACTTATAGTATAAGTGGATGCGGACAATTAAACACTAGGTTAACTAATCAATTACAATAAATTGTATCAGAATTTTACTTTTTTTTTTCCTTATAGTACCTTGATGTGACATGAGCACAAAAATGGTTAAAGAATCTGTTTACTTTTTTAAAAGGGTTAAAATGATTTATTTTGACTTTTTGACCCTGTATAAAATATCTCCCTCCAAGCCTTGCATTCGACTTTCATCGAATACGGCTTTCCACAAGGTCAGGCGGGTCGAGTTTGACTATCGAAACCTGTGAATCTCCAGGGCCGGGCTTAAGAACAACACCAAACTTCAAAAAAAAAAAAAAAAAAAATTAAAATTAAAATTATAATTGATACAAAATAAGCTAAAACCCAGTTAGCCGTTTAAATCTGCACGTAGAAGCCACTCTGATTCATGGGCAAGGTCTGCGGGCCTAACAAAAACATTTAAGGTTTCGCTCGTACTGGATCATAAATCCTGATTAGACCTAAAAGTTTCAGGCCGACCTGTTTGATACTTGTATCCCAAAAAAAATACACCACCGAGTTGAGATTTGTAAATCACCCACCAAAGAGTGATTAGTTTCGAGTTAAAAGGTTGAAGAAAGGAAGTTGAGTTTTTGTCTTGTCTGAATCTCACGTTTCACAGATTAGAAGATGGTGGTTTTTTGCTTTGTTGTATATGGAATGTACAACAATACAAACACAGTCATGGCACTACGTGTCCAAATTCCCGTTACATACAACGTAGTAATAAAAACGGTACACACATATAAAGACTAGAGTAGTTCCAATACTGTAAATTTTTTTGTGATCATATTAAAAAAATGTAGTGCCCATCACTGTCAGTACCTGTCTTTTCCATTTTCTTTCTCTTTTGTCTCGTTTTCTCCACTAAAAGAGAATATATACGTACAAACCCCCAACATATATGTTTTTATGTATATCGTTGCCCCCATCATCGACCCTCACAAGTCACAAACAACACAACCTAGGGTTACGGCTTTTTTCACTCTGTTTTTGTTTTCTTCTTTTTATTGGACCTCTATTTCAGCTGACCCAGATCAGCCCCTTTTTCCTTTTCATTTCAAGGTATTATCTTGCCCTCGCTTCGTTTTTTTTTTTCTTCCAAGTTGATTTTGTTTGCCTTTTGTTGTAAACGTTATTTTAATTCTGTATGGTTTTTGTGTTTTGTCTTATTTGAGTGTGATTGAATGTCTATATGTTCTATTTTGCTTTTCGTTTTTCAGAATTTTCTCTGCGATAGCGTGTTGCAATGCGTGTTTAATTAGGTTTCACTGTATGTGATATAGGACTTGTTGGGTTTGTTATTTTTAGGTGAAATTGTGAATTTAGGACCTTTAATGTAATTAAGGTACTAATAATCTTGTATGAGTTTTTTCTGTTGAAGCGTTGTTGTAAAGAATGCTTTTGATTGATTAAGATTTAAGATAGTGGGCTGATTTTAACTGAATTGCTTATGTAATGTAAAGCCTTTTGCGTACTGAATTATGTTCATAAGCTTTAGGTTCTAAGCGGTTTTGACGTACTTGCAGTAGCAAGTTTACCCCTTTCTTAGAAAGGCATTTTAAGTTTATGGAGTTTCGCCCATTATATAATTTGGCTGTTATGTTCGATGCGTGTAGAATTTACTGACATTTGTCTTTTAGAATTGTTGGATATTTCAAAATACATGTAGAAAACTTATAGTGCTTGCGTTAGGGTGAGAAAATGACTTAAAGATTATTTGAAATTGTAATGTGTCCAAATGAGTGAAATTTATTGGGAATTTACACACTCTATCTATCTAAGACAATTTCGGAAATTGAGACCGAATGTAATTGAATTTACATTTTGAATTTCAAATGTAAATCATGATTTTCTTTTCAACTTTTTTGGCTTTCAGGTGTGTTTCTTGTTAAATTGCTGCCCTGGATAAAGACAGTGGAGAAGGGGACACTATAAGGTGTGATAGACACATAGCCTGCAAGTTGTATTAGTGTGTTTGGACATTGAAGAAAAGCTCTTATATCTAGTTTCTTGCAAGATGGAAGGGTAATATACCTACAATGCCTGTAAATCGCACATATAAGTAACTGGCTTAAATGTTTTGCGGGTTAATTGATATGCTTGACTGCAATTTGCAGCTCTTCTAATTCCATTAGGCTTTAATCAGCACCTGAATTTTGGCATGAGGAGCTTCATTCTTCCATGAAATTTGTTCAATAGACTAGAAGACATCTATACTGTTGCTAATAGAAAATAGCTAACACGGGTCAATTCTGTTGCGTGGCCGCTGGGCCACATGGAGCAAAATCACCTGCAGGTGGTAGGGAAAATTCCATGGATCCCGGTGAACCACATTGGCAAACCAACTCTAGTTTCTCACCTCCTCCATTCAGGATGTGGGATTGTAGGCTGCAATCAGATGGCTTTCAACATGGGTCTGGAGCTCCGTTGCGTGGTTCATCATTATCCTCTAATAGTAGAGGAAGCAGAAGTAGGGTGGGCAGCGAGCGGTATACCAACCATCATCATTCTGTGTCTGATGGAGTGCTTTCTTATTCTGGTAGCCCACCTGATAATATCCAGGCACCTCGGTGGACATCACCTGTTCAAAAATTCAATTTAGGCGAGCTTGCTTCATCTACCACAGGAGGTATACTTTGTTATTTGATGTTTCATGTCTTGATTATTTATAAGTTATGCTTGCAAGGAGAATAATGTAATATTAAATATGTATATTATGATTGTATGCATATATCTTGTGGTTAAGTGTCCGCGCATATATTTGGAACATTGACCTTCTTACTGACTTAATCGGCTCTCAAAGTGATTTCTGCGTGTTGCTTTTCAAAATCAAGTTAACACAATCAGGACATCAAATTGCTTTATAACATTATTTCTCAGACTAGAACCAACAGTAATTGTAGTTATATTGTGAATCTTTTTGGGGTGCAAACTTATAGGTAATTTGTTTTGATAAGTTCATATCTCAATTAGGGAAATATGTTATTTGTTGTTGTCCTTCCTCCTTACTACCCGACTCTCTATCCTCATAGGCCTTGGGTTATCCCAGGGCCTTAATCCTACAAGCATTCATTGAAGTAGCAGTTGAATTTTTTTTCCCCAGTGTATAACTCTTGGCCCATCTCTTAGGTCATTTCACAAAATTAAGCATATTTTACTTGAGCTCTTTTATATGATTCCCTTCCCTTTAGCGGATCTTGAGGTTTTAGCTTCAACCGAAAATTGCTAGTGGCCAAAAATTGCTTCTGATGATGTTAATTTGGTCACTTGCTAGTAGGCAGATTGCCTGATAAAAGTATCCACTGAAGGGAGATGGTCTTCTTAGCATTGATAGTTATTTCCTGGTGTTGGGAGAAGTTGTTTGGATTTACCTTATAAGAACTCAGTAACCATGGAGCTTAAGAAGGCATTGTTGGCAAGTTATTTGTTAGATAGGATGAGATGCTGACAGTTTATGTGTCCAGTTCAGTAGGTGGAGTGGAGTCTATAGCTAATTATTTTTCTTCTTCTTTTATTGAAGTAGAGAAGTATTAAAGAGGGAGAGACATAGAAATTATGAATTTGAAGTGAGTCTTGCTACAATTTTGAGAAGTTTCCCTTGGAAATCTGGCATGCTCAGGTGACTTTCTTAGTTGGATAGCTACCTTGCAGAGTAGGAACCAATAATCTAATGAATGGAGGTTATGTAGCCCCACCAAAAAAAAATGTTGAATGTGTGAAATACGGGGAAGTCAGTTGAGTATCACGTGCTTTGTCGCCGAGTTGCTAGTTAAAATTTCTTATTAATCTTTGCTTTTCTGGTGATTACATGTTAAACAGACCAGATGCTTTAGGTTCCTGACCTTAGTTCTGCTATAAATAATGCCAGCAATTGGAATATTAGCTATCTGTCCTGCTTTAAATAAACGAGAATAGTCTCTACAAAGCCAAAGAAGAAACCTAAAACTGAAAAATTCAAATCAATTTTAGGATATTAAGGCTGATGAGAATGAGCTTAGTCATATATAAGAATAGATGGTAGAATATGATGCGGTGATAACAGTGAGAATGGGCACAAGTAAGAATAGATTGTTGTATGATGTATTGATTCCAGCTTTTACAAGTTATTATTTGTTTTAGATAATTAGGAGCGTGCTGTTTGCATCTAGAATAAGAAATTCTCTTCTTTCTGCCTCTCTCGCTCTGTCTTCTTTCGTGTGCATGTCAATATGTTTATGGAGAAAATTGGTGCATTGCTCTGTTCAATTAGGCTGAAAAGGCTGCAGCTTTATGCCACTTGATTGTTGCTATATATGCATATTGATTGTAGATATCTGCATGAACTGTCTAAAATTTTATTTTCATGCTCTTCTCGTTCAAAACTTCTCATAATGTTGTCTCTACGGATATGACTTACATTTATTATTCCTTTTCTTCAATTATCAGGATCCAGGTCCCAGGCATCTTGGTTTCCTCAATCTACTGAGGTGATTATTTTTTCAGATTAATGAATTTCATTGAACTGGCTCAAGATGTTTTTTTGACAATTCTGGCATTTTCTGTTCTTTGTGCAGAGGCGATATGCAGTTAGGGGGACTGCAGCATCCCCAAGCTTCGGTTCCCCGTCCTCACTTTCTGACTCCAGCCACTGGGAATCAACTAGCAAGCGGCCCTTTTTTAACCCTCATCGCAACCTACCAAGCCGACGCTCTTACATGTCTAAAGCAGTTTATCCGGTAGTGTTTCACAATCCTGTGTCAGATTGTGAAACTTTTGGCGATGCTGATACCAGCAGTGTTGGCAGGTTGACACCTAGTGAGGATCACATCTCTCCATCTCACTGGCTTGATAACAGTTCGAGTATTGTACAGAAGTTCCACAAAACACTCACAGAACTGCAAAGGTGGGAGGCATCACCAGAACCTGGTGCTAGCTCAAGACGAGAGGGCTTTAGGTGGAGCAGTGCCAGCAGTTATGATCTTGGGTTTGATGGGGAAAGGTTTGACATATCAGAGCACATTGATGTTGAGAGCTTGAGGTCTCCTACTGGCCCTGTGACAGATCTAAAGTGTGGGGTTTGTGGAAAACTTTTGTGCCAAAAATCCCCCTGGAGTTCACATCGAATCATGAGAGGTAGTGATATGCCAACTGCTGGCATACTACCATGCAGTCATGTGTTCCATGCCGAATGCTTGGAGCAGCTGACCCCAAAGACCCAGATTCATGAGCCACCTTGCCCCATGTGTCTGAAGACCATTGCAGCAGTGGAAGAGTCCCCGTCGGTTTCGGAACCCTTGCAGACGGCCCTACAATCCGTGCAAAGGAACAGAGGGATTGTAATATCCGACACCCAGGAAAGTCACAGTGACCATGAAGCCTCAAACCATGTTAAGAATAGATTGACAAGAAACTGGTCAGCATCACAATCGAATGACAATGGTTCTTCCATAAAGAACCGTCTTAAAAGACATTTCACGTTTAAAGGGAAAGCAAGCAAAGATTTATTCAGTACCAAGGTGTTCCACAGGATTGGATCTGCTTCTTCAAGCAAGGAACCAGTTCAACGCCAAATATCTCTTGGATAGCTATATATACAATTGTTTACCTTGCATATAGATTCGAATATTTAGATGTTCGAGGTTCTTCCATTTTGCAGATTTCTTCTCTTTATTCTTGGGTTCTCTTCTTTCATTTTTTCCTCTTTTGGGACAACCAGTGAGGACCCTTGTATGTCTAATTGCATGCTTGTTTACAATATAAGTTGCTAGATATCTCTGTCTCAGGAATTTCACTCGATTGTAAGTAAGCTATATGTATGAATTGTCAATGCCGCATGGCTGAAAGTTTTGCAGGGTTGAGCTACTATACTGAAGCAAGAATCTCTCTCTCTCTCTTCCCTTCCCCCACCCCACATCCCCCCATCCCCCCCCCTCCCCTCCCTCTCTTCTCTGGTGCTAGACTTTTGAAAATGAGTAATAGCGCCCATAACCAGAAGTAGCAAGTCCCTGTGACATATATTTTTAATGTGCACTTTTTGGCCCTTAGAAAATAAGTAAAGGCACAAGTATGCTTGCAAGGCCATGTCTGATCAAACCAAGTGAAGTGAATAAATTGTGAGCATATCATATAATATTGCTAGTATGCTACCATTCGGTGAATAAATTTTATGTTGCTCAGCGTTCCATGATTATCCCCAATTTGTCAGTGGGGATAACAAATTATTTGGCTTTTGAATTATGTTTTATGAAAGTAAACAGCAAAGTTTACAGTATTTTAGGGCATTGCTTAGAGAATTTGGCATTTCCCCAGTTCATTGCCAGCCTAGATTTAAGCAATCAGTTTTTATTGTGCACATCCATTTCATTACAGGCCAATGTCTTCAGGTTTACCCCATTGCATTATTCATCCACATGCTTCACAGTTTAAAGTGCTGGATTGTGCGTGCATGCTGGCTCCAACTCTGGGTGGCTGATACAGCTAGTGAACAAAGAACTTCCAGTGGGCTTTCGATGATTTGGACTAGTGATACTACACATAAGGTGACTTTCTAACTTCATGTGTGGGACAGATGTTTGTGGAAAGGTATCTCAATCAGGCCCATAGGCTTTACTTTTTATATTACTCTACAGCTTGAACAAGTGGCCATGTGATCCCATGTGCAGGTGGTTGGGTATATAACCCTTAACCAACTTGAGCATATATATGCTTGACTTCCTATGATTGTTCTTTTCAGACCCGATACTTTTTTATTTGTGGGATTTGATTTTCCTTGCTTGATGACCAATACAGATATCCATGATCCTGTGGTTAGTACATTATAGGGGTTAAATTATTAAGAATTTTAGTTAAAGGTTTTAGAAAAATTTCAGAAAACTTAGAAAATTTTTTTGAAGAACATGAAACTCATTTACATCTGTATTTAACAGAAAGTGAACTAACAATATCTTCTTAGCTTTTAGAACTTGATTTCAAGGAAAGAACAGTTAATATATGTAATACTTTAATGTGTAGCCCTCATAGCTAGCTTGAAAATTTTAATAACCCAAAAGCTGGATGGAAGATAATCATACATTAGGTACAACAACTTATTTAAATGGAATCCGCATTCTTAATTCCAGTTATTTTTAAAGATTTCCAGATTATTGTTAAAGACAATGAGCAATCTACCCAATAGATGGACAGTAACATGAATTAGGTTAAAGTGAGAAGATCAATTTGCTTGCCTGACTATTATTTTTCCATCACCCTTTTGTCAAGATTCTTGATAAACCTTTGTTCTTTTCTGGTTTATTTGGTTTTTTTCTTTCGGCTGCACAACATCACTGTTGTTATCTTGTTATGCAGATTATGATTCTTTTGGGATTTGGTTGAGTCTTTTTCATACAACATCTTTTGCATTACAAGATAAAGGAAAGTTGACAAGAGGAAATATTATCTGTACAATAAGATGTTCATCAAAACAGTGATTATTGGCTCCATAAGTCATGAAAACAAAAGTTTAATTTTTAAATAATTTATGTTTGCAGAAAATCCATACCCTTTGGTAATGTTTTTAAAGGGTATCAACACTAAAATCCAAAGCTTACATTTGCAGAAGCTAACCGACCATTGGAAGCATGCTTGTAGAAATTACACTAGAGTTATATCAATTGTTGTTTAAAAAAGAGAGTTGGTACACATTCTGTTGAAATGATTCTATTATTGATGCATAGATAGTGATTTCTTTTATTTTCTACTTTATTATTTTTGTCACTGTCCAGCAGCCATGGAATATTTGACTTGGGGCATTTTAGTAAAAAAAGAAGCCAAAAGGCCAGAAGCAGGGCTGTGAAGTTCAGGTTGTATAGGGTTGATTTCCTTTATTTATTGATTGATTTTATGCCTGTACTCCAAATATGAAACTGCATCCAGCAACTGCATAATCAGTAACGTCAGTAATGGAATATGTGTGTGGACATGTGGTGCATCATGTTATATGGGAAAATTCTGATCAAGTAAATATTGTAAATTGAGAACTTTACTTACCTCTCATGATTCTTAGAGTTGGATACAGACAGATTTAGATAGTTTTAATATTCAGAAACCTTCCTACAAAAAAGGATTTTGAGAAAATTTGACAAAACTCAGTAGAGGTTTTTGTCGAATTTTACAAAGGTTTATGAAAATTTTCTAGGGAGATTTTAATGAATTTTGAAGACATGTATTTTTTGTTTTTAGTTAACCCAATTGTAAAATAAGATATGGATCTCTGTCTTGGAATCCAGTTTCTTTACTGAAATTTTGCCTTTTGGACTGATTGTTGGAATATTCATAGACCCATTTTTTTAATGTTAAACTCAATTATTACTTGTTTCATTATTTTAATTGTGTTAAGCTGTAAAGATTATGAGTTGTATATTCTGAAAGTGAAGTTTGCAAGCTGCAGCAGGAAACAATAAAAGAATGTTTACTGAAACTGTGATAACAAGTAAACGAAAGCAAGAAAAGAAATGTAGATTATAATTCTTCTTTCTTAGATGGACATTTTGCCACATGCAAGCCACTTTGATTCGATCTTTTAGTAGAGCCTGACTTTGATGCATGGAACCTAACTTGATAGCACACATGACCTTATGGTTTCTGATACTGGTATTGGAAAAGGTAGATGGTTTCTGATAAGAATTTGCCTTTAAATAATCAAGTGTAAGTGTTCAGTGACTTTTCTATTCTTCAGATAAAGCTACAATGGATCTGGGTGGTTTTCGAATTCGTTATCTCACGTAAAATTCATTAGATACTTCGCTGAAGTCCTCTGGATCGTAGAGTTGGTCCCAAAGTGGTAGACTACTCTCTCAATCTCTAAATGGTTTACAACATGCCTAATTTTTGCTTGCTCACTCAACTCTCTCAATTCACTCAAAAGCATTTGTGTATAATTGGAAATTGCACATTGTTGTTTGTCTAGTAGCACAAGAAGTATGCGCTTTGTCACAATGATAGTTCAGCTACATTTTGTCGACGTGAAAGAAAATGACTTTCTCTTTCACATTTGTGAATTTTATTGCCAAATATATTAGACAAAAAGCCTAGGCATATCAGCAGTAAGCATCTGGTGTTATGCAAATATTATATTAAAATGTTACAGTTCAAAACCATCTGATTCTTTTCTTTGTTTTTCTTTCTTCTCCTCATTTATCGTAATTTTATAAAACCTTCACTTTCATAAAAACTTTTGTCCCAAATAAACATCTAAACAAATGGGTAGAAAGAAAAAGTCTTAGAATTCATCTCCTTTGCCCGCCAAAAAGATATAGGACAGCAGACCAAAAAGTTTCCGAGGCACCATGAAAGTGATGGCGTGTATTTTTACTTTCAAGGTACCTTGCAATGTCATGGCAACGTTTTCTCTTATCCGTATAAGATTAGAGATTCGAAGAAATTTTGGTGGGCACAACCTTTTTGTAATCTTTTCTTTCCTTTCTCACTTTCACAGTCAACCAATCATCTAGTTGATATAACTGTTGCAAATTCTCTGAACGTTTATTTTTGGCAGCATCATCACAAATCACTCTTACCTTCCTCCATACACATCTATAAATACATTTGCATTGCCAAGCATCTTCCTTACCTTCTTTTTCTATTTCTCAATTCTCTCTCTCATTTTGGTTTTATAATTAAGTTAGGCCTCTGAGTGTGAGCACAAATCCACCACTGATATTCTAGGCTGCAGTTTCTTGCATGAAATTTTTTGGTCATTCCATTTGAAAAATACTGAAGACATTCTGCAGGAGATGGATCTTCGAGGAGTTTTTGTGGTAGCTTTTCTATCCATGTTCAGCACAATCCATGGCTATGCTGGTGGATGGTCTAGTGCTCATGCTACCTTCTATGGTGGAGGCGATGCTTCTGGCACCATGGGTGAGAGAACCAAACCCACTTAAAGCTAGGTTTTTGAGAAATCTCAACTTCAAGTAAAAACATTTTCTACTAAAAGCACTTGAAGTCATTTTTTTGAAGAAACACTTAATGAATTTTGAAGATGCACTTCAAATATTTTCCTAACCCGAAAATTACTTTCTGAAAAGACATCTATTATGTGTTTAAATCCAAAAAGCATTCCATTATTTTTTTATCTTAGAAAATGATTTTGTTTATGTTCAACTGAACAATATAGAATAAACACGAATGCACCAGTAAATAATTAAAGACATTTTTGGTGATATCTAAGCTACCCTCGGACACATGATCAGTTATTGTTCTTAAAAACATATTTTTTGATGTGTTGCAGGAGGAGCCTGTGGGTATGGAAATCTTTACAGTCAAGGTTATGGCACAAACACAGCAGCATTGAGCACTGCTTTATTCAACAATGGACTGGCCTGTGGAGCATGCTTTGAGATCAAATGTGTAAATGACAACAGATGGTGTCTTTCAGGATCCATCATAGTCACAGCAACAAACTTCTGCCCTCCAAACCATGCCCTTCCTAGTAATGCAGGAGGCTGGTGTAACCCTCCTTTGCCTCACTTTGATCTTTCTCAGCCAATTTTCCAACACATAGCTTACTCCAAAGCAGGAATCGTTCCGGTTCAATATAGAAGGTAAATACCCCCATAGTCTCTGGTATGATTTAGCTCTGTAACCTTGAGAAGGTGCTAAGACTAGTGTTATATACCGTGTTGAATGGAAAGGTACAAGCTCTAAGAAACTTATTTTTGTGAATTTTGATACTTGAGTGATGTTTCTAATGAATTTCGGAACCTTTTCAAGTAGTTTGATTATCAACCAAAAATAGAGAATGATGGATGTTCTTAACCCTTGAGTTGCAATAACATCAGAGAGGGATGTCCTATGTGGTTTCTTTCATTCTAACAAGACGTTTATTGCTTGCAGGGTTGCTTGCAGGAAGAGTGGTGGAATTAGATTCACAATCAGTGGTCACTCATACTTCAACCTTGTGCTTATAACCAATGTTGGTGGTGCTGGTAATGTTGTGTCTGTCTCCATCAAAGGGTCTAGAACTGGCTGGCAACGGATGTCTCACAACTGGGGCCAAAACTGGCAGAGCAATTCTTACCTTAATGGTCAAGCCCTCTCTTTCAAGGTCACAACCGGCGATGGCCGCTCTGTTATTTCCAACAATGTGGCTCCTCCCAACTGGTCTTTTGGCCAAACCTATAGAGGGACACAGTTTTAAACCCTCCCAAAAACTGACACCATTAGATTTAATAGTATTAACCAATTTACATGTGTTATATACATTATTATCTTAGCAGGGGATTTGCAATGTAATGACAACGGTGTCACCACAGCACAGGGCGTTTTAGAAATATCCCTGAATGCATTTGTTTCTCTATGCTTTCAGCAATCTGGTGGTATTTATTTCACTGTAACATTAATGCGTTATTGGTGTAGATATTATCTCTGCTACACCAATCTCATATTCAAGGGTCAATTCATTGTGTTTATTGCAGAATGAAGAAGAAGAAGTACCAGGTTGATTCAGTATTTCAGTTCATGTAAGGTTGAACTGAAAATTGATCCTAGCATTGAATTTAAGGCTCAAATATATCCTGTTTCTTACCATTTGTAGGGAACAAACTCATAATGTATGGCAAAATACTCATTACCAGGTTGACTCTTGGTATTTTCTATCATTTTTATCCAATAGACTGGCCTTGATTTGCAGAAATGAATCTCTTTGATGAAAATTGAACAATATAAACCTCATTACAAAATGCTGAAAAGAACTTCGTGTTTACTGCAAAAATGGAATTTCCACCAAACAAAACTCAAATAACCAAAAAGATATGTTCATCATTTATCCACTGAAACATCATTAGAGAACTTAAAGCAAATGGTTACAAAAATTTAAAAAAAACATACAATGAAAACAGACAGTAACATATACAAAAACTAGTCACACATATGATGTTGCCAACACCTTTCTGTACTGCCAATGAAAACAGCTTCAATCAGTTCAGCTTGATAATGCTGTCATCATAACACGATCAACCTTGTACAACAAGGAACAGCAACACACTGCAGAATCTACCTGCAATCAAACTCACTAGAAAACAGCACTTAAGTTACAAACACCAACACCACAACAACAGACTGTTCAATCTTTAAACATGTACTAGATAAAAAAAATATATATTTCAAAATAAGAACAAAACCCCAATTTTTCTACCATTATATATATATATATACACACACACATAAAATACCCCTCAACACAGTTTTTATTGCAAAATGATATATATATATATATATACACACACACACACATAAAATACCCCTCAACACAGTTTTTATTGCAAAATGATATAATCACAAGTGTATACAAAAATGTTAAAACAGTACTGAGCTTACACTAAAAGAAATTAATTATAATAATTAACCTTGAACCCAACACAACAAACAAAAGCATATAATAGGAAAATAAAAATAAAAATACAAGCAAATTTTTTTTTTTTATATATTTGATTTTTTGGGTGAGCCCGCAAAGCCATCATAGCCTAAACCATGAATCGGTTTTTGAGGGCTCTGACAGCGGGCAGTCGTCATTGCAGGAACCCAAAAGGCCAAAACCCATCTCTCAATCTGACCACGGGAAGGGTGGAGCCTCCAGCAAACCCTTAAAGAAGGGCGGGTGGCTCTCACACGCCAACCCATTGTGAGACGTATAGAGAGAGAGTAGCTTTCGAGTTCTCTGCTCAGATAAGATCAAGTAATGAGTTTCACAATTAGGGTTTGTACATTTTATAGGTTCTAATTTCCACTTTTGCCCTCTTCTTAATTTCCAAATCACATGCTCAACCTTTCTGAAAATTAAAATTTAACCCAAAAAAGAAGAATTTTGAATAACTCCCCATTTGTTATGAAATACTAAAATCAAACCCTACAGCTTCTTAATTTCGAGTGTGCTTTGATGAAGCAGATTTTACAGGTGTATGAGGAGGCATCTGGTCAGATTATTAATTTCTCTAAGTCTGCCGTCTGTTTCAGTGGTGGTGTTCAGGTTCCTAACCAGCTTTTGATAGCCAATATTTTGGGTGTCCCTCTTGTTGGTTGTCATGAGAGATACCTAGGGATGCTGAGTTTTGCGGGGAGAAATAAGCAAGTGCTCTTTCAGGCCTTAGTGGATCAGGTGTGGAGCAAGATTAAAGGGTGGAAGAATAAGCTTTTGTCCGTTGGTGGCAAAGAAATTCTCATAAAAGCCGTGATTCAGTCAATCTCAGCTTTCTCCATGAACCTTTTCAAATTACCTTTAAAGTTAATTCGTGATTTGCATAGGTTAGCCTCTCGGTTCTGGTGGTGGGATAGTAGCCAAGCCTCTCGGAAAATCCATTGGTGCAAATGGGAAGTGCTTTGCAAGAATCAGGCTTAGGGGGGTCTTGGGTTTAGAGACCTGGAGTGTTTCAATCAAGCGATGTTAGCGAAGCAGTGCTGGAGGCTAATTTCTTCTCCAAACTCGTTGGCTGGGAGTGTTTTAAAAGCGACCTACTTCCCTCGTTGTGGCTTCTTGGATGCTCCGTTGGGTTCCTCCCCATCGTTTGTCTGGAAAAGTTTTCTCTGGAGCCGTGAGTTAGTGGCTTTGGGCTCGCGTTGGCGGATTGGGAATGGGGAGTCTACTTTCGTTTATAGAGATCGGTGGATTCCTAGGGCCTCTTCTTTTAAGCTACTATCTCCTGTTGTTCTTGATCATCTTTTGACTGTTGTAGGCCTCAAGTCTCCAAGTGGTGGGTGGAATTCGAACCTGGTCTGGAGCTCCTTCCTTCCGGACGATGCTACTTTGATACTGAACCTTCCTTGCTCTTCATCAAACCATCCAGACTCTTTGATGTGGCATGCAGATCGAGCAGGTTTCTACACGGTGAAAAACGGGTACTGGACTGCCTTTTCTCACAAATTGCAGCAGTCCACCCCTTCTTGCTCCTCGTTATCGGGTGGCTTCTGGTGGAAAATTCTTTGGCGCCTTAAAATCCCAAGTAAGATTAAACTTTTTTGTTGGAAAGCCTGCAATAACTGGCTCCTTACGGTGCAAGTCCTTCGTTCTTGCCACCTTCATACCAGTGGCTGCTGCCAATTCTGCAGGAACTCTGAAGAATCTGTCCTCCATGCGATCTGGTCTTGTCCTGTAAAATAATGAAAATGTCTGAAAATATAATGAAAGAAATGTGTAAAATGATAAAAGTGAGAGCAAATGTAATGGAGGAAAATGTGCATTTGTTTCATTAATCTTATGAGGTATATATACATGAAGATATAACACATAAAGTCTAACACCCACCTAATATTCACCTAACACTCACCTAACACTCACCTAACATTACATAAAGTCAAGAGTACAACAAACACTCACCTAACATTACATTAAGTCAAGAGCACACCTAACACTCACCTAATATTACATAAAGTCAATAGTACACCTAACACTCACCTAACATTTCCTAATAGTCAAATATACAATTAAGATTTACTAATACTCCCCCTCAAGTTGGAGAGTGAATATCATGAAGTCCCAACTTGTTACGTAAATTCACAAACTGATCCTTTCCTAAAGCCTTCGTAAATACATCAGCCAATTGCAAGTGTGAAGAAACAAAGGATAGATTGATTATTCCGGCTTGTACTTTTTCTCGTACTATATGACAGTCTATCTCAATGTGCTTTGTACGCTCATGAAAGACAAGATTCGCAGCAATGTGTAAAGCTGCCTGATTGTCACAAAATAATAGTGCAGGAGTTGTTTGAGGAACCTTTAGGTCATGTAGTATGTAATGCAACCAAGTTAACTCCAAACATGTGTTAGCCATTGCTCGATATTCAGCCTCAGCTGATGATCTAGAGACATTGGCTTGCTTCTTAGATTTCCATGATATGAGAGAACTTCCAAGGAAAATACAGTAGCCTGTAACTGATCTTCTTGTGGCACGACAACCTCCCCAATCTGAATCACAAAAAGCTTTCAAAGTTAAACTATTTGTGGAGGGAAGTAATAATCCATGACCAGGTGTACCTTTGATGTATTTGAGGATTCGAATGGCAGCGTCCCAATGAGGTATTCTAGGTTCTTGCATGAACTGGCTCAACGTGCGAACTGAATAAACTATATCGGGCCTTGTCACTGTAAGATATATCAATCTGCCAACTAGTCTTCTGTACTTTGTTGGATCATTTAGCAATGCTCCATCAGTGGGAGTAAGTTTCAAATTCTGCTCCATTGGAAAATTGTTGGGACATGCGCCTAAGAGTCCAGAATCTTGTAAAATGTCCAACGCATACTTTCTTTGTGACATAAAAATGCCTTTTCTGGAGCGAGAAAATTCAATACCAAGAAAGTACTTCAAGTTTCCAAGATCTTTGATACGGAAGCGTTTAAGAAGGAATCTTTTGAGACGTTCCATTTCATGTAGATCATTTCCTGTGAGAAGTATGTCATCGACATATATAAAAATTGCTGTAAAAGAAGTACCTTGAGTTTTGGTGAAAAGGGAATAATCAGCCTTTGATTGTTGATAGCCGGCCTTTCTGATAGTATCTGAAAATGTGGAAAACCAATTTCTTGATGCTTGTTTAAGTCTATAAAGAGACTTGTTGAGCCGACATATAGTGTGCTCCCCCTGTCGGCGAAGACCAGGTGGAGGTTCCATGTAGACAACTTCCTGGAGGTCGCCATGTAGGAAAGCATTTTGAACGTCCAATTGGTGGATGTGCCAATGGCGAGCAGCAGCGATAGTAAGAGGACAACGAAGTGTTGTAAGCTTTGCTGTTGGAGAAAATGTTTCTTGATAGTCAATGCCCTCAACTTGATTGTATCCTTTAGTAACAAGGCGAGCCTTGTAGCGTTCAATGGTGCCATCAGATTTGTATTTGATTTTGTAGACCCATTTGCAACCAATTGGTTTGTGGCCAATGGGCAGAGGGACTAAGCTCCATGTGTTGTTGAGCTGCAATGCTTCTAATTCTGTATTCATAGCTTGTCGCCAATGTGGATTAAGGACAGCTTGAGCATAATTTTTGGGCTCAGTGTAATCTGTGATGTTAACTAGAAAAGTAGAATGGGAAGGTGAAAAACGTGAATAGGAAAGAAAATCAGAGAGTGGATATCGAGTACCTGGTATAGAACTTGGTGCAGAGGTAGACTGATGTGCTTGAGATGACATCAGGAAATCTCTATGCCATGCCGGAGGTCGCTTAGGCCGTGTTGACTGTCTCGGAGGTGGAATAGTAGTAGTTTCAGAAGGAATATTTGATGGGTCTAAAAGTGGTGGTAAGGTTTCGGCATCTGGTGTGTTTGTGGAAGGTTGATCAATGTTGGAGGGAACAACAGGTGTGGGTGAGATGGGTTCATGTGTATTAGATGTTGTTTGCTCGGATTGGTCAGGATTGGTGTTAGAAGAGCATGGTGGTATGATAGGCTGCATTTCTGTGGTCTCAGATATGAAATTAGGCACCACAAAATCAGAAGTGGATGGGGTTGAGATAGATGAAAAAGGAAAAATGGATTCATGAAATTTGACATCACGACTGACAAAAAATTTCTTGGTTTCCATGTCATATAGTTTGTATCCCTTTTGCCCAGTCGGATATCCAACAAAGATGCAACACTTGGCACGAGGTTCAAATTTTTGAATGGGATGTACAATAGTTGCATAGCATAGACAACCAAAAACCTTTAAGTGATCAAGTGATGGTGGGCGACTATATAGCATTTCAAAAGGTGTTTTATTTGAGAGCAATGGTGATAGCAACCGGTTAATGAGATAAACTGCAGTTAAAACACATTCACCCCAAAAATGTAAAGGTAAATGGGATTGAAAAAGTAGTGCTCGTGCCACAGTGAGAATATGACGATGTTTCCTTTCAACGACTCCATTTTGCTGTGGGGTGTAAACACAAGTGCGTTGATATTCAATGCCATGAAGTCTAAAAAAGTTTTTCATAGATAAAAATTCAGAACCATTGTCTACTCTAACTGCTTTGACATATGCATGAAATTGAGTGTGAACAAAATCAATAAAAGATTTCAAAATGTTTTGAGTTTCAGACTTGTGCTGCATAAGGAATATTCATGTGCATCTTGTAAAGTCATCTACAATTGTAAGAAAAAATCGTGCCCCTGAGTGTGTATGAACTTTGTGAGAACCCCAGATATCACAATGCAATAAATCAAATGGAGCATGAGTTGATATGGAGCTTAATGGAAATGGAAGTCTTGTTTGTTTTGCCATGGGACAAACAGTGCAATTATTATCATAAGAAATATTGTTTGAAGATAATAAGGAAGAAGCTAATTTAAGACGAGATGGTGATGGATGTCCAAGACACATATGCCATAGACTGGAAGGCTGTGAAATTTGATGACAGGTTGACATCCTTTGCAAGGGAGGCATGTAATAGAGACCACCATGTTGTTTACCCGAGCCAATCATCTTCCCCGTAGCTAAGTCCCGTAGAACACAAAAGGTGGGAAAAAATGGCACAACAGTTTAGGGCAGAGGTAAGTTTGCTTACAGAAATTAGATTTAAGCGAAAACTAGGAACACATAAAACATCATCTAAAGTGATGTTAGAATTAAAAGATACAGTACCAGTTGAAGTAATTGATTCTGTAGATCCTGTTGGTAAATTAACAATAGATATGGATGATGATTGTGTTTTGGTGAGAAGTGTGGAATCAGAAGTGATATGATCGGTGGCTCCACTATCTAAAATCCATGGCTTTGTAAATACAGAATTAATTGAAGCATTGGAAAATGGATACAGACCTGTCGCATTTGCATAAGTGTATTTATTACCAGCACCATGGTTTGAACTCATTATTGATGAAGACAAGAAAGCTGTTGAAGTTGCTCGATGAAAATTCTGTGCAAGACGTTGTCCGGATCAGAAATTTGTCTCTGATACCATGTAAAATAATGAAAATGTCTAAAAATATAATGAAAGAAATGTGTAAAATGATAAAAGTGAGAGCAAATGTAATGGAGGAAAATGTGCATTTGTTTCATTAATCTTATGAGGTATATATACATGAAGATATAACACATAAAGTCTAACACCCACCTAATATTCACCTAACACTCACCTAACATTACATAAAGTCAATAGTACACTTAACACTCACCTAACATTACATAAAGTTAAGAGTACAACAAACACTCACCTAACATTACATAAAGTCAAGAGCACACCTAACACTCACCTAATATTACATAAAGTCAATAGTACACCTAACACTCACCTAACATTTCCTAATAGTCAAATATACAATTAAGATTTACTAATATGTCCTTCCCTCAAACTGGTTCGGTCTCATTGTTCCTTTGTTATTTTTCAGCTCCCCAATAATTCTGCCTCTGTTACTTTCTTGGATCTCTTTATGCTTTGCTGCTCTAATTTGGGTGCTGCTGACCTTGGATTGTTGGTAGTAGTTTGGTGGAGGAACTGGTATCATCGTAATAAAATGTTCCATGAGCAAGTCTCCCTCCCGGTGTTGGATGTGTTTAGTTGGGCTAGCGGTTACCTTCATGAGTTTGAGGTTGCTAATTTTGTTCCTTCCTCTGGTGTTGCTGCGTCTGGGTTGGTGCGTTAGACCAAGCCGCTTGTTGGTTGGCTGAAACTTAATGTCGACGCCTCTTTGAAGACGGAGAATCAGCCGGTTGGGCTTGGTGCTGTCATTCGTGATGACCAAGGGCTATTCATGGCAGGCCTCTCGCGCAAGCTGGTTGGGTTAGTTTCGATTGAAGTTGCGGAACGGCTGCCATTTTGAATGGTATCCATCTTGCCATCGATTCTGGTTTTAATCACTTGTTGGTGGTGTCGGATATGTTAAACGTGATTAATTTCATCTCTTCTCACAGTCCCCCCCGCTCGGAAGTTGGGTTGATTATTTCTAATATTTTGTCTATTTGTTCTTCTATTAGTATTGCTTTTTCGTTTGTCCCTTCGGTGTGCTAACTCTGTTGCTCACTTGCTTGCTAGAAATAGTTTTTCGATTAGTAATGTTTCTATTTAGTTGGAGGATGCTCCTTTTTGGCTAGAGCAGGGTCTTCTGTCTGATCTCCAAATTTAGTGTTTTGGTTTGTTTGTTTTCTTTCTTAAAAAAAAAAAAAAAAAAACCCCACAGCTTGAAAAAAAAAAAAATCTACTGTTACTCCATTTGTTAACTTTCATTAAAATATTTACTTAAATAATTTATTATATAACTTAACAAAAATAAAACCAATTTCTTAAAAATTATGAATAAAAAATAAATTTTTTTAACATAAAGAGAATTAAAAATAAATATTAAATAATATTTAATATTAAAATAAAAACTATGGAAAAGACATGCACTTTTCTAAAATAGATATGTACTGTAAGTCTCCTTCATATGTTTAAATATAGTTATATATATATATATATTTTTTGATTTTTTTTTTAGTTCAATAACATAGAAAATCACTTAAATAACTATATTACGTTAAACATATGAATTCATTTTTATGATTTTATAAAAATCATAAAAATATTTTAAACTAACTAAAGTTAGTTCAAATCTCATTGGCCGACAAATATTTTTATGATTTTATACGAATTCATGATATATAAGTTACGGCTCGCTTTACATTAACTTACTAATACTAGACACTGTTTCGAGTTTGAAAATTTATTTTTATCATTTCTCCAATAATAAAAACTTTATGATGCCCCATGGAATTATCATTTCTCATAACAATAAGGGATTAATGGTGCAATAGATCTCAAGTAAATTAGAGGTGTTGAGTTCTCTTCAAACTCACACCAACCAATCAACACACTTGCAAGAAAGGCAAACAAAGCTCAATATCTAAATATTAACAAGTTGACAACTTTTTCTTTTTTTTTTTTAGTTACAATCAAGTACAAATGATTGGTAATAAAATCATTGAACCAAAAATGTCTTCATCAAAAATAGAGACTACACCATTATTTTTTGTCCCTTCTTCTTCCTCTAATTTTAACTCCTGCAATATTTTTTTCTTTTACCATCACAGGATAAATCAAAACCCACATCCTCTGTCCAAAAGGTACAAAAAAAAGTTGTTCTTTCTTCTGCAAATTGTATAAATTTGTTTGAAGTATATTATCCAAACATTGGATATTTAAGCTTATGTTTCTTACAATGATCTTCTGTTGAACTGAATGTGTAGATCATACTGTCATTATTGATCTTTTAGTTTTCAGAGTAAGAGAGAAAGATTCTGCTTTCTGTGTTATTCATCTGATCAACTTGTTATCAAAGCATCATTGTATTTTGCTTATTTTCTTTGCATATATATAGAAGTCTACAAAACACATATGTACATAAAGATGTTCTAGCTTTCAGATACACATAAATAATTTCCAATTTTGAGTTGCATTGTCCCTTCTCAATTTCTTTCCTTTTTTTTTTTTGTTTTTTTTTCTGTTGAGTTTTTTTATCAGATTGTTGCATAGACAAAGAAAGATGGGGGATACAACTGTGGGGAGATACTGGTGTTACATGTGCTGTCAAATGGTGAACCCAGTGATGGAAGCTGAGATCAAATGTCCATTTTGCAGGGGAGGGTTTGTGGAAGAGATGGGAAGCCTCAGAGAGCCCATCAACAATGACATTGATGTAGGATCAGATCGCACACTCTCTTTGTGGGCTCCGATTCTACTTCGTTTGATGGGTGGTCTAGGCCCTTCTCGAGCACGTATTACAGATCAAGAACACAACAACAGGGAGGGTTCTCAAGTCGAGGAGGCTGAGCAAGAGAGGGTACTTGAGTCCTTGCTTAGGAGGAGAAGAAGAAGCAGCCCAGCTTCAATCTTACGTATGTTGCAAGAAATCCGTTCTGGGATAGTTTCTCAATCAGAGGATCCTGAAAATGATAGGGAGAGGAGTCAGAGGACTCCAGGGAGTGTGATTTTGGTCAATCCTGTGAATGAAGAAGCCTTAATTATTCAAGGCCAGAATGCACTCAGCTCTTTAGGTAACTATCTTATGGGACCTGGTTTGGATTTATTGCTTCAGCATTTCCTAGAGAATGATCCTAACAGATATGGAACTCCCCCGGCACACAGAGAAGCAGTTAAAGCACTGCCAGCAGTTACCATTCATGAGAATTTGCAATGTTCAGTATGTTTGGATGACTTTGAGATTGGAGGTGAAGCAATGGAGATGCCTTGTAAACATAAGTTTCATACCGGGTGCATTCTTCCATGGCTGGAACTTCATAGCTCTTGCCCAGTTTGTAGATTCCAAATGCCATCTGAAGATTCCAAGACTGAAGGAAACAGGTCCGGAAATGGAGAAAACAGTGGTGCAGGAAATAGCAATGCACAAAATAGTTTGACAGTAAGCACAGGAGAAGAGCGAACAGGAAATGGGAACAGGTACTGGATTCCGATCTCATGGCCTTTTGAGGGTCTGTTTTCTATGTCAGGATCTCAAAATGGTGAGAATTCTACTTCAGCACAGTCACCAACACCCTTGCCAGGATCAGATAATCATAGAGATGAGAATTGAAGACATATATTATATATACTTAAGCATAGCATTTGCCTCTTTTGATGTTTGATGCTCTGTACAGAATTTTATCTCACAAAATTGGTAACTTCTTTTTTTTCCTATTTAAACTTGTTTTCTGCTAGATATCTAGCCTGGTTCAAGAAATCATGTAATATTTCTGGCTTTCTTTATTTCATCTATTTATGAAGATTAATATCATCTATCTATCTAGGATTAGCCTTTTTTTCTGGATCAACTCATGAAAGTTGAATAAAATTGCCCTTTGTCAAAATTATATAAATGCTGCAAATAAGAACTGGAAACAATCAGAAAATCTACTCACTACAAAACGTAATCGTTACTTTTATTGTATCTTTGATTAAGATGAAAGAAGCTAACTAAAAATTGGAAGCCGCAACTTCTATACTACACTCAACAAGAATGACTTTCTCAGTAACATTAATTCACAGTCAAGATCTTCATCACAGAAGCATTGTCAATGCGGTGCAATGCCACAATGAAGTTTCCTGGCCTTGCAAAGTCCCTTTGCCTTGGCATGTTGAAGGGAAAGTTCTATGGTTTCATCTGTTGATTCAGTATCCGAAGCTTTTGCAGATCCTGTGCCCAAAACAGGCACCAGACCCCGGAAAATAAGA
This sequence comes from Xanthoceras sorbifolium, assembly GCA_003430845.1. Lineage (NCBI taxonomy): Eukaryota > Viridiplantae > Streptophyta > Magnoliopsida > Sapindales > Sapindaceae > Xanthoceras > Xanthoceras sorbifolium. The sequence goes on along the minus strand of CM010619.1, from coordinate 18,943,131 downwards.
CTATGCCTTGCGGGAGCTTCATCGCTGCATGACCATACAATTGAATCTGTTGTTATTTGTGGGACCACCACAGACAAGATTGGTACACTTGGTCTGTACTTTGCCACTAGCTTTGCAGTTGTTCCGCCTCTGGTTAGGACCAAAATGAGGACTGCATTTATGCTAAATGCAGTCTTCACTGCTGAAGAAGCTAAACTTTCTAATGGGCTCATAGGCATAGGTGCAGTTTCCATTATTCTCTTGAAAAGATCCCCATAATCGATAAAGTTCTCTGCCTCCAAGCAAATTCTGGTCATGGTTTGGACAGCAATTTCAGGATAGGCTCCAGCAGCAGTTTCTCCACTGAGCATCACACAGTCAGTCCCATCAAGAACTGCATTGGCAACATCAGTTGCTTCAGCTCGAGTAGGCCTTGGAGATTTGATCATGGACTCCAACATTTGAGTAGCAGTTACCACAGGCTTTCCTTGTATATTGGCCTTTTGTATCATCAATTTTTGAGCAAGGAATATCTTTTCAATTGGAATTTCCATTCCCAGATCACCTCGAGCCACCATGAATGCATCTGAATTTGCCAGAATTTCATCAAAGTTAGCAACCCCTTCTTGATTTTCAACCTGCCAGAACACAAAAAAAACATGTCAAGTGATCGACCAGAAATATGCTGCCATGTTAACTTGAAAAAATTCCAAGAAAATTTTATCACCATTTGATCTTATTTTTAGTATATCCTATAATTCATTTTACCAGTTTCAACAGAATATCAATCTCATTATACGAATTATATACACAGACATCACGAAAAGAAACGTTTGCTGAAGTTTTTACTTCCAGATAATTTTGACTAACCTTTGACATAAGAAGGATACTCTTAGCATGATGTCCTAGAAGCTTTCTAACCTCCACAAGGTCTGAACCTTTGCGAACAAAGGAAAGCGCAATCATGTCAATCTTATTTGGGATACCCCACTTTAGAATATCCTCTTTGTCCTTCTCTGTTATGGTTGGGAGATCAACAATCACCCCAGGAAGATTGACATTCTTCCTCTCACCAAGAACCGCAGAATTCTCACAATAACAAAGCACCAAACCCAATTCCTTATCACAAGCCAAAACTTTTAGTGTGATGGTGCCATCAGAGCACAGAATAACACTTCCTGGAATCAAATCCTCTGCCAACCTTTTGTAGCTCATACAGATCATATGCTCATCACCCTTTAAGCTGTAATCAGTGGATATGGTAATCTCTTGACCCTGCTTGAGTTGTATCGGCTTCCCATCCATCAGGAACCCAGTTCTAATCTCTGGTCCCTGCAACATTCACAAGTTCAATCAATATTGTTATTCAAGTTCCTTATTCCAAATCTTGAAAGCAATCTGAGCCCAGAAACAGAATCCATATAGAAGATCAACATTGATTTTGAGGGAGAGATTGAGGAACAATATTATACCAACTAAAATGCAGTATTTTTATCTCCTACTATTCTATTCATTGTTAAAAAAGCTAAAAGCATGATTCTGAGGAACATAATCTGGCAAACTTTATGGAATCCAAAAAAGGCTTTCAACATGTATTCCTTTCTATATCTCTTTCCATCTACATTGAATGTACTGGAACGGTTACTGAAATAACAACTGTAGTTTCATTGGATTCGAAATTAAAAACCTCTTTGTTTCTTCAATACAATGCAATTACAGAATCTGGCCAGTAGTGGCTCTTATCTTTTTTTTCTCTCATTTAAATTCCTGAGAAATATTATGATGAGTTTATATATATATTATTGAAAACTTGATAGATAGATCATTAAAAGTTATTTTTTAAAAATTATAATAAAATCACACACTAGAATAACCAAAAACCAGTCAGTCTAATGTAAAACTACTACTTAATAGAATCTGATACAAACAGAGAAGCACAAGAAAACCCGAGAGACTAAATTAAGGTAAAGGAAAACAAAAAAAATTATAATCATAAAGACATAAGCAGAAAAACCCTGTAGAATATTAGACCAAAAAAAAAAACGAAAAGGAGTTCAAGTTTTGATCATTCATGCCTTGGTGTCTAACATAACAGCGCAGAGAATCCCAGTGTTGTCCATGGCAGTCCTAAGATTGTCCAAGGTTTCTTGATGGTAAGCATGAGTTCCATGTGAGAAGTTGAAGCGAGCAACGTTCATGCCAGCCCTCAAGAGCTTTTCTATCATCTCCACTGACCTCGAAGCCGGCCCCAACGTGCACACTATCTTTGTCTTTGGCCTCCTCTCACCACCACCACCACCACCCATCAGCCCATCTACCAAAACTCTCCTCATGGTATTATTTGATATTGATCACTATATAAAAACAGATAAAAAACGAAAAAAAGAAAAGAAAAAACAAGAGCAAAGAAGGGTTTTTGTAGGGTTTATGAATTTGAGAGCCTGAGAGACAACTGTTGAGAGGGAGAGGCTTTATATAGAACGGAAAGTGCTGGTTAAAGCATGTTGGTATAGGAAATAAATTCTTGACTGTTTTGTTTTCTTGTGTCTCAAGCAAAACTAATAACTTTGGTTTCCTATTCTAAAAACTCTTTTGCAAATAAATTTGATTTAATTAATATTTATTACTAATAGTATTATTATTATTATTATTATTATTTGTTTGGTTAAAAGACACATGTGATTAATTCAATCATTAGTTGTTTAAATTCTTCTTTAGTCAATACTTTTGTAAGAAGAAATATTAATTCATTTATTTTTTTTAAATTAATGGAATATAGGTTCGTCGGTAAGTGACCAGAAATATTAATTCATTTAAGAATATGATGTTTTGATTAATCCATCATACAATGACTTCTTCTTCAAATAGATTTTCCAATCGAACTTCAAAATTTAAATCCAAAAATAAAATAACAAAACTTATAAGAGTATTTTTTTACATATAAAGAGGTTTTGTTCTAATTATATAATTAAACTTGTATAGTTTGTGCAAGACCTCTCTTTAGGAAAAGTTTATGATAAAAGGCACAAATCATCAAGAGAACTCACAAATCTTTTAAGAAAATTTACAATTTTCCAAATTTCATGAGATGACTTTAGTAAAGCTTAAAACCAATGAAGTTTGCTTGCAACCCAAACTTTTTTATTTTTTTTAGACTAATTTATAGGGCATTTGAATATTTAATAAAGTAGAATTAAATTCCAATTTAACCATGCAATTCTCATGGAATTATAAAGTGAACTACCACAAAAACCTAAAAGGATGGTGATTAAAAAGAATATATTCAAACAAATATTGAAAGCTTCTTGACCACAAAATTTTGTGTCCATTCCTTTCCTTAAACAAGTAATGGTAAGCATCTTGTGCTGCTCCTTGTAGAGCATAAGGGATTATCCTCCACATATTATCATTCCTTTCAACCTTTTACATATTTTAAGCATAGCTTAAAGTTAATTTTGACCATTCATATCCATACTATAGATATTAGCTAACTCAATTGGTAAGCTCTTGTTTTCAAAAAATAAAAAAAATTGATAAGCTCTTTTTTATAGTTGGTATTTTAGGATCAAATCACATAATTAGGGTTGATAGGGTATCTCATTTGATTTATATATATACTCTCTAATTAATACGGTTCATAAATCATAACGTTGTAAAATTAATTATGTAACGTTATGAAACTGAACGTCTAATTGTATAACGTTATAGAATTAATTCCACAACATTAAAGAACAAATATTTTTATTTTTTTTTATAAACAATCTAATTAGAGAAAAACCATATATATATATATATATATATATATATATATGTGTGTGTGTGTGTGTGAGAGAGAGTACGCTTGTGCGCGTGCAAAGGTACAATTTAATATGCTGCATATGGCAATGCACTGTGGAATTGGGTCTATGGGACCAGTTTAAGTATAGTTTTGGACCTTCGGTTATAGGCAACATGAAACTCAAAAAAGACAACTTAGACAAAAATGAAATAGAGTTGTCCAATATTTAGTAGAAATCATTTATTGGTTTCAACATTTTAATGATTTCTAGCAGATTTTTTTAATGAGGAATCAAGTTCACTTTCCTGATTCGAAAGGGAATCCATGTATTTTTATTAAAATCAATAAAAAAACAATTGCAGACTACCAAATCGAGAATTTTGGTATATAAAATGTACATATTTTCTTAAACTTGTTATTTTTTTTTTTTGTAATTGTTGTACCGATTTCATATTATATATATAAATATTGAATTAATTATATATTTTTGTTCCTTAAACAAATGTGGGCAAACGTTCCCTAAAAAATATTTTTTTAAAAATATATATATATATATATTATAATTTTGAATTTTTCTTACTATGCTCCCCCTAATTATTATATTTTATTACCTTGATCTCCTAATTATAATTTTCAGCTCGGCCCATATTTTAATTCCTCCTTCATATATATATATATATATATATATATATATTTGTTCCGTAAACATATATGGGCGGATGTTCCCTAAAAAATATTTTTAATATATATGGAATACATGTAGTTAGGGGTGGGCACAAAAACCGGTTCGAACCGTATTCGAATCGTTTTTCATAGTTTGAGTTGGTTTAGGTTTTGTATTCGACTTGGTTCAGTTTCAATTTTAAAAAAACTGTTAAAAACTGTTCGGTTCAGTTTTACCCCTCCAAAATCCGGTTTGACCCGTCCTAGATAAAGAAAAAAAAAAAAAAATTCTAATTTCCATTTTAACATTTTCTTATCATTTTTACCCTAACTCTCTCTTTCTCTCGCGGCCGTGATTCTTCTCCTCACCTCTCTTCATCCGCCGCTCTTCGTCCGCCGCTCGTCTTCCTCGCATGGTCGCATGGTCACACCACCGCTCTTTCGCCGCTCGTCTTCCTCGCACCACCGCTCGTCCGCACCGCACCACCTGCTCGTCTATCTTCGTTTAGCACCAGTCCTGTAACACCCCCTGACCCGACCCGACTGGATCGACCCAGGGAGCTACTCGGGTTTTCAAAACTTTCTCAATTCAATTTATAATTTCAAACCATTAGGAAAAATCACATAATTTAAAATTTTAAAACTAATTTTCGAAGTGAGCCCATCGAAATATATTTTTTTTACAAAAATTTCGGCAGAGTTCCGTTTGTTTTTCTGATTTCCCAAAACCTGTTTTTCCACAACTCAAATCAAATACAAATTCAATAACACTTCAAATATCATTTTCAATCAATTGCGCACTCTGCCGTTTAGTGCGACTTTCCAACAACAGTTTATAAAATAAAACGATTCAGAAGTCAATATTTACAAACATTCTGAAAATGAAAGACAAAAATCATAAAATAATTAATTACAACACATAATTACAAAATCCTCTGTATATGCACGCATATCTAATTATAATATACAGAAATACTCATATAACAAACTACCCCAAAGATACTGTGACTCTGAACTCTTCTCTGCAGCTGGTGCCTCTTCAGTCCTTTCCGTCCTCGGTATCTTTATTACCTACGCGGTAGAAACAAAACTAACGCGCTAAGCAAAGCTGCCTAGTGGGTGTACACTTAAAATAAATGGTAATATAATATAAAACAGGATATCTAAACCAGTATTTCATAAATCAGAAATGCAGAATTATAAGTAAACAGTAAAACTTAAAAACAGAATTTTCAAAAATATAAATATATATCAAACGTTTTTCTATTACTAAAACTATATAAACATACAATATGTCAAAAATTTCTGGGATTCAGTTCTATATCATTTCTTTGTTTCCCATAACATTTTCTAATCATAAATTCTCAATTTGGCCCATGATACACATAACAGGGTGTACAGGACTGGATTACGGGATGAAATGGTATCCCTATATAAACAGTCGGTTTCCCATTTCACGAGGAAATGGTATCCGTGATAAACAGTTGGTTTCCCATTTCACGAGGAAATGGTATCCGTAATCAATAATCAGAGACATTATACATCACAGTGCAGTACTGCCATATATTCACCCAATTGACATGTCAATCTCCTATATCCAAATATCCCTATACATATATCAGGGCCGTTCAAAATATCGAAATCAACAAATATCAATTTCAGTCAAAATCCATAAAACAAAAATTATAAACCAGGTTTTGAAATGAATATCCATAAGAGCAAAATCTTATCCAACAATATGCAAAAACATAAACAAATCCATACGGAGATATATATAAAATATAATATAAACAAATCCATACGAATCTATCTGAAATCCATAACAATCAAAACATTTATCAAAACTAAGTTTCAGAAACATGTATACACCAACCTGGATACCGTTTTTTCGCTTCTACTCCTTTTTTCTTCTGGATTTTCCTTTTTCCCTCCTCTTTCCTTTCTCTTTCTCTTTTCTTTCTTTCTTTTCTTCTTCTTTCCCTTCTCTTCTTCTTCTTTTCTTTTTCTTCTTCTTTTCTTCCTCTTCTCCTTCTCTTCTTCCTCTTCTTCTTCTTCTTCTTCTTCTTCTTTTCTTTTTCCCTCTCTCTTTCGGTCTCTCTTTTCTTTTTCTGTTTTCTGTGGCTTCTGCGAGAAGCCAAATTTTTTTTTATATTTTTCGGTCGTCGCGACCTGTGCTCGTGCCACTAGGTCGCGGTACTCACTGGAGCGTTTCCTACCGCCTTCATCGCGAGCACACCTCGCGGTACCATGGTCGCGCTGGTGGTCGCGTTGCTCACTGCCAAAATTTGACATTTTCATCGCGAGCAGTTCATCGCGATCTGTGGTCGCGGTGACTGATCGCGATGCTCACTGCCAAAATTTCCATGTTTCATCGCGAGCGGCCCATCGCGACCTGTGGTCGCGGTGACCAGGTCGCGATACTCATTGTCTCAGTTTTTCAATCTTCATGCATCATTTTCGACCGTTCAATTTGATCCACCTGGAAACCATAAAATAAACATACATTTAATTACATTTTGCACCCCTCATATCGTAAATTTTATATCCACATATTTAAAATTAATTATTCGAAATCCGGGATGTTACAAGTCCTTCCTCGCACCACTGCTCTTCATCCGCCGTTCGTCTTCCTCGCACCACTGCACGTCTATCTTCGTTTAGCTTGTGTGGTATGATCCATGTCCTCTATTGTGAGTTGTGACTTTGTAATTGCTTGATGATCTTACTGCTACACATGTTTGATGATCTTAATCTTACTGCTATAATTTTGGGGTATTGTTTTATTTGTTGTGAACCAATGTATGAGTTTCCATGTGTTCTTTGACTTTATGAATCAAGATTTTTGAGTATGAATTTAATATCTAATTCTATTCTCTCATGTAACTAAGCATACTTGCTTAAACTTACTTCTTGTTTTTTTTTCTTCGTATTATAGCACTTGTTTGTTTCAGTTTCTGGCCCTTGTAGATTTATAAGAAAACCTCAGTTTATAGGTTGGTTGTTAAGGACAAAAGTTGCAGTTTTCATTGTCCACAGTTTAAATTCCAAATTATTAAGCAGTAGCCCTAATATTTAGCAGAGGTTTAAAAATTATAGGAAGAAAACACAAAAGTGACTGTAAAGAAAAGCTTCATTGAATCCTTCTAGTTTTCTTGCTGCTGCGTGCCATCTGGGCTCTTTTTATGACAAAAGTCCATTTTAGGCCTAATAGGCCTAAAACCGTATGACCCGAATCAAATCGAACAATATTTTTTCGGTTCAGTTCGGTTCGAGTTTACCCTCTTATTCGGTCCAGTTCAGTTTTGATTTTCAAAAAACCGTGTAAATTTCGAGTCGACTCGAATTTGTCCAAAACTGTGCCGATTCGAACTGTGCCCACCCCTACATGTAGAACAACAAATTGTAATATTACTTTGCATTCATAATGTGTGCATCTACTTTAATTTTTTTAAATATTATTGGGCATTCGAATAAAACTATGAATACACACGTCGCTAAAAATTTCTCATGTCATATCATATTGCAACTTTGACTTTTTTTTTTATTTGTTTATTTTTTGGGTAATAATCAAAATCCCCCTACTCCAGTTATATATAGGATATTAGATAAAATCCACCTCTGATTTTATTTATGGCCAAAATAACCCCTATAATTTCATTTTATAGTTAATTTTCCCCTAGCGTTAACTTCTATTAACTATATAAGTAAAAATATTTTATTTACCCTTTAAGAAAAATTTAAAAAATTAAACTAAATTAAAAATAAAAAGATAGATCTCCACCGTCCATCTATAAAAAAAATTAAAAATTAAATAAAAAATTAAAAAAATTAAAAAGAAGAATTTTCATTGTCCATCTATGGAGATGTACGGTAGAGATAAAAACAAAATTAAAAAACTTTAAAATAAAAAGATGGATCTCCACCGTCCATCTATGGAGATGGACGGTGGAGATCATAAACAAAAAATATTAAAAAAATTTTGTTAAGAAAATATTGTGGAAATCCCAGATGGAATCTCCACCGTCCATCAATCTGAACCAGATTAATGGATATAGTCCAGATCCATTGTCTCCAGCGCTAGAGATGATGGAATCTTTATAGATGGACGATGAAGATTTACCTTTTTAATTTTTTTTATTTATGATCTCCACCGTCCATCTATGCAGATGAACGGTGGAGATCCATCTTTTTAATTTTAATTTTTTATTAATTTCTTAATTTTTTTAATTTTTATGTATTTTTTCATATATTTTTTATTTACGATCTCCACCATCCATCTATGGAGATAGATGGTGGAGATCCATATTTTATTTTTAATTTATTATTATTTTATATTTGGTATGTGGATGGTATAGATTATTTGATTCATTGATGTTATCAATTAAAATTTTTTAATTTAATATTTGTAGGAATTTACCTTTATACCCTTGGTTCCCTAAAATTTTTAGTAGAAAAGTTAACAGTGAATGGTATTTTAGGAATTAAAACTAACGGTAGAGAGAATTGACTACAAAATGAAAGTATATAAGGTATTTTGGTCATAAATAAAATTAAGGGGTGAATTTTATCTAATGCCCTATACGAGTGGGGGGATTTTGATTATTATACTTATTTTTTTAATTTTTTATTTGTAATACTAACATGGCTTTGAAATCTTGTATACAAACTACAATACTATTTGAAATCAAGGGTATTTTTGTAATCAATTTGTATTATTACTATTCCTTAGTTTAGCAAACACTAGAAAGGGAACTAGTTTAATTCCATTTCTAATTCCTAAGTGTTCGTAAACACTTGAATGATATTTAGTAACTTGATTTTAATTCCCCTCTATTTCTTTTTCAATAAAACTTGATTTTCTTTAATTTATAAACGCGTCTAAAGGTGATCCAATAATAAACCTCTCACATTTGCATAAAGGGTGCCGATATTACCACCTATAAATATAATTTGTACACTCATAGTCTATTAAAAATTTTAATTATAAAAATATACTAACACAAACTGACCAATAAGAGTAAATTATTTTAATTATAAATATATCAAATATTATGTACATCCATTAATTACACAAATTTATATTAAACCTTTTATTTTAATAAAGAAAGAAATAAAGAAAGGGTACAATAAGTTCTAATTCTATTCCAAGTATCAAATTTTCCTATGAGATACATGATTATTAATTTATCATATTAAAAATTAATAGAAAAAAAAATCTCAGAGAATTTTAATTATACAAACGTATGTTTTTCTATAAATTTTAAAATAAACTATATATTTCTATAAATTTTAAAATAAACTTTTTTTTTGTCTCTCTTATATCTATCTATGAATTCTATCAATAGACAAAAAGTTATGCATAATTTAAAAAAAAAAAAAAAGAGAAGTGAGACATAGACTGATATTTATTCATGATATTTTTTTTTTATAAAGAAAAATTAAGTATAGAAAGAAATATAATGAATGTTTATGTAATTTTTAATTAACATGATGATGTAAGGATTAAATTGAGTGTGTTAATAATTTAACAGGTTTACAAATAAATGGTGTAAAAATAAAGGTATATTATAATAGGTGTTTGTAGTAATGATTTAATTTTCAAAATTTAAATATCGGTATACCTATAAAATGAGTATGTAAATCATATTTATGGGTGACGCTATCAACACCCTTAGCGTAAATGAGATTATAGATTCGAATTATATCACCCTCACTCAACTCTCAAAATTTTAATTGTTAAATAAATAAAAGAGATGCTAAAGTTATAGTGACTCAGAGATATGGTCAACCTTGAGTTTCACATTATTTTCTATCACCCAACACAGAGATAATGCTAAAGGAGTTGTATAAATTCTCTCAATGCGTACAAGTAAAGCATTGCTTTTATGATTATAATAAAGGGATGGTTCAAGTTGCAAAGAGCCTATAAAAGATGACTATGAACTCACATGTCTTAATTCAACTAATTGAGATACAAAAACATTTTCGAGTTAAACTAACGATAAAGTAGTTATACATATGATTTGCAGATTAGTTAGTTTTCTACCAAAACCAAAACTTCCCAATTGAGGAAAAGATCAAGAATAGTACAACAGGTTTCATTTCACTGAACTAAGGCAGGCAAAATAGGTCACGACCCACAAATTAGACGGACTAGAGATAAATAAATGAATTCGGGTTGGGTTAAACAGGTTCGGGTTAATAAATGGATCATCATATGTAACCGTATAAATAGATCATATCGGGTTGAGCTAAAAGAGTTATGATTTGACCTATGTAACCCATTTATTAGATAAAAATTATAATTTTAAAAATATTAGAAATATTGTAATTTTACACATTAGTATACAAACAAATTTTTAAATCCGAAAACCTAAATCACAAACAATTTCTCATTTCTCTTCATCAAAAGTCGCGCGGCTCTGTTTATGTTCAGTGACCGTCTTCACATGCCGGTCTTCATCTCCGTTCAACTCCGTCTTCGTCTTCATCGCCTTTGCTTCTCTCTTCTTGATTACCACCGTCATCCTCACTGGCTGTATTTGTGTGTTTCAATGTGCTGATGTTGTGTATGGTTCAATGTGCTGCTCTGTGTGAGTCAATGTGCTGTTGCCAAACAGAAAAATTGGACAGCCCAATTTGATTGATCCAACCCGTATTATACACAGGTTATACGAATCGACCTGTATATCCCTTTTAACCAAATGTGTCATGCTGGGTTTTAAGGGGATTAACCCGTTTAAATAAACAGACCGGGTCAAGTTAAGTCCTAAATGAATTCATATTATATCGGGTTGAGTTTAACCCGATCCGTGTTAAAAAGGGCCTATAAAAGATAGTTATGAACTCACGTCATAGTTCAACTAATTGAGATACAAAAACATTTTGAACTCACGTCATAGTTATACATATGATTTGCAGGTTAGTTTTCTACCAAAATCAAAACTTCCCAGTTGATGAAAACATCAAGAATAGTCCAGCGGGTTGTATTGCACTGAATTGAAGCAATCTATTATCAAATATATGAAATGCATGTCTATCGATTCCATTGGTCATTCAAAATATACAACACGGAGATTGACTATTCACCAAATGAATGAGATCCGCATCAGCAAGCAAGGGAGTAAGATTGTAAGGTGGATCATTCCTCTGATTGGAGTAACAGTAATTTTGTCACAAATTAGAATACAAAACAATTATTAAACAAAACGGGAAAATAATAAATATAAAGAAGCATCGATTACAGAAAGGCCAAAACTGTAGAAGGCGTGAGGACATGACTACGAGTTTCCATTGAATCTAGGGACATCGCTGTAAAGGGCATGTACACAGGCCTGATGACTCACAGATGCACATATTGATGGAATATAAGAATTTATTTTACAGAGTAGAGGAAGTCCTGGATTTGTGCATCTTATCATCCTGTGAGGGTGGTGGCGGTAGCGAACGTGATGTAAATGCTGCATGGTAAGAAGATGAAGTAAGTTGTGCTAAGGCTGGAACGGCACCACCTGCAAATTTTAACGAACAGACTGTATATTAGTTAGATAATGACATTATTTTGCATTTCCAAGACAATTGAAAAATGTTTTTAGTACATGTTCTTGCTGATTGCTGATTAAAGAAAGGTTTAGGGTCCCATATATCAAAGCATATTCTTCATAATCTCAACTTCCAAATATTTAATCAATTTATTGCATAAAATAGGCTACAAGCTTTGGTGACTAACGATCAAGATCTACCTGATTCAATGCTAATAGGCAATTGTGCAGGAAATGTATACTTTAAAATACTTTTAAGTTAGTCAACAGTCAGAATAACAGGAAAACTCCAATTGAAAAGGCCATATCAAGAACATAAAAGTTATAAGGTAAATGCAGAAGTATGGAGTAACTCTCTGACCTGCCAAGCCTGCACAAGCCGAAGAGAATACTATCACAGGGGGTGCCTACATGTCCAAAACAGAGTAGTGGGTATCAAGGCAATGTGAAATTCAAAAGCATGGAGCTAAAGCAACTCACATAAAACACAAAAAAGTTTAAAATAAAAGGAGGATTGATCGAACACAACAATGCAAAAAGATGCTTACACCAATTAGAAAATGCACCCACATGGGTCCTTTTACCAATCTCCGCACAATTGGCATCACTGTATCGACAAAAACAGACTAGTTAACTCTTAATTTTCCGATCAATCTCCATAGATGCCTATAAAAAGAAAATATTACATAGTCCAGGAGTATTATCTTCTAACCATATGGAAAAAAGAAATATTTAGGAACCAACAGGTATGAAAAAGTATAACAGCCAAGAGTTATAACAGCAACTGGTTGAAATTCCAAATGCATTAGTATAATTATAAAATACATGAGTCCTTTTTTAAGACCTTCTCAGGAGAAGGGGGAGTGGGAGTTGTACACTAAAATTGGTAGGACAGAAAGAGGAACAAAGTGGGAAATAACAGGGGGGAAGGAGAGGAAAAGAATCACCCATACCCTCAAAACTCGATCCTTCCATAGGCTGAAACAGGACAGATGAATATGACTTACTGAGATGAGACGATCAACTTATAATTTTACTTTTTTCTTACATTAAAAACTGAGGATATAGACAAATATATACAATAAAAATGAGTATAATGGTCAAAGTACAAATAATGGTTTTCTTCCCACCCCTCCTTTAGGGATACTAAATAACAAAAAAGTGACAACCTTCTTCTTCCCTCAGCTTTTCAACCAAATTTATAAATGGATCAATACTTTTCTGACTCTTCTGTCTCTTTATATTACACTATTTCCCTCCCTTTCCTTAAATTCCCCCCATCCAAATAGCTAAAGTTAAGTCTAGTGACAATATGTTAAACAAGGTGTTGGATTTATCACTTCATTGGATTCAAAATAATGCAAGGCAAAATTTCATCCACTGTTCTAGTTCATCACTACCACGCATACTGTTTCTTTACTTTACATTTCTTCATTTTATCTTTCTAGATACTTTTCTAACAATAAGGAATCTAATAAATTTACTAAGTAGATAAGAAGAAGAATATGGCAAAAGAAACGAAATGGTTGGGCTTTAGCAGCCATTCCTTAGTATTGTCGTTCTAGCTATCCTTAGGGGTCATTTGCTTTTTTATCTGAAAACTAAATAGGTCTGAATTTTTCTAAAGACTGAATAGTGACTAAAACCTGAAACCTGAATGAAATGTTTGTTTTTTTCTTTCTAATTACTGAATAAAAATATTGATTGTTTGCTTTTTTTAATACTGAAACATCTGAATAAAGATAAATTTAGAAATATATTAATATAAGAATGATAATTATGAAACAAGATATTGTAATTATGATTAAGTGATTAGATGTAAAGTGATAAGTCAGAATTTTTAACTTTTTATTTTAAGTTATTTTTTACCATTTTTAAATTGTTTGACCACTTAAACAAAAAAAAAAAAAAACAACTTAATGTATCAAATTCAGAGCTATTAAGTATTAAATGGAAAAAAACAAACGACCCCTTAATAAATAATTGTTCACCTAGAGAAACAAAATAAAACAAAATATGAAGCTCCAATTGGCAAAAGAAGAATAGGCTATGTGAAACAGGCTTAATTACCATGATTGAATCCGTAGAAAGCACTTGTTGTACCACCAACAGCAGACCCGATCTAAATTATTCACATCACCAAAAGACAAAACACCACAAATAAGAAGCAGGAACTAAAAAATTAAAAATTACCATGTGGAAAATTGCAAGGTTAGTACAGTTGCATTTTGTATCAGGAATTCAGCTATAGTTAGAATTGGATGGAATCCCAGCTTGTCTGATTCTTATACTTCAAATTCAAAAAAAATTTAATTTAATGCTACCAAGCACAATAATAACATATTATACTAACACAAGAACAATTAGAGTTAATGAACACAATCTCCCAAGAACCCCATTAAAATCAAGGACATCAAGGGCTCAATCCTTTAAATATTACTCAATAAAAGCTAACTAAAAACTACAAAATCAAAATCAAATTAATTCAATCTCCGATTGTCCATAACCCCATTTGAATTCAATTGCAAATTCGACTCTGAAAAAAAAATAAAAATACTCAAACCAAAAACACAGAAAGAACCAAATTCCAACATCTTATAATAAAAATCAAAACTTGAAGAATCAAATTCATAATTCAGGAAAAAAGAAAACAACCCATGATTCAAAATACAAAATCAAAGAGAAGTTACCATAGAAAAGCTATCCCTTATAAAGGGAGCCACAGTCCACTCACTTGTCTCCTGCAACCAAACCAAAAAAAACCAATCAAATCAAAAGCTTGAAATATACAACAAAAAACCATTGTTGCGTATATGTAAATACGATCAATACCGTCTCCATTGAGAGGGGGCCAGCACAGTGATGGCATCGAATTGTAGTTTTGTCAGGGTTCGAATCTGCTGCCATTCCTGACTCAAAAGCGTTTTCTTTTGTTGCCAGCATAAACCCTCCTTAAGACCTCTTAAGCAGGCGAGTTTGGATATGTAGGCGATGCTGTATTGGAATCTGGTGGAGTTCAGCTGGAAATCTCTCCCTATTGCCACGTTATGCCCTTAAAAAAAAGAATAAAAAAAAAACATTGGGTAATTTTTATTTTGCCCCTAAGGTTTAACACATCGTCGTTTTACCCCCTCAAATTTTAGAATTTCCCTTTTTTTTTTTCCCTTTCATTTGTCTTCCGTTACTTTTAGGGGTTGACATGGTTCGGTTTGGTTCGGTTTTGAATAAAATCGAAAAAAACCGAACCATGAATGGTTTTGAAAAAAATGAATCGAACCGAGAACCGGAATTATAATGAACCGAACAAAACCAAACCAGATTGGACCGGTTTGGTTTGATTGGTTTGTGGGTCTATTGGGCCATAAAAAAAATAATGGGCTTTCAATTTTTTTACATTCAAATATGATTAATTTTTATTCTAAAAGATACAAATTCAATTCAAAAATTCAATAATCAATCCAAAATACAAAATTAATAATGTTAAATTGTAAAATAAATCAAACATTAGTAATATATTCGCACGTTTTCTTGTGTTTAGCCATCTAGAGAAATACACCACCAAGTGTTGGTGCTGTTATGATCAGATGCATAACAAATTAACACATAACCAGATTGAAAAAATAAACTAACTTGACCCTCCAAAACATGAATTACCAACTAAATGTACTTGTTAAAAAAATGAAATATAACTAATGAACTTACTTTTAATATATCAATTCTAAGAAAAACTTGTATGTAGCGAGCACTATCACTTTCCATTACAGTTCCATTTTCGTTTGCTCCAGTCTCAATACACTACCTCATTAATACAAACGAAATGTTGAAACAAACAGAAATAAAAAGAGAGAGCTTGCATACCTGCTACGAATCTGTTTCCTCTCACTCTGTAGCTTCGTCTGGAACTTTTATCGAACACTAGGCGTGCGATTCTGTTTCACTAGTTGGAGGTGCACGGTGAGAAGCTAAGGCGTGCAACGGCGATGAAGAAGTTGCTGTTCTGCAATGAAGAAGAGGCGTGCGACGACGATGAAGAAGAGGCGTGCGATGGCGGGTGACGGCGATGAAGAATCAAGAAGCTGAGGCAGTGAGGCGTGCAATTGCAAGGCAACTCAGGGTTAGGCAGGTGTGAGTGTGAGTGTGTGACTCAGGGTTAGGCAGCTGTGAGTGTGAGTGTGAGTGTGTGACCGTGTGAGTGACACCGTGTCAAATAATTGAGTTTGAAATTTTTTTTTTTTAATATTTAGTTGGTTTGTTGGTCCGGCTCTAAACCGTGCACTGAACCAAATTACTTGATTTTATAAAAAGTAAGCCGAACCAAATCAATGAACATAGTCGAACCGAACCAAAACCGTCCGGTTCGATTTGGTTCACTAATTTTATGGTTCGGTTCGGTTTGGTGCCCACCCCTAGTTACTTTACCGTTAAACCTTTGTTATGTTAAAGGGCAAATAAATAAGAGCTAATTACATTCATACCCCTTTATTTTAACTTTTTTAAACATACTGACAACTTTATCTTTTATTGTATAAACTTTTTTTGAAAAAAGTTGACCAAACCGTTGACTAACCATAAAGTTAACGTTTTGAGCAAAAAGACTATTTTACCCTTGATATCTTATTTTATTTAATTTTTTATTATCTTTAGTAATAATTTAAAATTTAATTATATGAAAATATTTTTTTTTTTAAGAATAAAAATCAAATTGTTCATCTTCTTTCCAATAATAACCAAATTTTTTCATCAAATCTTATTCTTCAATTAAATCCCAATAACAACCACCCAAACAATCTTTTTTTTTTTTTTTTTTTTTTTTTTCAGATTTTTGTATTCATCATCAACCAAAAATAATTTTTTTTTTCAGATTTTTTTTTCATTAACTAATAACACACCCAAACACAAACTTTTTCTTCTTCTTCTTTTTGTAGATTTATTTTTTTTTCTTCTTCTTTTTCGAATTTTTTTCCAGATTTTCTTCTTCTTCTTCTTCTTCTTTTTCGGATTTTTTTTTCCAGATTTCTTCTTCTTATTTCTTTTTCTTCTTCTTCTTTTTCGGAATTTTTTTTTCCGAATTTCTTCTTCTTCTTCTGGAGAAATCTAGAATATGGACCAGATCAAATCTGATCCATTTTAATTTTTTAATTATTTTTAATTGTTTTAATGGGAAAAAGACAAGTTTACCCTTACTACAGTGCCGTGCTGTTAATTTTATGGTTAATTAACGGTTTGATCAACTTTTTCCAAGGAAGGTTTTACAATGAAAGATAAAGTTGCTAGTATGTACAAAAAAACCAAAATGGAGGGGTATGACTGCAATTAGCCCAACAAATAATTTCATGTAAGAAAATTTAAAAAAAGAAAAATATCTCCCATCACCTTCTCTCTCACATCTCTTTGCTCCCCCTTTTTCTTTTCTCTAATTTTTGTTCTCTCTTTATGGTCTTACTTTCCCTTTCTCTCTTCATTTTATATATAGCCCATCTATATTTTTTTCTTTGATTTGTAGAGTGTGTTCAAGTGTGATTAGTGAAAAAAAAATGTAAAGCTGAGGAGATTCGCGCCAGTGACTGGACGCCCAAATCCACGTTAGCAGTTGAATTTCCTGTAAGAAAATATTTCATATTATATAAAAAAAAATAGGCATAAATATTAATCCCTAATAATCTTAGAACTTTATGATTTTCACATGTCAATCAATAAATGAAAAAACATACCTTGAGCCATTGACAATTCGTATAAACCAATTATGCTGTAAAATATTAAATGATGAATAAATTGTGTTTCTCTCTCTAAACCTCTTTAGTTTCTTATTTTGTACGTTGAATGATGGAGAAGACGCACTTATATAGGTAGAGAGAGGACCAATTTCTGATAGAATCAATTATTCACACGTTCCATCAATGTGTATATTTATCAGAGAAAATTACTTCTCAAACTGATCAATGTACTTTTAACTCTTAATATATTTATTAATCTAATTAAAGCAATAATAAATATAAGAAAGATAAACATGTGGGTCATAAATATTTTACATTCTCCCACTTGGCTCATATGACTTTATCATACCTCGTGATTTAATAAATAAAACATAATGTGCATAGTTAAAGCGAAAACTTTTCAATACATTGATCACATCATATATATATATCAAAAATCAAGTAAAAGGCTAATGAGAGTCATAGTGGTTGTACATCATTTTTTCGATATAGTCCCTTCCATGTATTACGACATTAGTTTTTACTTAATATGACTCATTAATGAGAAGCATATAATTGGTCCAATAATAATGTCTTTGTCAAATACAAATCCTGTCATATAATTCATGCATGTACATATTACAATATATATATATATCTTAGAAACAAAATATAATTGAGCTCAAAGTGTCAAGTATATAAACATCATAAAAGGTTATAATACAATATCAGTAACGATGTCCAATGATGTCCTTTCTTTCAACATGTTCATTAAATGTCTGTGGTGGCAATCCTTTTGTTAATGGATCGGCAATTATAATATTGGTGCTAATATGTTCAACTGACACTATTTATTTTTGAACTTCTTCTTTAATGGCAGAGTATTTTAATTCTATATGTTTAGTACCCCTTGAATACTTATCATTTTTAGAGAAGAAGACTGTTGCAGAATTATCATAATAGACCGGCTTGGCAATACTGTCGACGGATTCCAAGTCCTAAAATAAAATTCCGCAACCATTTTCCTTAAATTACGGCCTTAGAGCGTGCCACAAATTCAGCCTTCATAGTGGATGCAGCAATAATGGACTGCTTCACACTCTTCCATGATATTACTCTTTCAGCTAAAAGGAACAAGTAGCCAAATGTGGATTTTCTAGTATTAACACATCCAGCAAAATCTGAATCTGAATATCCAATTACATCTAGATGATTAGATCTCCTATAAGTAAGCATGTTATCTTTTGTTCCTTGCAAGTATCTCAATACTTTCTTTGCAGCTTTCAGTGATCCAACATTGGATTACTTTGATACCTTCCCAGCATTCCAACAACAAAATTGATGTCTGACCTGGTGCAAGTTTGAGCATACATCAAACTCCCAACAATTGATGCATAAGGAATTTATTCCATTTGTTTGTGCTCCAATTGATTCTTTGGGCATTGCATAAGGCTGAATTTATCAACTTTCTGAATTGAAACGATGCTTGCTGAACAATTTTCCATTCTGATCTCTCTACAACTTTATTAATATATGCTTTTTAAAACAACCCTAGCAATCCTTGTGATCTATCTCAGAATATTTCTATTCTAATCACACCAGCTGCCTCTCTTATATCTTTCATTTCAAAGTTTGTAGAGAGAAATTCCTTGATATCATGCAATAAACCAAGATTATTAGTAGCGAGTAAGATGTCATCAACCTACAAAATTATAAATATAAACTTGCTCCCACTGATTTTTAAATATATACACCGATCAACAATGTTTTTTATTAAATCCAAAAGAGATGATGGTATTATTGAACTTAAGATACCATTGTTGAGAAAACTTGTTTAAGTCCTTATATTGATTTCTTAAGTTTACGCACCATGTGTTCTTTTCCATCAACTAAAAAACCTTTAAACTGGTCCAATAGACTTCTTCTAAATTTTCATTTAAAAAGGCGGTTTTCACATCCATTTGATGTAACTCTAAGTCATAATGAGCTACCAAAGACATAATAATCCTAAATGAGTCTTTCTTAGAGACTGGTGAAAAAGCCTCTTTATAGTTAATATCATCTTTCTGAGTACAATCTTTGGCAACAAGTATAGTCTTATGTCGTTCGATATTACCATTAGAGTAGCGTTTGGTCTTAAAGACTCATTTACACCCAACTCTTTTGCAACCTTTAGGCAATTCAACAAAATCCCAAACGTCATTTTGTCCATAGATTTTAACTTAGTTTTCATAGCATCTACCTATTTCATAGAATTAAAATTTTCAATGGCTTGTGAAAATGAAAATGGATCTTTATTAATTCCTAAGTCAAATTCTGACTCTTGTAAATACACCACATAATCATTAGGAATAGCAGATTTTCTTTGTCTTTGCGACCTCCTTAATACTATTCCTTATGGTTCATTTACCATAGGTTCATCAACAATGTCTTCATTGTGGGGTGTTTGATCATTTATTTGTTGTCCTTGGAAATTGTTAAATTGTTCAACAATATGAGGAACAATGACTTTAAAAGAACTTAAGGACAAAGGAACTTGTACTCTAACTTCATTGAATTGCCACATCATGTAGTTCTTCACTCCCACTAACTTCACCATTTTCAAAGAAGCTAGCATTTCCACTTTCAACAATTCTTGTAGTATGGCTAGGACAATAAACTTTAGACTTTCTGGATAACCAATAAAGAAACTACTGGTTGTTCTTGAATCTAATTTCTTTTCATGTGGATTATAAATTCTTACTTTCGCTGGCAACCTCAAACATGCAGGTGTCTTAAACTAGGTTTCCTACCAGTCCATAGTTCAAAAGGAGTTTTTAGAACTGTCTTACTAGGAATCCTGTTTAACAAATATGTGGCGGTCTTTTATGCATGCATTCACAATGATATGGGTAAAGATGAGTTGCTTAACATACTCCTAACCATATCTAATAAAGTGTAGTTACGTCTTTCCGCTACACCATTTTGTTGTGGTGTACCTGACATTGTGTATTGAGCATATATGCCATGCCTTTCAAGAAATTTAGCAAATGGACCTGGGCATTGTCCAGTTTCATCATATTTTCCAGTAGTATTCACCACTTTTGTTAGATCTGACAAGTTTCACTTTTGTATCTAATTGTCTTTTAACTTCCTTAATAAACACCTTTAAGGCATCTATTGATTGAGATTTTTCATATAATAAATAAACATAGCCATAACGTGAAAAGTCATCAATAAAGGTTACAAAATATTTTTCTCTTCCAAAAGAAGGAACATCAAAAGGCCACATATATCGGTGTGTATAATTTCAAGAAGTTGCGTGCTTCTTGTGGCTCCTTTCTTTGTGTGTTTGGTTTGTTTCCTTTTAATGCAATCCACATAAATACCAAGATCGGTAAAATCCAAGTTTGGAAGGATTTCATTCTGTACCAATCTTTCCAATCTTTCTTTAGAAATGTGATCCAGACGTTAATGCCATAAGTAGACTGAACGTTCGTTCACTAAACCATGTTTAGTACCAATATTATGATGTAGGGTTAAAAGGGTCTCAGTAAAACGATTGTCAAGTTTCAATTTGTATAAACCATCACAAAGAATACCAAAACCAAATGAAATGATTATGCTTAAACAAACTAAAACATCTATTACCAAATTTAAAAGAATATCCAATTGTATCAAATTTAGACAAAGAAACTAAATTGCGAGAAACATAAGGTACATAGAGAGTTTCAAATAAATCTAAATGATGCCTAATGTCTAAAATCAAACGATAAGTTCCAATAGCTTCAACTGGAGCTTTGACTCGGTTCCCCATGATAACAAACTTTTAATTTGGATTTATAGTTTAGGTCGTAAGGAATCCCTGCATCGTATTTGAAACATGAGTGGTACAACCATAATCAATCCACCAAGTATTATAAGGAATTTCAGCTAAATTAGATTCGAAACATATGAAAGCATTAAGCTTAACTTTCTTTTCAATCCATGCCTTACGTTTCAGGCAATCTTTCTAAAAGTGTTCAAGTTTCCCACAAAAATGACACTTGTCATTTTTGTGTTCCTTCTTATGGACTTGGACAGAAGACTCATTCATCTTAAGTGGTCTTTGCTTACCCTTATCATACTTTCTTCCAGTTTTCTTTCTAGCTATTTGATCATTTATGAGATGAATGGAATGAGTTCCTTCATTCTTAAGCCTTGTTTCCTCCTGAACAAGCATAATGTGAAGTTCATTCACATTCCATTTGTCTTTCATGGTATTATAATTCATTTGGAATGGACTATACTTTGAAGTTAATGAGTTAATGATAAATTGTACCATGAAGTTTTCATCCACATTTATTCCCAAGGACTTAAGTTTTGCTGCAATTTTTATCATTTCAATGACATGTTCATACATGGTACGGGAAACATCAAACTTATTATGGTTAAGGTACCCATTAATGTCCCAGCAAGTGACTTATTAGCAGTCTGGGAATGGTTTTCCATAGCACTTTCAGTTTTGGGAAGCGTAGACTTAATGTTTTTTGCTACACGTATCCGCATAAATATTAAGCTTAGTTTGTTTGATCTTTCCCAAGCATCATAGAAAGAAATTTCTTCAGCACTACTAGTATCAATAATAGTAGCGGGTTTCTCACCTTGAAGTGCCAAATCAAGATCCAAAACACCTAAGTGAAATTGGACTGGTTCGCACTGACACGCCTATTTTGTACCCGCAAGTATACGAGGTCGGCACAAGTAATAAAATGATGAGTAAATTATCGTCTCCACAGGGATATTTAGGCGTTGAGTACTAAAATTAACCAAGCCTATTTCTATTTGGATAATCGAAAGATATTAAAGGATAAAAATATAAAGACATGAAAATAAAGCAAGCAACTAATATGAGAGATTAGTTAGGGTATTTGAATTCACTTATTCCATCCAATTGAGTTCCATGAAAGCACATTGTTGAGGTTTAACTATGCATGATGATGACCGTGTTTATCTAAATTATCCAAAGTCCCCTCTCGAGGTAAATTGGACCTATTCCGCACACACTAATATCCTATCTCTCGATGGTATATTCAAGTGCATGCGAATGCATTAGTTACAATAAACACCCTATGTGATCACACAAGCAAATTAGTATATCTTTATCCAATTCTACTTGTGGTGGACATTATATCGAGCACGTGGTGGACGTCTCCTCTCGGTACATAACACACAACCAATTTATCATTTAAATGTAGGCCTTCACATTCAAAGCATTAAGCACAATAAAACCACTCAACAATGCAATAATCAACCGCAACAAATTAAACAATCATTTCATTCAATCATCATAGAATAAGATCCATCAAAACCCCAACTTACAAGTTTAGCCCATAATCATGGTTTTCAATAATTAAACTAAATTAAATTAACTAAAACAATTAATATAAAACGAGACGGATTCAATGGAGGATAATGTGAGGTGGTCACACGGTTCCAATCACGGAAATAGAAAACTATATTGATTATTATTAAGCACATAATATCATGAAATAAATCACATAATATATTCATAAACAATAAAATCCAAATCCGTTCACGGTTCCGAAAATCACCTAACAATAGTTCTAACAACTCATAATCATAAATGAACAATCAAGGAAGATTAATGAGATGAAATACAACCCATCGAAGCTCTCAAGACTCGAAGTCCCGCTTTGGTCCGGCTTGAACTTCTCCGCTTTCGATCTTCGTCTTCTTCGATAAGCACTCACGATCTAGGAGATTGTTGTGGTGTTTTTGTGATGATGGGATGTGTTTGGGAGGAGCAAGAAGGATGAGAATCACCCTTGGAGCAGCTTGAAGGCTGCTTGGACTGCACTGCCACGAGCTCTCTCTCCTTTCTGCCCAGCTGCGCCATTTTCTTCTTATAGCAACATCTTAGGGCTGCAGTTTTTCACTCACCTGCGACCACCACCGCGACCTGTGGTCACGGTGGCTTGGTCGCGGCCTTCACTAGATCGCTAGGAGCTGCAGGATCGCGAGCTGCTCCGCGAAGAGCACAGGTCGCGCTCAAGCTCGCCTTGCCCGCTGTCACCTTTTCTTCTCCATCGCGAGCTACACCGCGAGCTGCTGTGGTTGCGGCTGTCCTCGCGCTGCTCACTGTCTGAATGGCTCATCATCGCTGCGAGGTGGAGGATGCGAGCACAGGTCGCGGTCGAGCTTGCACAGCTCACTGGTATGGGTCTGGTTTGTCTTCAACGCGAGCGAGGGCGCGATGGGAGGGACTGGTCGCGCTGCATGGCTGCTGGGTTTTTATCTTTTATTTTTTTGTTTCTTCTTTAGCCAAAACGGCGTCGTTTTGGACCAATGCTTTGGTCCAAAACGGCGCCGTTCCACTAACTCAAATTCCTTAGGTGTAAAACGCACCGTTTCACTTAAATTGGTGGAACTTTCTGAATTTGCAATTTTGCCCCAAAAACTTTAACATCCTTTCATCGATGCGCTTCCCCAAAGTTACTGAATTTACACTTTTTTCCCAAAATATATAAAATCACCACTTAGGTCCCTAAACTTGCACACTCAAGGAAAATATGTCAAAAGCACCAAAAATACTCAAGAATACAATTAAAAGATACGGTTTAAGGGTTGTAAATATATGAAAATAAATGACCGATCAAATACCCCCAAACTTATCTTTTGCTTGTCCTCAAGCAAATCGGAACACACCACGATTAAAAACAAAGACAAAAATAACTAAAACTAAAATAAAAAACGAACTAAGCTATATCCATTTTCGTAGGATGCAACGATGGCACTTAGCACGTGCCACAAGCCTTTAAACCCCTAGGTGGCCCTAGTGGACGAGTTATAGTCTCGTGAGGGTTTACCAGCTACGATACCCACAAATGTCCTAAGCTAACCACATACATAGCTCAACATCAAATTAAATATATACACAAATGCAAAGGATATAAGAATAGCACAAAATCAGAAATCCAAAATGCTGTCAATAAGTCTAATACACCATATATCATACAGACACTGACATGCAACGCATTTATAATCGTGACACCTTCCATATCAATAAACCACTGATGTAATTCGCCTCGACTCTAGTCTCACTAGTTTTTACTCAATAGCACACAGAACCTAGGCAATCACACTTTCAACTGCATACAACTGGAATTTATGAGCAAATAATTTCGAAATGTGTCGTATGCATCAATAATTAGAAAGAACGCACATATTTAACAAAGGATCTCATGAAAGATATCAAATGCTAAGAACAGAAAAATTCGTGTATATACATGTCAAATATTACAATTGAGTTTCCTAAGGAGATCAACAGGTCTTTAAATGGTTGTACTGGGGCTTTGGGTGATTGGCTCAAAAAGGACGGAAATAGGGCTCAACTCACTTGGAAACCTATTGAGAGACTTCATAAAATTTTCAATTTGTACATTTTCTCTCACGACCACCAAATTCATTCAACTTGTATTCCCAATCTTTTTCTCACATTTCTCCTTCAACCTCTTTTCAATCCTTTTTCAATTTTTACTTTGTGCATTTCACTCCTTTTTCTCATTTTAGCCAACTCTTTTTATTTTATTCATTATTTTTAATGTTAGGCTATTCTCTTTTTCTGCACATTTCCCCCATCCTTTTCATATTTTTAGCTCCACTCCTCTTTCTCACTCAACACGTACACATTTTTCTTTTAATTGTCTCTAGTTTCTAAGCGTCAAAGGTAACGTCTTACAATTTCGGCTAGGATTTTTGGGTATGTAGGTCATACAATAAAAGGCTAATATGCGAGTGTTTGGCCGCGAATGGGATAGGGAGCACGCAATTACGGATAGGAAATCAAGCTATTTAGGAATTTACACACAATGCCTGGATCATATCTCCAAAATCTACTCAATTGAACATTCAAGACATATATACAAGATTTTCATAATGCAGTTCATTAACATCCAATGCAAACCTATAGAGATCAATCTAATAACAATAAAGCTCAAGAAAGTGTTTAAGAGTAGAAACAAGAATTCCCTCAGAATAAATACGCAATAATCTCAAATCTCACTAAGGGTAGTCTCCACTATTAATCAGAGCTATTAATTGAAAGTTGTCACATATTACAATGCAAAGACGTCAGACCTATATGTTTAGATGCAAAAACACTACCGGCATTATTCCAAATAACAACTTTGTACACTCAAATAACCTAAGTATTTACATATTATTACTCAATTATCTGTAAAGCATGCATATGGTTTCGCTATCCTAATACAAATACAACAAAACAAGAAAATACAATAAAAGACTCGACAACTGGTGTACGTGGCATTGTTATGCCTAAGTCTTCCAAACGCATTGCGTATGAGGAAAGTCTAGGTTTCCAGCCTATATACACCAACAAGACACTACAACACACAAATACCAAAACACCCCCAAACTTAAGATAAACATTGTCCTCAATGTTTTAACACCTTACGTACGAGGAAAAGGGGTTTATAAAGAAATAAAAACTAAAAACAAACAAACTAGACACAAAAACAAAAACGCACAAAACAAATGAATACAAAACAACAGTCCTAATATCCACAACTAACAACCCTAAATATCCACAACTAACAATCCTAAATAGACACACAAAAACAAACAAAAACAAAATCAAAGAAATCAAACACTTCAAAAATATGTACATCCAACCAAACTTCTCCCCGAACTTCAAAATTTTCAACACAAGGCACAACACTTCAAAAGATTCATGGGAAATAATTACGAAACATTAAAAAAAAAATTTAACTAGAAAAAAATTCAAAATAAAATAAAAAGAAAATACTATACAGATTTACCTCATCACTTGAGCTTTCGCCCACCTGCCCCATGATTGGTATCTCCTCATCAGCTTACTGTACCATCCTAACCAAATGACTGGAAGAGAAGACTGACTCTCCCAGCACTGCATACCTCGAATGCGAAGGTATCTCTTTACGGCCCAAGTGCGGTGGCTTCTCAAAAGGCGGAGGTGGTTTGGGCTCCCCTTCTCCTGAGGTCTACATAAACATATGTATCTTGGTGGCTTTCTTCTTTTGTAGTGGTGCTGTGGACTAGACATAACTCAAATGGCTCTGGAAGGGTAGATGTTTCATCTCCATAAAACAAGTTCTTGCTCCCTTCCGTCTCTACTTGATCAACCCAAATCTGGTGCTCAATTTGCTCTTCGATTTCCACGGCCGTTTCATTGCATTGCACCATAGGATATGGTTCGTGCTCTTGCCATTGGATCTCTGTAGCTAATTGGCCGATTTGAATCTCCAAGCGTTGGGTAGCTGCTTGAGTATGTTGAGCAACTTGATCAAGTTTAGCTTCAGCTTCTTCAGGGCCTCATCTTGGGAATCCATTCTTTCATCCAGCTTTATCATGAATTTAATAATCATGTCTTCCAAAGCTGCATCTTTTTCCTGCTGTTCCTGGATTTCCATCTTTGTCACTGTAATCGACAAGCATGTCTTCCAGTCTTGACCCATTTTCTTGTTGATTGCTCCATGAATAGCTAGCATGATTGCTCCACCCAGGATTGTACGAACTCATGTAGGGGTTGTTCTGCTGATAATGTACATAGCCCTCATACTGCATTTGCTTAGAATGGCTCTCAGCAAACGGATTGCCCACCTGACAATCAGTACTCACATGCGGCCCCCCACATAAGAAACAACCCAAAGGTGCTTCATAGTCTCTAGTCGCCACTTCCTCGGTAAGCTCAGGCGCCTCATACCAAGGATACATGTCCTCCATAGAAAACAAAAAAAATCAAAATTAATAAGAATAAAAATAAAATATATACAAATCCAAATTAGCTATAAACTTAATCGGTATTAATATCAACACAACTAAAATATCCCCGGCAACGGACGCCAAAAACTTGACACACCTATTTTGTACCCGCAAGTATACGGGGTCGGCACAAGTAATAAAATGATGAGTAAATTATCGTCTCCACAGGGATATTTAGGCGTTGAGTACTAAAATTAACCAAGCCTATTTCTATTTGGATAATCGAAAGATATTAAAGGATAAAAATATAAAGACATGAAAATAAAGCAAGCAACTAATATGAGAGATTAGTTAGGGTATTTGAATTCACCTATTCCATCCAATTGAGTTCCATGAAAGCACATTGTTGAGGTTTAACTATGCATGATGATGACCGTGTTTATCTAAATTATCCAAAGTCCCCTCTCGAGGTAAATCGGACCTATTCCGCACACACTAATATCCTATCTCTCGATGGTATATTCAAGTGCATGCGAATGCATTAGTTACAATAAACACCCTATGTGATCACACAAGCAAATTAGTATATCTTTATCCAATTCTACTTGTGGTGGACATTATATCGAGCACGTGGTGGGCGTCTCCTCTCGGTACATAACACACAACCAATTTATCATTTAAATGTAGGCCTTCACATTCAAAGCATTAAGCACAATAAAACCACTCAACAATGCAATAATCAACCGCAACAAATTAAACAATCATTTCATTCAATCATCATAGAATAAGATCCATCAAAACCCCAACTTACAAGTTTAGCCCATAATCATGGTTTTCAATAATTAAACTAAATTAAATTAACTAAAACAATTAATATAAAACTGAGACGGATTCAATGGAGGATAATGCGAGGTGGTCACACGGTTCCAATCACTGGAAATAGAAAACATATTGATTATTATTAAGCACATAATATCATGAAATAAATCACATAATATATTCATAAACAATAAAATCCAAATCCGTTCACGGTTCCGAAAATCACCTAACAATAGTTCTAACAACTCATAATCATAAATGAACAATCAAGGAAGATTAATGAGATGAAATACAACCCATCGAAGCTCTCAAGACTCGAAGTCCCGCTTTGGTCCGGCTTGAACTTCTTCGCTTTCGATTTTCGTCTTCTTCGATGAGCACTCACGATCTAGGAGATTGTTGTGGTGTTTTTGTGATGATGGGATGTGTTTGGGAGGAGCAAGAAGGATGAGAATCACCCTTGGAGCAGCTTGAAGGCTGCTTGGACTGCACTGCCACGAGCTCTCTCTCCTTTCTGCCCAACTGTGCCATTTTCTTCTTATAGCAACATCTTAGGGCTGCGTTTTTCACTCACCGCGACCTGTGGTCGCGGTGGCTTGGTCGCGGCCTTCACTGGACCGCTAGGAGCTGCAGGATCGCGAGCTGCACTGCGAAGAGCACAGGTCGCGCTCAAGCTCGCCTTGCCCGCTGTCACCTTTTCTTCTCCATCGCGAGCTACACCGCGAGCTGCTGTGGTCGCGGCTGTCCTCGCGCTGCTCACTGTCTGGATGGCTCATCATCGCCGCAAGGTGGAGGACGCGAGCACAGGTCGCAGTCGAGCTTGCGCAGCTCACTGGTGTGGGTCTGGTTTGTCTTCAACGCGAGCGAGGGCGCGAGGGGAGGGGCTGGTCGCGCTGCATGGCTGCTGGGTTTTTATCTTTTATTTTTTTGTTTCTTCTTTAGCCAAAACGGCGTCGTTTTGGACCAATGCTTTGGTCCAAAACGGCGCCGTTCCACTAACTCAAATTCCTTAGGTGCAAAACGCACCGTTTCACTTAAATTGGTGGAAACTTTATGAATTTGCAGTTTTGTCCCTAGAACTTTAACATCCTTTCATCGATGCCCTTCCCCAAAGTTACTGAATTTACACTTTTCCCCCAAAAATATATAAAATCATCACTTAGGTCCCTAAACCTGCACACTTAAGGAAAACATGTCAAAAGCACCAAAAATACTCAAGAATACAATTAAAAGATACGGTTTAAGAGTCGTAAATATATGAAAATAAATGACCGATCACGCACCAATCAGAGAAATTAAGCCTATTAAAAATTAGAACAGACGAAGCTTGCGAATGAAGAGAAATAAGAATAGATACTGCAAGAATAATTAAAAAACAAATGCACATATTAATGCTTTGAGTTGTAAACTTAAACATATAATACAAATTCAAATAAACGATTCAGGTAAACAATAAATATATATATCGACGTTTTCCTTTGGGTGATACAACGACATAAACATAATGACGCTAATAAAATTTCATTCAATTTTGGTAATCATATATTCACTAATTAGATGTGCTTACTATCTTTGGATATGTAAACAAAACTAATAGAATAAATTAATTACCAACATTATGTTCAATATTCATAAGAATAACTAATCAACCTTTGGGCGATTCCGAAATATCTTATAATAACAAACATAAATTTACCCATAAAATAAACCATAAAATATCATTATATCATTTATAAGCATCAAAATTCATGGGTAATTGAAAATAGTTTTACAATTTGAAATTCATCATTCTTAAAAAAATTGGCCACTTTGGTGACTAACAAATCATCTATTTTTATTCTAAATTGTGTCAAATTTAATATTTGTACAATCACGGTTGTTATGTGTCAAATTATACCAGGTCCAAACAGACCCAAAAAGGTGGAAATAATCGAAAAAGGCCAGACAGACGAAAGAAGCTAATGGATCGCTGCATGGTAAAATGGGCCTCGACCTAATAACCATGAAGGAAAAAGCTCTATACAAACGACAAAGGAGTCAAATGTCACTCCTTACTAACTATCTGATCGCAGATGAAACGGTACTCAGCTCGCAAGACACGTAGCTCGAAGCCCCAATTAAAGGAAGAATCCCGAAGATATAGAAATTGCATTCGGTCAACAAGCAGACTTCCAATCAACCTCAAAT
The DNA here is from genome assembly GCA_003430845.1 of Xanthoceras sorbifolium. Classification (NCBI taxonomy): domain Eukaryota; kingdom Viridiplantae; phylum Streptophyta; class Magnoliopsida; order Sapindales; family Sapindaceae; genus Xanthoceras; species Xanthoceras sorbifolium. The sequence goes on along the minus strand of CM010619.1, from coordinate 18,912,730 downwards.
TCCTTGATCTCAGCAATCGTATTCAATTAAAATCACGACTGTTAGGGATAGAATTTCGTCCATAATTTATGTAATTAGATTCCATGTATAACAGGATGACTCCAGCTCCTTCACACTATAAAAAGGACGGATTATCACTGTTACAGAGGTTACCAATTTTTCGAAAAAAAGTATACGTAAGCGAGCTATGCAGTTACATTCAGCGAACTCGACTTGAATACCAAAAACAGTGGATGTAGGCATTCTCTTAAGCCGAACCACTTTAAAACTCTCACGTGTTGATCCTTTTATTAGTTTTATCCCTCAAGTCATACATAATCACTATTAATTTTATTGACCAAACAGTTTGGTGCTAGAAGGAGGGCCCCATTTGAGGATTCAAATCTCCGTTTCCAGTAAGAAACAACTCCCTTAGTTTTAAAGTTTTTTGTTATTTCCTACAAAACTTTCCAGATCAATAGCGAGAGGCGTAGAAACCCGTTCTGTACAGGGTAGGGACGTACCACCAGTTGGAGGACTTTCGGAGACTTTACATCAACCTCCAGTCCTAACAATTGTACCAAATGCACCCGTGGTGCCAGGAGCGCCTGACGTGACAAATGCTGCGACCATTGCACCAACTACTCAACCGCCCTGTCACAAAGACGCCGGCAAATCAACTCCACCCTCAGAAGGAGCCTCGGAGCCATGATCAGGCTGGCCCATCCGGTCCCTCAGACCTTAGCAAAATAATGGAGAGGCAGGTCGAATTAGAGAGGATGGTGGCAGAGATATCCAGTGGCTACCATCTCCTATTACAGAACCACCCTCACAGCGAGCAGATCGTAGAGAGTACCTCGCTGCCACGTCCTGTTGGAGGTGACACAAACCATCTTATCCCTCACACCCATGGGCAGAATCCCCCGTAAAATGACATTCGGCGGGGTGGAATCTCTTTTCACTTGGCTAACGCAGACGTGACGAACAACAAGATGGACCTCATTGCACCGGCCCAATAATCCACGTGAACGCCAGTAGGGAAATGTACGTTGATCTAAACAGGAACCGGCGAGATGCCTCCACGCCCGGCACGTCTCAATAGCCCGAGTAACGCTCAGAAACATAGGACCAACGGCCTGACAGAAGCAACAATGGGAAAGCCCACCGCGCAGCGCCGGCAGCTAAAATTCCCAGGGAATAGGTTGTTGAACGGCAACTCAACAGGAGGGGATCGCCAGATGGGGCAGTGTAAAGGTCACCCAATCAACGGAGCCGACCTCACAGGGGAGACAGTAATGACCCTTTTTGCCCACGGGTACCAGGCTTTGCTGCAACGGGTGGATCTGTTAGAACAACAGCAAGGTGGAACAGAGCCTACCGACAGGTACATCAAGAGAAGTCCATTCAGCTGGGAAATTGACAACTAGCTGTTGCCAAGGTGCTTCAAAATGCCCAGTGTCTCCATTTACCAGGTGTCCAGCGACCCATTTGATTATTTGGATGCTTACAACGTACAGATGAGCCTTCTCACGACCAACATCAGGGTCAAGTGCAGGTGCTTCCCGGCCACATTAGGAGAAATCCCGAGAAAATGGTTGAGGGGGCTCCCTACGGGCAGCATAACCAGTTGGAACCAATACTAAGAGCTTTTCCTGAACCAGTATCAGGTACTGAAGAAGCAACTCATTCCCTCATGTCACTTGGCGACAATCTTTCAAAAAAGGGATGAGTCTCTAAAAAATTACATAGCTCACTTCCAGAGAGAAGTCAGCTAATGGATAGCCCCACCAACGAAAGCATGCTCATTGCAATTACCGCTAGCCTGCGAAAAGACGGTAAACTCTACTAGAGTATATACAGTAAACCAATGAAATGGCTCAGGGATTTCTACAAGTGGTCCAACACCCACATCCGTATGAAAGAAGCCTTCGGACTCAAGAAATACTCCAAGAAAGACCAGAGCAGGAACCCACGAGATAAGAGCAAGCAGAAAGAAAACGGAAGAGGCGACGACAACAATAATAGCAACCGGAATCGGGGCTCGCATAGGGATGACGCCCCAACAAGCTAGGTAGCCAAGAAAGCCAAGAACGATGAAGATGTAAGAAGAGGTGGAGGCCGCTACCAGACCTACGCGTAATTGTCCGACTCCCGGGGTAAAATCTTCACCATAGAAAGGAACACGGAAGAATTTGGGAGGCCGCCTCCCTTAAGGACGCTAGCTCGAGCCAGGAATCCAGATAAATTTTGCATATACCACACTGAAACAAGGCATCATACGACCGATTGTCTTAAGCTCAAAGACACAATCGAGGACTTGGTCCGACACGGATGGCTCTAAGACTATTTCGTATACCCCAGAGACCGTACGAGATAACAGCAGCCCCCTGTAAAAGTCGTCCGCACTATACATGGAGGCCTGCACCCCGCAGGGACGTCAAATAGGTCATTAGCGCGCCATGTGAGAGATGTCTATCATCTCGTGGTTGAAGCACCTAAAGGGAGTTTTAGAAAACATTTGATTATCGTATAACATGCGGAATTAGGTTTCAAAAATTTTCTTTTAAATGAAAAACTATTTTTCAATCAGGAACGAGTTCCTATATTTACGCAGAAAAAGATTCCATGAAACTACATACCATTTTCTTGATTTTCTTTTTCTGAATCTTCGATCCACCACCAGATCTTCCGAGCTATGATCCGCGGTCTGACAACGCGTGTGTGGGCACGTCACGGCAAGAGATGGAGATCATGTGAAAAGAACGGACGGAGAATCTCATCTCCCTCGGGCCGGCCGAATCTTATAAAAGATGTAACATTCCTAATTTTCAATAATTGATTTTGAATATGTGGATATAAAATTTATGATTTGAGGGGTGTAAAACGTAATTAAATGTATATATATTTTTATGGTTTTCAGGTGGACCAGATGGTGCGGTCCAGAAAAAACGCATGAAGAGAAGGGTGAAAACTGGGCAGTGAGTACCGCGACCACTCACCGCAACCAGAGATCGCGATGAGTCGCTCGCGGTGAAAAATGGTGATTTTTGGCAGTGAGCATCGCGACCAGTCACCTCGACCAGAGATCGCGCTGACTAGCTCGCGGTGAAAATGTCAAATTTGGGCAGTGAGCATGGCGACCACCAGCGCGACCAAAGACTGCGATGGTTGATTGCGATGAAAGCGGTGAAATCACTCTAGTGAGCAACGCGACCACAGGTCGCGATGATCAAAATTTTATAAAAAAAAATAAGAGGCGGTGAAGCTTCTCAAAGAAGCAAACCAGAAAAGAAAGAAAGAAAACGGGAGAAGAAAGAAAGAAAAGAAAAAGAAAGAAAAGAGAGAGAAAGGAAGGGAGAGAAAGAGAAAGAAGAAGAAGGAGAAGAAGAAGGAGAAGAAGAAGGGAAAAGGAAGAAAAGACAAGGAGAAAGGAAAAGAGGAGGAAGAAAGGAAAAAGGAAAATCCAGAAAGAAAACTGTTGTAAAACGGTATCCAGGTTAGTGTACACTCGTTTCTAAAATTATTTTTGATATGTGTTTTGATTTAGTAAGTTGAAAACATATTTATGGATTTTATATGCTTGTATTTCATTTTTGTATACTGTTGGAACTGTTTGTGAAATATTATGATATTATGGAATTTCTAATGAAATTGTATGTATTCAAAACCTGATTTACAACTATTGTTTTACGAATACTGTTTGGTTTTATAATAGTTGATTTTGATTGAAACTTGTAATTGTTGGTTTTCGAAATCAAGGAACTAATTTGATATAATATTTGAAAACCCTGAATAACGGCCCTGATATATGTATAGGGATATATGGATATAGGAGATTGACATGTCAATTGGGTGTATATATGGCAGTACTGCACTGATGTTTCTGATGCTTATGATGATGATATTACGGATACCATTTCTTTAGAAATGGGAAAACCGACTGTGAAATACGGATACCATTTCATTATGAAATGGGAAACCGACTGTGAGAATATATGGATACATTTCTTTATGGAATGGGAAACCGACTGTTTATATAGGGATACCATTTCTTATGAGATGAGAAACCCGACTGTAAAACCCGTAATCCAGTCCTGTAAACCCTGTTATGTGTATCAAGGGCCCAATTAAAAACTGAAAGCTAGAAAATGATGTGAAAATAAATAAATGTTATTACGATTGAAACTCATGAACTTTTGAAATACTTTCTTTTATAAAGACTCAGTAATTGAAATCTGATGGTTGTTTTATATATATATATATATATATATATATATATATCTGACTTTTTGAATTTAAGATTTATTGTTTTATATTATATTGCAATTTATTTCAGTGTACACCCACTAAGCATTATTACTTAGCACGTTGATGTTTATCGCGCGTAGGTGACAGAGATACCGAGGAAGGAAAGAATTGAAGAGAGAGAGAGAGAGTTGCAGACAGAGATCCAGAGTCACCACATTTTGGGTAGTCATATATTTATGTATATTATAGTTAGTACGCATGCATATACAGGCATATGTAAAGGTGTTATATATTTATGTTTTGTAATTAATTGTTTTATGATTTCTGTTTTTCATTTTCAAAGGATTGTAAATAATGAATTATGAATTGTTTTATTTTAATACTATTTGGAAGTCGCACTAAACGGCAGAGTGCGCAATGGTTTGAAAGTTTGATATAGAAGTGTTGGGAATTATATTGTTTTGAATATTTGTTAAAAATAGGTTTTGGGAAATCAGAAAAACAGAGGAAACTTTGCCGAAATTTTTGAAAATTGATTTTCAATGGGCTCACTAGAAGAACATTTTATAAAATACAATTTATATGATTTTCAATGGTTTTGCAAATTATAAAAGAATTAAGAAAAGTTTTGAAAACTCGGTAACGCTTTCTGGGTCGATTTAGGCCGGGTCGGGTCATGGGGTGTTACATTTTAAGTGGTATCAGAGCGTGGTTTAGGCGTTTCTGGACCAAAAGAGTTATAGTCTGTATATGCATGCATTGAATAAGGACGCCTATAGGAATGTGTGACTCTAATCTACAGATCTCTCTTCTGTCTTATATAGGATAAAAGAAATGGAAGGAAGTGGAGATAGACCTGAGGGTCCTGCCACCGTGGCTGGGGGAGTATCCAGAGAATCAGTCAGTCCTAGAGCGGCTGGACCAGAAATTCAGGGTCAGCCAGCATTTAAACAGCAAATGGCTGAGTTCTTTCAGAATGTGACGAGAGCAGCGCCATAAAGATCAGCCATTGAACGACTGGCTAAATACCGACTAACTGATTTCCATGGTAGAAAAGATGAGGATGCATCTGCAGCAGAATACTGGTTTGAGAGGACTGATAGAATATTATAGCAGATGCACTGTACATCTGAAGAGAGACTGGAGTGTGCAGTATCCTTATTGCAGAAGGATGCCTATCAATGGTGGACCTTCATTATATAGTCAGTGTGACCAGAGGACAGAACTTGGGAGTTATTTCAGAAGGAGTTTCGAAGAAAATATGTCGGTCGCATTTATTTGGACAATATAAATAGAGAATTTACCAACCTGAAGCAGAGGCAGATGACAGTGACAGAGTATGAAAGAGAATTTGTCAGGTTGAGTAAATATGCTAGAGATATGGTGGCCACAGAGGCGGATAAATGCAGAAGGTTTGAAGATGGACTGAACGACTATATCTGCCTACAGGTTGCTGCCTTTGAATTTGAAGATTTCACCAGACTTGTCTCTGCAGCTCTGAATGTTGAAAGAATTAAGAAAGAAGAGCAGGCCAGAAGAGATAGAGGTCAGCAGAGAAGGGGAGCAGGGCCATCAAGCTCATATCAGCCCCAGAGTAAGAAATTTAAGGGACCGTAGTCTAGTGGTCCAGTGCAGTCACAGAGACCCATACCCACAGCTAGGCCGGGTCAGTCTGCAACTTCCATTACCAGTACCCCTAGAAGTGCAGTTAGGGGACCAGCCCGGGTATTGTGTGAGCACTGCGGAAAAAGACATCCTGGTGAATGCTGGAGAGTTACAGGAGCTTGCAACAAGTGTAGATCTCGTGACCATTTTTACAAAGATTGTTCAAAATACCAGTTTACTCCTGTTCAGCAACCAGAGAGATCTACCCCTACTGCTTCCAGAGGTAGGAGGCCCAGCCAGGCACGAACTGAAGGTGGTAGCCACAGAGAGGTGTAAGAATCAGTGGCAAGACCAGATAGTTGAGCTCCTGCACGAGTCTATGGTGTTAGAGCTCAGGAAGACAAGGATGCACCTGACGTGATAGCTGGTATTATTTCTATTTTTGATACTACAGCTATTGCATTGATAGATCCAGGCTTTACTCATTCGTATATATGTGATGCATTGCTGAAACAACGAAGTTTGAAAATTGAACCTACTGAATATGATGTGTTAATTAGTAATCCGATAGGCCAAAGTGTAGTTGTGAACCGTGTGTACAGAAATTGTCCTATTCGGATTCAGGAGTATGACTTCCCAGGAGATTTAATGGAGTTGCCATTCCATGAGTTTGATGTTATTTTAGGCATGGATTGGCTAACCTGACACAAAGTAGTGATTGACTATAAATTGAAACAAGTGACACTCAGAACAACAGATGGTGTAGAAATCACGATAGTAGGTAAAATGAGGGATTTTCTCTCCAATGTCATTTCAGTTACTACAGCCTGTAAATTGATTAGAAAAGGTTGTGAAGCTTATTTGGCTCAGGTGGTTGATTCCAGAAAGGTTGCTTCTACCATCCAGAATATACCCACTGTGTGTGATTTTACAGATGAGTTTATGATTGATGTGGTACCAGGTACGTCTCCAGTATCGATAGCTCCTTATAGAATGGCACCAGCAGAGCTGAAAAAACTGAAGATACAGTTACAAGAATTGCTAGATAAGGGCTTCATTAGACCCAGTGTATCCCCGTAGGGAGCTCCAGTACTGTTTGTGAAAAAGAAGGATGGGTCACTGAGATTGTGCATCGATTACAGGCAGCTGAACAAACTCACTGTCAAGAATAAGTATCCGTTGCCTAGAATCGATGACTTATTTGATCAGCTGAGAGAAGCCTGTGTCTTCTCAAAGATAGATCTTAGATCGGGGTATCACCAGTTGAGAATAAAAGATTCAGATATTCCGAAAACTGCATTCAGAACCAGGTATGGACATTATGAATTTGTATTAATGCCATTTGGGCTGACCAATGCACCTGCAGTCCTTTATGGATTTGATGAACCGGATATTCCGACCATACTTGGACCAGTTTGTGGTAGTATTTATTGATGATATCCTAGGTATACTCACAGACGACAGAGGACCATGACAGGCACCTCAGAGTAGTACTGCAGATTCTAAGGGAGAAGCAACTGTATGGCAAGCTGAGTAAATGTGAATTCTGGTTACCTGAAATTGCATTTTTGGGTCATATTGTATTAGTAGAGGGCATTAAGGCAGACCCTAAAAAGATATAAGCAATTGTGGAATGGAAACCTCCCAGAAATGTTGCAGAAGTCAGAAGTTTCTTAGGCTTGGCAGGTTATTATCGACGGTTTGTGAAGGGATTTTCATCCATAGCAAGTTCGTTGACCAAGCTACTGCATAAAAATGTCAGATTTGACTGGACTGACAGATGCAAGGCAGCTTTTAACAGATTGAAGATGATGCTAGTTGAGGCTTCATTCCTGATTCAGCCTGTTTCAGGTAAAGACTTTATGATCTATAGTGATGCCTCACACCAGGGTTTAGGTTGTGTATTGATGCAGGAAGGCAAGGTGGTTGCATATGCGTCTAGATAGTTTAAAAATCATGAGCTGAACTATCCGATACATGATCTGGAACTTGCAGCTATTGTATTTGCCTTGAAAATCTGGAGGCATTACTTGTATGGTGAGAAATGCTACATATACACAGATTACAAGAGTCTGAAATATCTGCCTACCCAGAGGGAGCTTAATCTGAGACAGAGAAGATGGATGGAGTTGATTAAAGACTATGAGTGTATGATTGACTACCATCCAGGAAAGGCGAATGTGGTAGCAGATGCTCTGAGCAGAAAAGCACTATTCGCTCTGAAGGCTATGAATGTGCAATTACAGCTGAATTCAGACAATGCATTGGTAGCTGAATTGAGATGCAGACCCACTTTGATTCAGCAGATTGTAGAAAAACAGAAGCAGGATGATAGAATTCAGATGATATGTGGACAGATTCCAGAAGGAAAGCATCCGAACTTCTCAATCAGAACTGATGGTATTGTGTGTTTTAGAAATAGGATTTGTATTCCAGATGATGAAGAATTGAGAAAGATGATCCTGACAGAGGCACACAGTAGTCCGTATTCGATGCGCCCAGGTAGCACAAAAATGTACAGAGATTTGAAAACTCAGTATTGGTGGTCTGGTATGAAGAAAGATGTGGTAGAATTCGTGAATAGATGTATGACTTGTCAGCAGGTGAAAGCTGAACACCAGGTTCCATCAGGATTGTTACAACCAATAGTAATACCTGAATGAAAATGGGATCGCATTACGATGGACTTTGTCACAAGATTTCTACTCACCCGGAGTAAATGCGATGCAATATGGGTTCTAGTGAACAGACTGACGAAGTTAGCACACTTTCTACCTGTCAGAACTGACTATTCACTGGATCGACTTGGCAGAATTGTATATAAAAGAAATAGTCAGATTGCATGGAGTGCCTGCATCCATAATATCAGATCGAGATCCGAGGTTTACATCCAGATTCTAGAAGAAGTTTCAAGAAGCTTTGGGTACTCGACTGAGTTTTAGTACAGCCTTCCATTTGCAGACAGACGGACAATCAGAAAGGGTAATTCAGGTGCTTGAAGATATGCTCAGGAGTTGTGTAATTGATTTTGAAGGGAGTTGGGCGGATCACCTCCCATTGATAGAATTCGCATATAACAACAGTTATCAGTCGAGCATAGCTATGGCACCTTATGAAGCACTGTATGGAAGGAAATGCAGGACACCTATATTTTGGACAGAAGTAGGTGAAGACAGGTTAGTAGGCCCAGATTTGATTCGACAAACTGAGGAGAAGGTAAAGATTATCAAGGAAAGACTGAAAGTTGTATCTGACCGACAGAAATTATATGCAGACCTGAAAAGAAAAGAGATAGAATATGAAGTTCAGTGAGAAAGTTTTCCTGAAAGTATCTCCATGGAAGAAAGTGCCAGATTTGGCAGAAAAGGTAAGTTAAGTCCTAGGTTTATTGGGCTATACGAAATCATTGAACGTGTGGGACCAGTAGTCTACAGACTTGCTTTACCTCCAGAATTAGAAAAGATTCATAATGTTTTCCATGTGTCTATACTGAGGAGATACATATCTGATCCTTCCCACAGAATTCAGGCCGAAAGTATTGAAATTCGACCAGACCTGACATATGAAGAGGAACCAGTGCAAATTCTTGATCGGGAGATTAAAGAACTACGAAATAAAAGAGTTCCACTGGTGAAAGTCCTCTAGAGAAATCACAATATAGAAGAGGCTACCTAGGAGAGCGAGGAAACAATGAGACAACAGTATCCATAATTGTTCAACTGAGGTAAATTTCGAGGACAAAATTTCTTAAGAGGGGAAGAATTGTAACATCCCTAATTTCAATAATTGATTTTGAATATGTGGATATAAAATTTGTGATTTGAGGGGTGTAAAACGTAATTAAATGTATATATATTTTTATGGTTTCCAGGTGGACCAGATGGAGCGGTCCAGAAATAACGCATGAAGAGAAGGGTAAAAACTGGGCAGTGAGTACCGCAACCACTCACCGCTACCAGAGATCGCGATGAGTTGCTCGCGGTGAAAAATGGTAATTTCTGGCAGTTAGTACCAGCGACCAGTCACCGTGACTACGGATCGCGCTGACTAGCTCGCGGTGAAAATGTCAAATTTGGGCAGTGAGCATGGTGACCACTAGCTGCGACCAGAGACCGCGATGGTTGATCGCGATGAAAGCGGTGAAATCACTCCAGTGAGCAACGCGACCAGGTAGCGCGACCACAGGTCGCGATGATCAAAATTTTATAAAAACGATAAGAGGCGGTGAAGCTTCTCAAAGAAGCAAACCAGAAAAGAAAGAAAGAAAATGGGAGAAGAAAAGAAAGAAAAGAAAAAGAAAGAAAAGAAAGAGAAAGAAGAGAGAGAAAGAGAAAGAAGAAGAAGAAGAAGAAGAAGAAGAAGAGAAGAAGAAGAAGAAGGGAAAATGAAGAAAAAAGAAGGAGAAAAGAAAAGAGGAGGAAGAAAGGAAAAAGGAAAAAGGGAAATCCAGAAAGAAAACTGTCGTAAAACGGTATCCAGGTTGGTGTACACTCGTTTCTGAAATTATTTTTGATATGTGTTTTGATTTAGTAAGTTGAAAACATATTTATGGATTTTATATGCTTGTATTTCATTTTTGTATACTGTTGGAACTGTTTGTGAAATATTATGATATTATGGAATTTCTAATGAAATTGTATGTATTCAAAACCTGATTTACAACTATTGTTTTACAAATACTGTTTGGTTTTATAATAGTTGATTTTGATTGAAACTTGTAATTGTTGGTTTTTGAAATCAAGGAACTAATTTGATATAATATTTGAAAACCCTGAATAACGGCCCTGATATATGTATAGGGATACATGGATATGGGAGATTGACATGTCAATTGGGTGTATATATGGCAGTACTACACTGATGTTTCTGATACTTATGATGATGATATTACGGATACCATTTCTTTAGAAATGGGAAACCGACTGTGAAATACGGATACCATTTCATTATGAAATGGGAAACCGACTATGAGAATATATGGATACCATTTCTTTATGGAATGGGAAACCGACTGTTTATATAGGGATACCATTTCTTATGAGATGAGAAACCTGACTGTAAAACCCGTAATCCTGTCCTGTAAACCCTGTTATGAGTATCAAGGGCCCAATTAAGAACTGAAAGCTAGAAAATGATGTAAAAATAAATAAATGTTATTACGATTGAAACTCAGGAACTTTTGAAATACTTTCTTTTATAAAGACTCAGTAATTAAAATATGATGGTTGTTTTATATATATATTTCTGAATTTTTGAATTTAAGATTTATTGTTTTATATTATATTACAATTTATTTTAGTGTACACCCACTAAGCATTATTGCTTAGCGCGTTGATGTTTATCGCGCGTAGGTGACAGAGATACCGAGTAAGGAAATAATTGAAGAGAGAGAGAGTTGCAGACAGAGATCCAGAGTCACCACATTTTGGGTAGTCATATATTTCTGTATATTATAGTTAGTACGCATGCATATACAGGCATATGTAAAGGTGTTATATATTTATGTTTTGTAATTAATTGTTTTATGATTTCTGTTTTTCATTTTCAAAGGATTGTAAATAATGAATTATGAATTGTTTTATTTTAATACTATTTGGAAGTCGCACTAAACGGTAGAGTGCGCAATGGTTTGAAAGTTTGATATAGAAGTGTTGGGAATTATATTGTTTTGAATATTTGTTAAAAACAGGTTTTGGGAATCAGAAAAATAGAGGAAACTCTGCCGAAATTTTTGAAAACTGATTTTCAATGGGCTCACTAGAAGAACATTTTATAAAATACAATTTATATGATTTTCAATGGTTTTGCAAATTATAAAAGAATTAAGAAAAGTTTTGAAAACCCGGTAACGCTCTCTGGGTCGATTCAGGCCGGGTCGGGTCAAGGGGTGTTATAAAAGAGGGAGAATCAGAAAAAAAAAATTTTTTTTTCCTCTCTTTAGTGGCCTAACTCTTTTTCTTTTCCACTTATGTGTTAGGTTTCATTTTTTCCTAGCTATATAACACTTATATAGTAGCTCTTTAGGGTTTTAGTTTGACCAAGTCCAAATAGGATTTTTAATCCTATTTATTTTTAGTCTCCCTAAAGACTTGAACCTGTAACCTTTTGAACTATTAAAATAATATAATTATTTTAATTCTTTTGTCCTAGTCATTATTTAATCGCATAACCTCATATTTAATAAATAGAATTAATAATTAATAATTATTAATTTCTATTATTTTATTAAATATTTAATTAATTAAATAATCACATTATTTAATTATTCTCTTTTATTTAAGTCATATTACTTTCGTAATACTATTAATTGGATCATCCAATTGATCTACCATGACCCTCGTTATCAACAACCATAAGGGCTAGCAAGGGGACCTAATGGACCTACAGTTTTGATCTCCAATAATACTTAATTAATTAATATTTCACGATTATTAACCTCGGAGTTATTCCACTAAAAACCCGAGGCTGCACTCTTAGAATTGTAGACGTGTTTATACAATTTAAAGTCTCAGTGTCTATTGATATAGCTAATTACAAATAGTGTGATCCTCCACAAATAGTTCATAACTAGAGCTGGGTCATAAAGTCCGTTATTCCCCTCTAGAAATATCTTTTCCTTTAAGTACCATTGATTCTCTAATAAACAATTAAATCCTGTCTTCCTCACGAAAGAAGGAGAGCGCTCACTAATCGTTCAAGCCCCAAATCAATCCTTAAGGGAACTACTCATCTACTTCAATCAAGAAGGAGTGGATTTCACTATTGTGTTCAAACCTTCCCAGCCACAAGCCAAACCGTAACTCCAAGATACGGAGGTACTGGTCGAGATTCACATCAACCTCACTCATGGTAAATCAAAAGCCACGATCCAACCTGAAGGAGTCGATAAGACACTCAGAATTAAGATCACTTATAAATAGCCATCGTTTACCAATTATATATGAATCTCATCTACTAATGGATCTTGGTGAGAGATTCATATAAATCTTGGCCCAGTCCTATATGATCTCATCATATAAGGTGCTTCCATTCTCATGTCAACTATATAAGCGGTCTAGGATAATACCAATGTACTTTACAGAATGGACCGCAGCAGTAGATCAATCACAAACAAAGTACCCAGCTTTGTTCGCTCTTTACGGACTCTTTAGATTGCATGTCTCAAAATGAATCCTCTCTGTATATGACCATCATATACTCATTCTGAGATTACATCTTGCAATCTAAGATGTTCTTGCACAATTCGAATGTATTACTGAATATAAAACATTTATAAACTTGAATGATAATATGAATAATTCATATTAAGTCTTTAACTATTTACAATTACAAGCTTTAGGGCATAAATCGCAATAATCTCTCACTTGCACTAAAGCAGATGAGACATGTCTCGTAATCCTAGACCCTCTTGGTAACCTTCAAACACTTTAGCCGTCAAGGTCTTCGTAATTGAATCAGCCAAGTTATCTTACGACGCAATCTTCGTCATGACAACGTCTCTTTGCTGCACTATCTCTATGATGAGATGATATTTCCTCTCTATATATTTCCCTCTTTTATGGCTTCTTGGTTCTTTGGAATTGGTCACAGCTCCACTATTATCACAATAAAGTGTCATGGGCCTATCCATTTTTGGAACAACTTCCAGATCACTCAAGAACTTTCGGAGCCAAACAGTCTCATTAACTGCTTCATAAGCTGCTACATACTCGGCTTCCATGGTGGAATCAGCAATGCAAGATTGCTTGATACTCCTCCAAATTATGGCTCCACCACCAAGGGTGAATACTGACCCAGACGTGGATTTCCTTGAATCCTTGTCTAACTAAAAGTTTGAATCTGTATATCCCAATGGAATCAAATTCGGATGAGAATATACAAGCATATAGTTTCTCGTTCTTCGAAGATACTTGAGAATATGCTTAACAGCAACCCAATGATCCAATCCTAGGTTGGACTGATATCTACTGGCTACTCCCACTGCGAAGCAGATGTCGGTTCTTGTGCATAGCATAACATACATAAGACTGCCTACTGCGAACACATAGGGAATCCGTCTCATATCCTCAATTTCTTGAGGTGTCTTATGACACTGTTCCTTAGACAAGTGGACTCTATGCCTTGTAGTAAAACTACCTTTCTTGGAGTTTTGCATGGAGAATCGCACAAGTATCTTATTGATATACGATGCCTGAGATAGTACTAACAGTTTGTTCTTACGATCCCTTATTAATTGGATCCCAAGAACATTCCTCTTCTAAATCGTTCATTTGGAATTGGTTAGCATGCCAACCCTTTACTTCTGACAATATTCCTACGTCATTTCCAATGAGTAAGATATCATCTACATAAAAGACCAAGAAAACTATTTTCTTGTCAATAATGCGCTTGTATACACAAGGCTCATCAACGTTCTGCTTAAAAGCCATAAGTTTTGATTGCAGTATCAAACCTAATGTTCCAAGATCTAGACGTCTACTTAAATCCATAAATGGACCTTTTGCAGCTTACAAACCTTTTGCTCTTGATTTTGAGATACGAATCCCTCTGGCTGTATCATGTAGATGCTCTCGTCTAGATTGCCTTTCAAGAATGCAGTCTTGATATTTATTTGCCAAATTTCGTAGTCGAAATAGGCAGCTATAGATAAGAGTATCCTAATAGACTTAAACATAGCTACTGGCGAGAAGGTTTTATCATAATCAATGCCTTCCTTCTGGGTGTAACCCTTAGCCACTAGCCTTACCTTGAAGGTCTCTACCTTCTCGTCTACTCCTCTCTTACGCTTGTAGATCCACTTACATCCTATAGGTTTTATCCCATCTGGTAAGTCTACTAAGTTCCCAGACTGAGTTAGAGTACATGGACTCCATCTCGAGATTCATGGCTTTAAGCCGCTCCTCTTTGTCAGAATCTTCCATTGCATGTCTAAATGTCAATGGATCATTCACACTATCATTAGAAATGACACCCTGTGCCTCTCCAATGCCTAAGTAGCGATCAGGTTATGGAGCAACCCTCCCACTATGCCTAGGCGGTAGTGTATCCTAACTAGGAATCATCTGACTATCAAATGTTTGTGGAATAATAACATCATCAACAACTCTTATTGACTGAGCACTGATCGTGCCAGGTTCTAACTCTTTTAACACAATCTTATTACGAGGTTTATAATTACTCATATAATCCTCCTCAAGAAACATTGTGTTTGTCGATACAAACATCTTGTTTTCTTGTGGATTATAAAAGAATCCACCTCGAGTTTCCTTTGGGTACTCTACAAATAGGCATACTTGTGAGTATTCCCGCCTGTCACGCGGGTGACCCGGGTTCGATCCCCGGCAACGGCGCCAAAAACTTGATGCGACTTTTTGTACCCGCAAGTATACGGGGTCGGCACAAGTAATAAAATGATGAGTAAATTATCGTCTCCACAGGGATATTTAGGCGTTGAGTACTAAAATTAACCAAGCCTATTTCTATTTGGATAATCGAAAGATTTTAATTGATCGAATTGAAAGATGAAAATATAAAAAACATAAAAGTAAAGCCAATAACCAATATGAGAGATTAGTTAGGGTATTTGAATTCACCTATCCCATCCAATTGAATTTCATGAAAGCACATTGTTGTAGTTTAATTATTCATATTGATGATCGTGTTTATCTAAATTATCCAAAGTCCCCTCTCGAGGTAAATCGGACCTATTCCGCACACACTAATATCCTATCTCTCGATGGTATATCCAAGTGCATGGAAATGCATTAGTTACAATAAACACCCTATGTGATCACACAAGCAAATTAGTATATCTCTATCCAATTCTACTTGTGGTGGACATTATATCGAGCACGTGGTGGGCGTCTCCTCTCGGTACATAACACACCACCAATTTATCATCTAAATGTAGGCCTTCACATTCAAAAGCATTAAGCATGATAATACCACTCAACAACACAATAATCAACCACAATAAATTAAACAATCAATTCATTCAATCATCATAGAATAAGATTCATCAAAACCCTAACTTACAAATTTAGTTCATAATCAAAGATTTACAACTAAACATGTTTTCCAATTAATAAAAAGAGTTACAAGCATGAAAATAAAGAAGGAAAGGGATAGAAAAAGTCTAGGTGTGATGAACTTTCGTCCTCCTCCTCATTGGGAATTTGTCTAGCTTCCACTTTCTCCAAATCCAAGCTTGATGGTGAGATTTTGGCTCAAAGATTGAATCCAATCCCTCTTGGTTTCAAGATGATCTTCTTCTCCCCTCTTTGCCTCTTCTCTTCTCTCTTGGTCTCCTCTTGGTCCTCTCCTTAGAGCCCTAGTCGAATCTCCTCTCTTTAGAGCCCCTTTTCTACTTATAGGCATTGAAAAATAGGTTTCTCAGCGTCGCCATCGCGACCATGGGTCGCTACCAGCTGGTCGTGGCACTGTGCTCGCGGTGCTCACTGTCCAAAAATTGATGTTTCATCGCGACCGGCTCATCGCAACCTACAGTCGCGGTACTAGGTCGCGGTGCTCACTGGTCCAAATTTCAGGATTGCGCACTGTTACGAAAATGACCATAACTTCCTCTAGAAAACTTCAAATCATGAACCGTAAAATGTATTGGAAAGTAGACATCTATATCTTTCCATACATATAAAGCTCGAAATCCAGTTCATCCTCTGGAATTTATGATGGCCTCCGAAACATGACTCGTGACTTAACTCTCGACATGAAAGTCGTGAGTCTGCGCACTGTTGTGAAAATGAACTATAACTTTCTCTAGACAACTCGGAATCATGAACCGTAAAATTTTCCTGGAAAGTAGATATTGTGACCTTTCTAGAAATATAAGGTTCTCAACCCAATTCATCATGTAGAATTTATGGCAGCCTCCAAACGATGACATCTGTGCACTCCCTAAATCTTCAATTTAATCCACCAAAACTCTTCAATAACGCACAAAACCTTATTACCTGTACACTAGAGGAAAACACGTCAAAAGCACCAAAAATACTTAAGAATACAATTAAAAGATACGGTTTAGGGGTCGTAAATATATGAAAATAAATGACCTGATCAACAAATATCTTGTTTTCTTGTGGATTATAAAAGAATCCACCTCGAGTTTCCTTTGGGTACTCTACAAATAGGCATACTTGTGAACAAGGTTCCAACTTTCCAGTTATGTTCTTCAGTACATGTACTAGGACACCCCCATATGCAAAAATGTCGTAAACTAGCTTTACGACCATTCCACAACTCTAGGGGAGTCTTAGGAACAGATTTGGATGGAATTACATTCAGTATATAAGCCGCAATTTGTAGTGCATATCACCAAAAGGAATATGGTAATAATGAGAAACTAATCATAGATCTCACCATTTCCATCAGGGTCCTTTTTTTCCTCTCCGCAATACCATTCTGTTGTGGTGTTCCTGGAGCCTTGAGTTGGGACACTATCCCATGCTCAACTATATGGTCTTCAAACTTTTGGTCGAGATACTCACCCCCACGATCCGATCACAGGGCTTTGATTGTTTTGCCTAATTGATTTTCAACTTTAGCTCGGAATTCTTTGAACTTTTCAAAGGTTTTCGACTTATGTTGTATTAGGTAAACATAAGCGTATCTAGAGTAGTCGTCAATAAATATGATATAATACTCATAACCACCTCTAGCTCTAACACTCATAGGTCCGCAAACGTCTAAATGTATAAGCTCAAGTGGTTGCGTGACTCTAATCCCTTTTCCTGTAAAAGGTCTCTTGGTCATCTCATCCTCCAAACAAGATTCACAGACCAGTAAGGTACCAATCTCTAACTGACATAAAGATCCGCTTTTTAATAGTCTGTTTATCCTATCAAGGTTTATATGTCCAAGTCTTAGATGCCATAGATACATGTCATCATTTGGAGAAATCTTTTGTCGTTTTGTTTTTAGGTTTTTCAACTTTAAATAATTCAATATTAAGCAGTGTTGTATGAATTACCGGTTTTAAAATATACAAGTTATTTTCATTTATTCCAGAACAATCATTCATTCCATTTCTTGAAATGATAACTGATTTATCATTAAAAAAAACCTTATGAAACTTTTTCATGTAATCTGGATACAGAATTCAAATTCCTTGTAAATCCAGGAATGAAACATACATTGTTCAATAAAAGAAAATGAATATTTATTTGTAGTCTAACTACTCCCACTGCTCGTACTGAAACGACATCCTCTATTCCAACGCACATGTGAAGGACCCCACCTCCAGCTTTTTGCCAATAATCATTCCAATGTAAAGAAAAACAAAAATAGTTAGTGGCCCCTGAATCTATTATTCAAAGTGAAGAATCATCTTCCACTAAACAAAATTTAATTATAAGTAAATCTGATTTACTTTTCACTTTCTTCTTATTGGAGAGCTCCTCGAGGTATTGAAAACAATTCCTCTTCCAATGACCAACCTCTTTGCAATGGAAACATTTTTCCTTTTGCTTAGTCAGTCGTGGTGCTCTTTATTTTGGGCTTAGCCTTTACTTTACCAGTAGACCTCTTCGTCTTCTTGAAACCAGAAGAAGATGGCTTATCAACATTTGCTCTGCCGGTCTTACCCTTAGTAACTCGTCATGCGTTGATTACAGACTCTGGAGGACATTCCTCCATAAGCACAGATTTAAGGTCTTTACAGACCATGATTGCGTTTACGTTGTACTCCCACTTAGTATAGTTATCGCCGGTCAATTTTTTGTTTGCGAGGAAATAATAATGCAGAAGATAACACTGATATTTAAAAACATAAATCTAAATTAATATCATTCATTCATTTCATGCTATATGTTCAGCAAAAAATTAAACATGATGCATGGGCATAATTTTAATGAACTAAAAATTAGTTGCTATGCCACGATAATCCAACATCCCACAAGTAAGTGCCTAGGTAAGCTAGGTCAAATCCCTGCATGTTAAATCGAGACATTCTCAATCGGATAATACACCAGAATAACTTTTTATCCTTATATTATCCAACCATCGCTTTTGTTTAGTCAAGACATTCAATTAACATCTTAATTAAGTCCTTTGTGAGTATGACCCATCGTTTCAGAATTCATGAACTTAACTTGAGAGTGCCTAGGTAGGCTGGGTCAGTCCCAAAATACATTCCAAAAATCTATCCGTTAGGAAGTCAACCTTTGTATTGACTCTTGTGGACACCCTCCATAAGGAGGACGAAAGCAAAGCCGTTACGAGGCGCCACTCAAGTCTCACGGTGTTGAACTAACAATGGAGACTGCGGGATATAATGTCATATATCCCTCTCCCACTCACTATTTGTAATTTAGGATTTTCTTTAAATTATGAGTTTCTAAAACTCTATTTTCTAGTCTTTACTTAGATTCTACGGCTTAATATAAAATATAAGTTTACTAGTTATAATAAATTATTCAATTTTAACTCTTAAAATATAATTTATTATTCAATTTCTAATTTACGTAAACTATTTAAATAAACTAGAAATTATATGTGAAATTACCAAGTTTTAACTATTTAAAACTAAATCACATTATTTGGTCCAATTATGTCTATGGTGTTTAATCAAATTAAACCTAACAATTAAAATGACCTAACTAATCTAATTAAACACTTTAATATATAGATTAGTTAATAATGAGATTTATCAAGTTTTTACTCCTAAAAACTAATCTTATTATTTGATTCTTTTTAATTAAGTAATTAATCCAATTAATCTTAATTAATGATAAGAACCTAACTAATTTTTTTAATTAAACTCTTTAATTTATTGATTAGTTAATTAATGGATATTACCTAAGTTTTTATACCTAAAAACTAAATCCATTATTCAATTGTCATTTATGAAATTGTTTCCTATTTTAATCTCATTAAAAATAAAACAATATAATATGACAATTGTGCATGACGTATTATTTATGCATGTGTAAGTACACATAACCTAGATGACATTCATATGTATGACAATACTTTAACGTCTATATAATCATAATATGAAAATAAATAAAGCATACGTAATTGACCGAGTGACATGAGTTATCTAATTTAAACAACTCTAATTACAATTGTATTCCCAAGGCACTCCTTGGTCTTCAAGAGTTCTTCTTCGAGTTGAATTCTTCTTGTCTTCGTTTTCCTAATCAAGTCAAACTTGATTTTTGTCAAAAGTCAATATCTTTTCGAGAAGTCCACGTGTTACCTTAACACGTACCCTAGGTCAAGACAAAACCCTAAACAACCCTAACGCATGTGAAAGTGTGGATGCCAACAGCGTAGCCGCACGCACGCAAGCACAGCCCTCATGCGAGCTGCGCTTTCGCCTGCGTTCATGGGTTGTTTCGCCTACGGTTTTCCGCTCCAATTTTTTGCACCTTTTCCAAAAAACATTCAATAATATTTTTCTGGAAAAAATCAGCAAAAAAATCGTCCACAAAAAATAAGAAAACGGCCCTAACGCAAGCGCGACAGCAGCCCGCTCGCGCTGCCGCTGTCTCTACTGTTAATTTTTCTTTTCCTTTCTCGGTATTTCTGTTACCTACGCACGATAAAAACCGACGCGCTAAGCATATAGGTTAGTAGGTGTACACTAAACTCAATTATCAAAATTACAAAATAAATTTCAAAACTAAATTATCAACATACTATAATATAAAAACATATACACATTTAACTCAATTTTTGAAATAAAACATATAAAATCAATTTCTAAATTCACTTAAAACATATCATTCATTTCACTTCAATTCTTGCCCTTTAGGTATACTTAACATAATTCAGGACTGGAATATGGGTCGTTCGACCTCTCAGTGACTGTCAGTCGAACATAACTCCCAACCTAGGACGAATCCTTAGAGTGGTACGTATCTCCCTACCCTAGGACCGAATGTTCGGAACCTAGAGAGGTACATATCTCCCTATCCCAGGAACGAATCCTTAGGAAGGTACGTGTCTCCCTACTCTAGGACGAATCCTTAGAGAGGTACGTGTCTCCCTACCCCAGGACGAATCCTTGAGGAGGTACGTGTCTCCCTACCCCAGGACGAATCCTTGGGGAGGTACATAATATCACATCAATGTCAATAACGGTGCAGTACTGCTAAATGAACCCAGCTGGTATAACGGTGCAGTACTGCTAAATGAACCCAGCTGGTATACCAACCTCCTATATCCATTTCTATGTTCAAGTATCCTAGGGCCGTTTCATAATATCATTTATTCAATTTTTTTTATTTCAACTAACATTCATCAATTTAATAATAATGATATTCATAAAACAATATCCATAAACATATTTGAAATCATTCGACATCTCAAATTCCATAATATTTTTCAAAATCGAAAATAAATTCTCAAACAATTCCTTTTTAACATAACCATTGTAAATCGATACTCGAATTAAATCATAATATTCCAATCAATAACTATATAAATATATATTCATCAAAATATTCAAATAAATTTAGATTCAAATAAAAAACATATAAGAAGACCACAAAAGTTTCGAAAACGAGTATACACCAACCTAGATACCGTTTTCTTCTCGACTATTGCTTTTCTAGGTTTCCTTTTTCCCTTTTTCTTTTCTCTCTTTTCTCCTCTTTTCCTTTCTCCTTTTCTTTTCCTTTTCCTTTCCCTTTTCTTCTTCTTCCTTTTCTCTTCTTCTTCTTCTTCTTCTTCTTATTCTTCTTCTTCTTCTTCTTCTCTCTTTCTTCCTTTCTCTCTCTTTTCTTTCTTTTTCTTTTCTTTCTCTTTCTTTTCCTCGGTCTCTCTTTTCTTTTCTGTTTTCTCGATTGCTTCCACCGCCTCTTATTTTTTTTATAAACTTTCGGTCATCGCGACCTATGGTCGCGCTACCTGGTCGCGTTGCTCACTGGAGGAATTCCACAGCTTTCATCGCGATTAATCATCGCAGTACCTGGTCGCGCTGGTGATCGCCATGCTCACTGCCCGAAATCCACATTTTCATTGCGAGCTAGTCAGCTCGATCCGCTCACTGCCAAAAATCACCATTTTTCACCGCGAGCGACTCATCACAATCTCTGGTCGCGGTACTCACTGCCCAGTTTTCACCCTTATCTTCATGCGTTATTTCTGAACCGCTCCATCTGGTCCACCTGGAAACCATAAAAATATACATACATTTAATTACGTTTTACACCCCTCAAATCATAAATTTTATATCCACATATTCAAAATCAATTATTTAAAATCAGGGATGTTACAATTCTTCCCCTCTTAAGAAATTTCGTCCTCGAAATTTACCTCTGTTGAACAGTTGTGGATACTGTTGTCTCATAATTTCTTCGCTTTCCCAGGTAGCCTCTTCTATATTGTGATTTCTCCAGAGGACTTACACCAGTGGAACTCTTTTATTTCGTAGTTCTTTAATCTTCCGATCAAGAATTTGTACTGGTTCCTCTTCATATGTCAGGTCGGGTCGGATTTCAATACTTTCGGCCTGGACTCTGTGAGAAGGATCAGATCTGTATCTCCTTAGCATCGACACATGGAAAACATTATGAATCTTTTCTAATTCTGGAGGTAAAGTAAGTCTGTAGGCTACTGGTCCCACACGTTCAATAATTTCATATGAGCCAACAAACCTAGGACTTAACTTCCCTTTTCTGCCAAATTTGAGCACTTTCTTCCATGAAGATACTTTCAGGTACACTTTTTCACCGACTTCATATTCTATTTCTTTTCTTTTCAGATCTGCATATGATTTCTGTCGGTCATATGCAACTTTTAATCTTTCCTTGATGATCTTTACCTTCTCCTCAGTTTGCCTGATTAAATCTGGGCCTACTAACCTGTCTTCTCCCAACTATGTCCAGCATATAGGTGTCCTGCATTTCCTTCCATACAGTGCTTCATATGGTGCATAGCTATGCTCGACTGATAACTGTTATTGTAGGCAAATTCGATTAATGGGAGATGATCCGCCCAACTCCCTTCAAAATCAATTACACAACTCCTGAGCATATCTTCAAGCACCTGAATTACCCTTTCTGATTGTCCATCTGTCTGCGGATGGAAGGCTGTACTGAAACTCAGTCGAGTACCCAAGGTTTCTTGAAACTTCTTCCAGAATCTGGATGTAAATCTCGGGTCCCGATCTGATATTATGGATACAGGCACTCCATGCAATCTGACTATTTCTTTTATGTACAATTCTGCCAGTCGATCTAGTGAATAGTAAGTTCTGGCAAGTAGAAAATGTGCTGACTTCGTCATTCGGTTCACTATAACCCATATAACATCATATTTACTCCGAGGTGAGTGGCAATCCTGTTACAAAGTCCATCGTAATACGATCCTATTTCATTCAGGTATTGCTATTGGTTGTAACAATCTTGATAGGAACCTGGTGTTCAGCTTTCACCAGCTGACAAGTCATACACTTATTCACGAATTCTACCACATCCTTTTTCATACCAGACCACCAATACTGAGTTTTCAAATCTCTGTACATTTTTGTGCTACCTGGGTATATTAAGTACGGACTACTGTGTGCCTCTGTCAGGATCAGCTTTCTCAACTCTTCATCATCTGGAACGTACATCCTGTCTCTAAAACACACAATACCATCATTTCTTATTGAGAAGTCCGGATGCTTCCTTTCTGGAATCTGTCCACATATCATCTGAATTCTATCATCTTGTTTCTGTTTTTCTGCAATCTGCTGAATCAAACTGGGTTTGCATCTCAATTCAGCTACCAATGCATTGTCTGAATTCAGCTGTAATTGCACATTCATAGCCTTTAAAGCGAATAGTGCTTTTCTGCTCAGAGCATCTGCTACCACATTTGCCTTTCCTGGATGGTAGTCAATCACACAGTCATAATCTTTAATCAACTCCATCCACCGTCTCTGTCTCAGATTAAGCTCTCTCTGGGTAGGTAGATATTTCAAACTCTTGTGATCTGTGTACATATAACATTTCTCACTATACAAGTAATGCCTCCATATTTTCAAAGCAAATACGATGGCTGCAAGTTCCAGATCATGTATCGGATAGTTCTGCTCATGATTTTTTCAGTTGTCTGGACGTATATGCAACCACCTTGCCTTCCAGCATCAATACACAACCTAAACCATGGTGTGAAGCATCACTATAGATCACAAAATCTTTACCTGAAACAGGCTGAATCAGGACTGGAGCCTCAACTAGCATTGTCTTCAATCTGTCAAAAGCTGTCTGGCATCTGTCAGTCTAGTCAAATATGATATTTTTATGCAGTAGTTTGGTTCAACGGACTTGCTATGGAGGAGAATCCCTTCACAAACCGTCGATAATAACCTTGCCAAGCCTAAGAAACTTCTAACTTTTGTAACATTTCTGGGAGGCTTCCATTCCATAATCGCTTCAATCTTTTTAGGATTTGCCTTAATACCCTCTGCTGACACAATGTGACCCAAAAATGCAATTTCAGGCAACCAGAACTCACATTTGCTCAATTTGCCATACAGTTGCTTCTCCCTCAGAATCTGCAGTACTATTCTGAGGTGCTTGTCATGATCCTCAGTCGTCT
Organism: Xanthoceras sorbifolium; assembly: GCA_003430845.1. Lineage (NCBI taxonomy): Eukaryota > Viridiplantae > Streptophyta > Magnoliopsida > Sapindales > Sapindaceae > Xanthoceras > Xanthoceras sorbifolium. The sequence goes on along the minus strand of CM010619.1, from coordinate 18,888,349 downwards.
GTGAGTATACTAGGATATCATCAATAAAGACAACCACAAACTGATCCAAGTATGGTCGGAATATCCGGTTCATCAGGTCCATAAAGGCTGCAGGTGCATTTGTCAGCCCAAATGGCATCACTACAAATTCATAATGTCCATACCTGGTTCTGAATGCAGTTTTCGGAATATCTGAATCTTTTATTCTCAACTGATGATACTCCGATCTGAGATTTATCTTTGAGAAGACACAGGCTTCTCTCAGCTGGTCAAATAAGTCATTGATTCTAGGCAACATATATTTATTCTTGACAGTGAGTTTATTCAGATGCCTGTAATCGATGCACAATCTCAATGACCCTATCCTTCTTTTTCATAAACAGTACTGGAGCTCCCCACGGGGATACACTGGGTCTAATAAAGCCCTTATCCAGCAATTCCTGTAACTTGTATCTTTAGTTCTTTCAGTTCTGCTGGTGTCATTCTGTACGGAGCTATTGATACTGGAGATGTACCTGGTACCAGCTCAATCACAAACTCCATTTCTCTCTGGAATGGCAAACCAGGAAGCTCCTCTGGAAATATATCTGTAAAATCACACACAGTAGGTATATTCTGAATGGTAGAATCAACCTTTCTGGAATCAATCACCTGAGCCAAATAAGCTTCACAACCCTTTCTGATCAGTTTACAAGCTGTAGTGGCTAAAATGACATTGGAGAGAAAATCCCTCCTTTCACCCACCATTGCGATTTCTGCACTATCTGCTGTTCTAAGTGTCACTCGTTTCAATTCATAGTCAATCACTACTTTGTGCCTAGTTAGCCAATCCATGCCTAGTCAATCACACCCCTCAAATCATAAATTTTATATCTATATATTCAAAATCAATTATTTAAAATCAGGGATGTTACAATACATGAACTTACAAACAAAGGCTCTGATACCAATTGAAGAGAGTTTTAGAAAACATTTGATTACCGTATAACATGCGGAATTAGGTTTCAAAAGTTTTCTTTTAATTGAAAAACTATTTTTCAATTAAGAACGAGTTCCTGTATATACGCAGAAAAAGATTCCATGAAACTACATACCTTTTTCTTAATTTTCTTTTTCGGAATCTTCGATCTACCACCAGATCTTCCGAGCTATGACCCGCGGTCTGACAACGCATGTGTGGGCACGTCACGGCAAGACATGGAGGTCACGTGAAAAGAATAGACGGAGAATCTCATCTCCCTCGGGCCGGCCGAATCCTACAAAAGAGGAGAGAGTCAGAAAAAACTTTTTTCTCTTCTCTTCTCTCTTTGGTGGCCGAACTCTCTTTCTTTTTCACTTATGTGTTGGGTTTCGTTTTTTCCTAGCTATATAACACTTATATAGTAACTCTTTAGGGTTTTAATTTGACCAAGTCAAAATAGGATTCTTAATCTTATTTATTTTTAGTCTCCATAAAAACTTGAACCTGTGACATTTTGAACTATTAAAATAATCTAATTATTTTAATTCTTTTGTCCTAGTCATTATTTAATCGCATGACCTCATATATAATAAATAGAATTAATAATTAATAATTATTAATTTCTATTATTTTATTAAATATTTAATTAATTAAATAATTACATTATTTAATTATCCTCTTTTATTTAAATCATATTACTTTCGTAATACTATTAATTGAACCATTCAATTAATTTACCGTGACCCTCGTTACCAACAACTACAAGGACTAGCAAGGGGACTTAATGGACCCATGTTATAGCCAAAATATGTCAAGCCCAAAATACAAGTAAAGATCCAGCCCAATAAGTCAAACACGTCACTGGACCCGGTACAAAGCCAAAAGGTGATCAACCTACATGGCCCAAGATTTGAGCAACCAACGGCCCAGCAATTGTCGCACGACATAAAACGATCGCACGACATCTTCGACACTCGCGTGACGATCCCGATAATGACAAACACGTGGCAGTATGAATGTCACGCCTCGAGGTCCCTATGTTGCACGACATCAGTGTCATCCGACACGGAACCCTCTTGGGCCTACGTATGCTCGACTCAATGACCATATAAACAAAACTAGACCTACGGCCCAGGCCCATGGACTAACCCATCCAGCAACCAAATTCAACATTTATTGACCAAGTCCATTAAGTAATCATGGCTTCCGCAATTCGACCCACCAAGGAGGCAGACGTTACCTTTCCACCAAGATAAAGGTTGTTACGTCCAGATCCAGGGCCTTAAAATCCGGGATACGATCCACCCCCCCAACGGGTGGATCAACCTATATAAATACAAAGGTAAACACTAAAAAAAAGGGCTCACGCATAGTGTCATTAAGAGAAAGAATACTTCAAGCCGCCAAACTCCATCTGGTCAATCATTAGCAAGTATCAATTTTCTCCAATCATCCGGCCCTCCCGATTCCGGTCGCTCATATTATTTTACTATCTATCACAAGGATCATCATCCTACATATAAAGGAAGTATTCCCTACTTTACTCCATTTTCTACTCTTTATCATTAACTAGCATTCGTTAACTTGACCGTCAGAGTAACTTTGGCCGGCACCACCCCAGTGTCCCAAACGTCCTACGGGTCACACGCGTTCTTTCTTTGCAGGTTGTAGTGCCCCATATCTCCCGAGCGATTTTCGAGGACTACAATTTGGCGCCCACCGTGGGGCACGACGATCATTGAACGAGCAAAGCTAAAGTCCTACATCTCTAAACGATAATGTCGCACGACAGTTCTGATTATGGTGCAAAGGAGGCTCGGTTCTAACTTCTCATCTCCCAAATGCAAGAGAATACTCAGAGGCTACAAGCTCTCGAGCAAGAGAACCAACGAGTACTGTCGGAGAACCAAGAGCTGCAGAACAGGGTCAACTCGCTCACCATCGTCCACCCATTTGGAGATGCCTCGACGTCCCAGCCAGTGCCGTTCGACCAAGTCGCCCATACAACCTTCTATGCACCAGTTCGCCTGGACGAGCAGGGTATGACGGCGAGCGATCTCGACCCAATTCTTGCAGGTGCGAAGCCGAGCACCCAAGTTGCAGATGGTACGCCTAATGTCGTGCGACATCCAACTGGCAACCCGTCGAACAGGACATGTGTGCACCAATCGGAGAGCACGGCGAGGGCGGCGCATGAGGTGCCACCCATTTCTACCCCCAATGGCAACATCGGCTCAACCCAGCAAGCCGTCCCACCACAGGGAACGCCTTCGGCTCCCTCGCATTCAGCCCCGATGAGCTCAAACTTGATAAACTCCTAACCAGCCTTAACTAACCCTGACTTGGCACGCAGGTTTACAAAGATGGAGGCACTCATCCAACGCATTCCTGGAATGCCGGCACCTATAAAGAAGACCGCGACCAATAGCTTTGCAGACTTCTTCTTCGTGGACGCGATAGCACTCGTGGAGATGCCAAAGAAGTTCAACTTCCCAAGTATGAAGCTATATGATGGAACGACTGATCCGGACAACCACATCACGCAGTATCGGCAAAGAATGTTCACCGCCGCGATCCCACGAGACCTGAGGGAGGCGTGCCTGTGCAAGGGCTTCGGCTCAAGCCTCGTAGGGCCAGCACTGCAATGGTACACCAACCTTCCCAATGTTTCCATCAGCTCCTTCGCCCAACTCACAGATACTTTCATAGAGCAGTTCGCTAGCAGTCAAAAATTAGAAAAGTGGTCTGATGATCTTTACACAATCAGCCAAGGGAGAACTGAATGCCTGTGCGACTTTGTGGGTCGCTTCAACAAAGTAAAAGTCTCCATTCCCCACTGCAACCAGGTGACGGCCATATCAACTTCCGCAAAGGCCTGCTTCATGATTCTGACATGTACAAAGAGCTCACCAAATACTCATGCAAGACAATGGAGGACGTCCTAGCCAAGGCATGGGCACAGATAAAATGGGAGGAGGATGAAGCGAACTACCAACCCAACAGATCAAGTGGGAGAGGTGACAAATCGAGTAGTAGGGTCGAACAACGAACAGGTGACAAACGAGTTGAACCTTACCCGACGTCTTCACGAAGGGACAACCGTCGACGTGACGAGAGACCCCCTAGACCAATCGACCGACCAAGGAACCAAATACCTGAGCATACCTTGAATATTAAGCCGGAAGAAGTAATCGCCGTCCTCAAAGGAATGGGTGGATCAGTTAGGTGGCCAGCCAAAATGAGGAGCCCGCCGGATCAGAGGAACAGCTTCAAGTGGTGCGAGTTCTATGGCGACCACGGACATCGGACAGAAGACTGCATCGCCTTACGATTGGAAGTGGCAGAATTACTCAATAGGGGTCATCTTAAAGAATTCCTAACTGACAAAGGTAAGAAGACTTTGAATATGCACGATGACAGGTTACGCAACAATGGTTCTACTTCACCACCAGAACCCCCCGACACGAAAGGACTGTGAACGTCATCTCAGGTGGATCCAAAGTAAGCGGAGTCACCTATTCAGAAGCTAAATGCCACGCGTGACAAGTTGGATGCCTGGAGGTCCAACAAACCTGTCCAACAGATCCAGGGTACAACTATCCAATCACTTTTAGCAACGACGAGTACATAAACCTACTTAACCTCCACCACGACGCATTGGTTATTTCATTAACAGTGGCGAATTGCTTGATCAAGAGGATCTTAATCGACAATGGAAGTTCAAGAAATGTGCTCTTTCTCGATGCGCTAAGGGAGATGGGCATCGACAAAAGTAACATCGTATGTCGCTCAACCGTACTGGTAGGATTCAATGGGGAGCATAAGAATATGATCGAGGAAATAGTCCTGTCCGTCATCCTACAACATAATCATGGGTCGCCCGTGGATCAGGTTATCCGTTTTCCCACCAAATTGGGGGTCCGTGAGATCCGAGGGCAGTAGAAGACTTCACGATATTGCTATCAAAACACATTGAAGACCAGACCGTCTGACTTATAGCAATTATATAGCCCAAGCTCTGCTACCAATAAAAACGAACCTGAATGGAGGAGCTCGATGAAGTCCCCATACACCCAGACTTCCCAGACCACAAAGTTAGTATCGGCTCTCGACTCCCGCTTGACATCAGAGCCAAAATAATTAGTTTCCTAACGGCTCGCCACGACATTTTTACATGGTTCCATGTGGATATGACTGGCATTGATCCAGAAGTCCTGGTGCACAGGTTGCAGGTTGATCCAGATTACCCGCCTGTGAAGCAAAAATGAAGGAAGTTCGCACCTGCACGCAACAAGGTTATCAACGAAGAAATCCAGAAGTTAATCGACATAGGCTCAGTAAGAGAAGTGAACTACCCGGACTGGCTCGCAAACGTAGTGGTCCGTGAAGAAGAAAAATAGAAAGTGGCGACTCTGCATCGAATTCACAGATCTCAACAAAGCCTGCCCAAAGGATTCTTTCCCCTTGCCACACATCGATATGATGGTAGATGCTACCGCAGGCCACGAACTACTGAGCTTATAGATGCATTCTCTGGCTACAACCAGATTCTCATGCATCCGGACGATCAGGAGAAAACGTCATTCATCACGGAGCGCGGCATTTTCTACTACAAAGTGATGCCTTTCGGCCTCAAAAATGCCGGGGCGACCGACCAGAGATTGGTCAACAAGATGTTTGCAAGCATGCTTGGATGGACCTATGGAAGTCTATATCGACGACATGCTGGTGAAGTCCTTGGTAGCGAACCAACACCTCGAACACCTACGACAGTCGTTCAACATCATTGACAAGTATGGAATGAAGCTCAACCCTACCAAGTGCTCATTCGGAGTGTCATCAGGTAAGTTCCTTGGCTACCTGGTCACCAAGAGAGGCATCGAGGCTAACCCGGATCAGATCCGGTCAATTATGGATCTACAATCTCCCAAAAGCATCAAAGACGTGCAGAAACTAACCGAACGTCTCACAGCCCTCAACCGCTTCATCTCAAAATCATCTGATAGATGCAAACCATTCTTCGACACCCTAAGGAAGAACAAGTCGTTCGACTAGAACTATACATGCGAAGAAGCCTTTAAGAACATTAAGCGATACCTGGCAAATCCTCCACTCCTGTCCAAACCCAAGGAAGGAGAGACACTTCTACTTTACCTCGCCGTGTTCCAAAACAGCTGTGAGCGCAGTACTAGTAAAAGAGGAAGGAGGCAAGCAACTACCCGTCTACTACGTTAGTAAAACTTTACTTGACGTAGAGACTCGATATGCACAACTAAAGAAGCTGGCCCTTGCACTAGTCACAGCCATAAGAAAGTTGAGGCCGTACTTCCAATGCCACACCATCAGCGTGCTTACTACTTTTCCCTTGAAGAACATCCTCCACAAGCACGAGCTTTCCGGCCTGACTGGTAAAGTGGGCCGTAGAGCAAAGCGAGCATGACATCAACTACCAACCTCGCACGGCAATCAAGTCACAAGCCTTAGCAGATTTCATCGCAGACTTTATGCCTGGAACTCTACAACTGGCGGAAGAAGAACTTTGCGCCATGTCGTGCGATGCATCAAATGAGGAGTGGACTCTGGCCGTTGACGGATTAAGCAACGTCAAAGGCAGCGGACTAGGCGTAGTACTCACTTTACCAGAAGGTTATGTCCTCGAGCGATCCATCCGTTGTGGGTTCAAGACCACCAACAACGAAGCCGAGTATGAAGCCCTTATAGCGACTCACCTTGGCAAAAGACTTACACGTCAAACGGATAAAGGTATGCAGTGACTCCCAATTAATTGTAAGACAGTTGCAAGGGTTCTACCAAGCTCGAGATTTAAAGATGTCAGCCTACTTAACCTTAGTAAAACAAGCTACAAGCCTCATTCGAGTCGTTCGACATCGAACAAATACCAAATTTCGAAAATGCACTTGCTGACGCTCTCGCCAACCTTGGTTCCGCACTTAATACGATCGTCGAATAGACTATTCCCATGGTCTTCGCCCAGTGGCCAGCTGTATGGAAACTTGCAAAACTCGAAGTCGAACCAATTTCAGATGAACCGACTTGGATGACTCTGATCTACGACTACCTAGCCTAACAACACCCTACCCTCCGACAAAGTCGAAGCAAAAAGAATCAAAATAAAGGAGGCCCGATTTTCCATAATAGAAGGGCAACTCTACAAGAGATCCTACTCCGGTCCCTACCTTAGATGTGTTGACCCGATTGAGGCCCAGCAAATACTCAAAGACTTGCACGAAGGGCAGTACGGAAACCACTCGGCGGGGAGAAGCCTGGCCAACCGAGCACTTACAGCGGGTATTATTGGCTGACGATGCGATCGGAGTCGCATGACTTTGTAAAGCGATGCGACCCAGTGCCAACGCTTCACCCAAGTGTCATATCAGCACCCGGAGCGAATTCATCTTATCTCAGCTCCATGGCCCTTCATGAAGTGGGGGACGGACATAGTGGGAAAAATGCCAGTCGCCACGGGCGGGAAGGTCTACATGCTCGTAGTAACAAATTATTTCACTAAATTGGTCGAGGCCGAATCCTACGTCAGAATCAAGGACACCGAAGCTAAGAGTTTTATTTGGAAGACCATCATATGTCACTACAGAGTCCCTAAAGAGATAGTCACGGACAACGACTCGCAGTTCATATCATATTACTTCCAAGATTTCTGTGACAGATAGAAGATCAAGCTCAGTTACTCAAGCCCCAGGTACCCCCAAGCAAACGGGCAAGCAGAGTCCACAAACAAAACAATCATCTCCAACCTCAAGAAGCGGCTCGACAAATACAAGGGAAAATGGGTCGACGAATTGTAAGGCGTACTGTGGTCCTACCGTACGACAGCAAAAACATTGACAGGGGAAACACCTTTTTCCTTAACTTATGGCTTAGAAGCCGTGATAGCCACCGAAGTCGATCACCCCTCTTACGGAGTCGAGCATGCAACTGAGGAGACGAACAATAAAGAATTACAGAATGAAGTGGACACCGTTGACGAGCGACGCGACAAGGCTGCATTGCGGTTAGCCGTGTACCAATAACGAGTCGCTCGACATTATAATAGGAATATTCGACTCAGAACATTCAAGGTTGGGGAATGGGTCCTGCGCCGCATTTTTCAAAACACAAAAGAGCAAGGCGCAGGCTAACTAGGTCCTACATGGGAAGGACCGTACCCGATCTCCAAAGTGGTCGGACAGGAGGCCTACAAATTACGATGTTTGGATGGCGTGAAAATTGGTAACAGTTGGAATGCCATCCACCTTAAACAGTATCATTTCTAAATCTCTGTCTCTCTACTTTCATATTTTACTTACCTCACAATCTGAAACTAACTTTGGCATTAGAGGGCCATTGGTAAACCCAACGGCCAACCCTAACATGTTTTACGCAAGTTGACGTCGCTCGACACTCCTACATTCAAGGAATTGGACACACGTCGATCGGAAACTCCGCTACAAAACTATAGTACACACGTCGACTTGCACTCAAGGTCATGAGTCGCACGACCAAAAGCACATTTACAGTGCAAGCATGAAACCATAGAGATTCGGGGCAAATACCACTGGTAGCCATCACACAAATCGAACGACACAAATAAAACACTTCCGCGGCCAAACGGCTCACTTCGAAGGATCGTCGTGCCACACGGCGGTCAATAAACCTATTTTGTCCCACTTGTGCTAAATTTATTTTTATTGTGTACAGTTTTTCACGCCGCGAGACAATGTTATTTTTTTACTTGTTGGAAATTGACAAGGAAACAAATTTTTAAGAGATAATTATTTTCCTATTACTCCGTCATACGACTATCAATTATTTAAATCGAATTTATTCTAAGTAAAATTGTATTCAATTAAAGCAGAATTGACAGTTAAAAAGCCCACATGGGTAAGTTTCAAAGTAAAAAGAAAGCACAAGGAATTCAAAGTTTACAACCCCTTATGGGGCAACATAGTCATAACCTCCCTCGATCTCAGCATCCTCCTCCATCGCGACCTGCTGAACGCCGCTCGACTGAGCGGGGGAGAGCTACAACAGCTGCGCCCTCAGGGGCCGAATCGACAAGGCACTCCTGATCAGCTTTTTCACTAACATCCCTCGCCTCGACAGCTTGGCTCTTCATTTTGGCTCCAGCCTCATCGTCGTCCTCCTCGTCGTCGTCTGGGTGAGTAAGCTCCTTGTGGTCGGCGATCCACTTATCCACCTCCCACTCGGTCGCACGACCTTCTCTGTATTGCATCATCAGGTCCTCTCTTGTCTTGATTATGGCGTTGAGCACGCTATCCTCAACCTGATCATGCAGAGTGTCGTACTCCAACTCCTTAACTTTGAGTTTAGCGCCCAGCTGATCGACCTTCCACTGTAATGGTCCGAGCTTTTCAACCTTCGCCTTCAAACAATCAAGCTCGAGGGTCGCCTCGGTCGCGCAACTGCTAGCCTCCTCAGCGTTCTTCTTGGCCTCCAAGTTGGACGCCCTCAGCCTTTCCATTTCAACCCTGAGGCCTTGGTTGCTCGACTTGAGCTCCCTCACCTTCCTCAGAACCGAACCAAGCTCCTTCTTCAAGTATACCTGAGATTGAAGAGCCTACAAAAAGAAATTCCATACTTAGAAAAACTTACTATCACCTCAAACAGTGGTAAGTCGCGCGACATTACCTAGAATTGGTGGCTGAGGCCCCAGTCAACTGCCTGGGAAAGACCCATTTCTTTCAGCCTGCTTTCATCTTCGAAGAGTAGCACTCGCTCGACTTAGGGCAAGATCGACCCAAAGTCTGAGTAGGCAGAGGCATCTGACACGCTCAAACGCGTGGGAATAATCCCAAGTGCAGGATGTGTCGAAGTAATAATATTTTCGTGAGTACGGAGTCGAATCCACAAGGAAGTGGTGGAACTAATTCTATAAATTAAAGATTATACTACAGCAGTAAAATAAATCAAGTTGTTTTGGGTTTTTGTTTTATAAATTAAATTAACTAACTAAAACGATGAATAAAGCGAGACGGATTAAATGGAAGATAATGCTAGGTGGTCTTACGGTTCCAATTCCGAATAAGGAAATATATTGACTATTATGAAGCACGTTATTAACATGATAAGAATAATTTAACTAAGGCCACACCACATTGTATTGCTCCCGCAATGGTATGGTATGTGAATTCGGTCAACCACACCTATTGGTCGTAGAGTGCAATTAATCGAAAACCATAGTTAATATAATGCCTAGGTTAATTAAGTAATTTCTTATCGAAACTAACCCAGTATTGATTTTAGAGTCAATTAAGCTCGATTGCAATTTCAATGATTTCTCATATAATATTACAATAAATATTAAATCAGTTCTCATCACAGGGCATGCAATCTACTTGCGCAATCGCAAAACACCATAATTGAACACAAAGTAATAATATAAAATACCCTCAAAATCAATATAATCTCTTACAGTAAATATCAAATCGGTTCTCATCATGGGGCATGCAATCTACTTTCGCAATCGCAAAACACCATAAATCAAACGCAATAAGATAATGTTCAAATAATCTCAAAGACAATATCATGAAATAATATACAAAATATATTCATAGTCAATAAATCCGAATCCGTTCATAGTTCTGAAAACTACCTAACAAGAGTTCTAACTACTCATAATCATCAATGAACAATCAAAGGAAGAATAATGATATGAAATACAACCCATCGAAGCTCTCAAGAGTCGAAATCCCGCTTTGGTCCGGCTGGAACTTCTCCGCTATCGATCTTCGTCTTCTTCGATGAACAATCGATCAAATCCGAGTATTTAGCCTCTGAATGATGTTTGGAGATGATGTGTGGTGATGAGGAGGTGAAAGAATGGTGGAAATCCACCCTTGGAGGCAGCCAAGAGCTGCTCCTTTCTGTCCTAGGCGAGCTCTCTCTTTTCTTTTGCATTTTTCTTCTTATAGGCGCTGGAAATTAGGTCAGAATTTCTGCCATCGCGATCGAGCTATCGCGACCAAAGCTCGCGATGGCTCGGTCGCGACACTCTCTGGATGAATTGTCACAATCGCCGCGACCCATTCTTCGCGAACAACACTCGCGATGGATCGGTTGCGATACTCTCTAGAGTAATTGGCCACTCTCGCCGCGAGCAAATCCTCGCGACCAACGCTCGCGATGGCTCGGTCGCCACACTCTCTGGAGGAATTGGCCACTCTCACCGCGAGCAAATCCTCGCGACCAATGCTAGCGATGGCTCGGTCACGATGGTAGTGAAGATTTATTTAGTGAAGCTTCCTGATCCAGAATTGCATGGTTTCGGCCTGAAACTTCCATCTTTCGTACAACACCATTATAAACACCTAAAATCTGCGCAAGCTCAACAAACACATCAAAAGCGCAAAATTCACATGAAAATAAGCATAAAAGACACGGGTAAAGGGCTCAAAAAGAGTAACAAATATGAACTGATTAAATACCCCCAAACCTATCTTTTGCTTGTCCTCAAGCAAATTGGCACACACCACAACGAAAAGCAAAACAAAAACAAAACTAAAACTTAACAAACAAAAACAAACTAAGCTATATCCATTTTCGTAGGATGAAACGATGGCACTTAGCATGTGCCACAAGCCTTTAAACCCCTAGGTGGCCCTAGTGGACGAGTTATAGTCTCGTGAGGGGGTGTAAATGTAATTAAAAGTATATTTATTTTTATGATTTCCAGGTGGACCAGATGGAACGGTCCAAAAATGATGCAAGAAAAAGGAAAACTAAAGCAGAGAGCATCGCGACCTGGTCACCGCAACCACAGGTCGCGATGGCTTGCTCGCGGTGGAAAATGAGATTTTTGGCAGTGAGCATCGCGACCAGTCACCGCCACCACAGGTCGCGATGAACTGCTCGTGATGAAAATGTCAAATTCTGGCAGTGAGCAACGCGACCACCAGCGCGACCAAGGGACCGCGAGGTGTGCTCGCGATGAAGGCGGTGCAAACGCTCCAGTGAGTACCGCGACCTGGTGGCGCGACCACAGGTCACGACGACGGTCGCGATGGCTAAAAAAATATAGAAAAAAAGAGTGGCTTCTCGCAGAAGCCAAAAAACACACAGAACAGAAAGAAGAGAGAGGAGAGACCGAGAAAGGGAAGAAAGAAGAAGAAAGAAGAAGAAGAGGAAGAAGAAGAAGAAGAGAAGAGGAAGGAAAGTGTAGGTGAAAGAGAAAAGGGAAAGGAAAAAGGAAAAAGAAAATCGTGGAACCGCGATTTGACGAACGAAAAACGGTATCCAGGTTGGTGTACCTCCGTTTTCGAACCCTTTACAAAAAGCATTAAGTATTTTAGTTTGAATTTGAGATTTATTCGAAGATTTATATTTTTATGTGTTGATTTTAATTTTGTTGAATGATTTTATCGTTGATCGTATTTTTCATTATTTCGATTTCGTAGAAATTACTCGTTTTTTATTATTGCATAAATATTGTTGAGTTTGGAATGATTTTATGGTAGATCGCATTTTGATCGTATTTCGAATATATCGATTTCGTTAAAAATACTTGATTTAAACTTTGGTATAACTATTGTTTATTTTCTTGAAGAGTATTGTGCGAATTGTATGTTTATTGAGTAACTATTGATTTGTAACTGATTGTGAATATAGTTTATCGGAAACGGCCCTAGGATACGTAGACATAGAAATGGATATAGGAGGTTGGTATACCAGCTGGGTTCACTGAGCAGTACTGCGCCGATACTGATTGCTATTGATGATTATTATGTACCTCCTCATGGATTCGTCCAGGGGCAGGGAGACACGTACCTCCTCAGGATTCGTCCTGGGGGTTGGGAGACACGTACCTTCCTAAGGATTCGTTCCTGGGATAGGGAGTTATGTACCTCTCTAGGTTCCGTACCCACGGTCCTAGAGTAGGGAGATACGTACCACTCTTAGGATTCGTCCTAGGGTGGGAGTTTGACCCATATTCCAGTCCTAGTATGTTGAGTATTCTAGCGGGCCAGATTTGAAGTGAATTGAGAAATGAATTGAATAACTTTATTGACCGATTTTATACATTGATCTTATTGTTGAAATGAAAGTGATTAAAACTGTTTTATGGTTTGATTTTAGAAGTTAAATTGATTTTGTAAATGATTCGAATTGAAATATATATATATATATATATATATATATATTGTGATTTGTTTATTATTAAAAGTTATTTATGATTTTCATATTTGAGTTTAGTGTACACCCACTAAGCTATATGCTTAGCGCATTAGTTTTGTTTTTAACGCGTAGGTACCAGGGATCCCGAAGAAGCTAAAGACTGAAGAGAGAGAGATTGCTGACAGAGTGCCCAGAGTTATCACAGTTGGGTAGCTATATTGTTGTTATATGTATATATTCTGAAAGCATGCATATACAGAGGATTTGTAAATAGGTTTCGTAATATGTTTTGTAATTAAATATTTTATGATTTCTGTCTTTTATTATTAGAATGTTTGTAAATATTAAAATTTGAATCGTTTTATTTTATAAACTGTGTTGGAAAGTCGCACTAAACGGCAGAGTGCGCAATTGTTTGAAAATGATATTGAAGTGTTGATATTGAATTTGTCTTTGAATTGTTTTGTGGAAAAACAGGTTTTGGAAAATCCGAAAAACAAACGAAACTCTGCCGAAATTTTTGTAAAAAGTTTATTTATTGGGCTCACTTGAAAATGGTTTTAAAACTATCAACTATTTGGTTTTCCAATGGTTTGAAAATCTATCGATGGGCTCACTACGGTTTTCGGTTTATAAAATGAATTTAGAAAGTTTTGTAAACCCGGGTAGCGCTCTCTGGGTCGGTCCAGCTGGGTCGGATCAGGGGGTGTTACAATGTCCACCTCCGGGATTCGCCTAAACTGGTCTATGCCAGATTTACCCTGTGAGATGCAACAGTCACTAGTATCGGTGTGATGTTCACCTCCGGGATTCGCCTAAACTGGTCTACGCCAGGTTTGCCCTGCGAGATGCAACAGTCACTAGTATCGATGTGATGTTCACCTCCGGGATTCACCTAAACTGGTCTATGCCAGGTTTGCCCCGCTAGATGCGACAGTCACTATTATCGGTGTGATATTCACCTCCGGGATTCGCCTAAACTGGTCTATGCCAGGTTTGCCCCGCGAAGTGCAACAGTTACTAATAACAGTGCAGTACTGCTGAAATAACCCAGCTGGTATACCAACCTCCTATATCCGTTCTCTATGTCCAAGTATCCTAGGCCGTTTCAATACAAACTTTTTCTAAGTTTCATATCAAGTCGTTATTTTTTTTTTCCAAAATAATCAACAATAATTCACAAATCAAAATTAAATTCAAGAAACAAAATTTTCAAACAATATTCGTAATACATATGCATGTAATTTCATGGAAATCATGCAATTTGTTTCAATTACTAGTAAATCAAAATATTCAAATAAAATCTCATATTCAAATCAAAACACATAAAAAAATCACAGATTTTTCAAAAAGTAGTGTACACGAACCTGGATACCATTTTTCCGACTGTTTTCTTTATGGATTTCCTTTTTCCTTTTTCCTTTTTCCTTTTATCTTTTTCCCTCCTCTTTTCCTTCTTCTTCCTTTCCTCTTCTTCTTCCTTTCCTCTTCTTCTTCTTTCCTTCTTCTTCTTCTTTTCTTCTCCTTCTCTTCTCCTTTCTCTCTCTTCCTTTCTCTCTCTTCTTCTTTCTTTTCTTTTTCTTTCTTTTTCTCTCCTTCTCTCTTTTTTTTTTTTGTCTGGTTTGCTTCCTAGTGAAGCTTCCACTGCCATCTTATTTTTTTTATAAAAATTTGGCCATCGCGACCGCTCCTCGCGACCTGTGGTCGCGCTACCTAGTCGCGTTGCTCACTGGAGTGATTTCACCGCCTTCATCGCGGTGTCTGGTCGCGATGTTGGTCGCGATGCTCACTGCCCAAAAGTCAGTATTTTCACCGCGAATTGCTCATTGCGATCCCTGATCGCGGTGAGTGGTCACGGTACTCACTGTCTCAAATCATCATTTTTCACCGCGAGTTGCTCATCACGATCCCCGGTCATAACTAGAGCTAGGTCATAAAGTCCGTTATACCTCTCTAGAAATATCTTTTCCTTTAAGTACCATTGATTCTCTAATGAACAATTAAATCCTGTCTTCCTCACGAAAGAAGGAGAGCGCTCATAATCGTTCAAGCCCTTAATCAACCCTTAAGGGAACTACTCATCTACTTTAATCAAGAAGGAGTAGATTCCACTATTATGTTCAAACCTTCCCAGCCACAAGTCAAACCGCAACTATAAGATACGGAGGTATTGGTCGAGATTCACATCAATCTCACTCATGGTAAATCAAAAGCTACGATCCAACTTGAAAGTGTCAATAAGATACTCATGATTAATATCACCTATAAATAACCATCGTTTATCAATTATATATGAATGTCATCTATTAACGGATCTTGGTGAGAGATTCATATAAATCATGGCTCATTCCTACATACTCAAAATGAATCAAAATGAATCCTCTCTGTATATGACCATCATGTACTCATTTTGAGATTATATCTTGCAATATAGGATGTTCTTGCACAATTTGAATGTATTACTGAATATAGAACATTTATAAACTTGAATGATAATATGAATAATTTTTATTAAGTCTTTAACCATTTACAATTACAAGCTTTAGGGTATAAATCCCAATAGCACCTACAACCAATAAAAGGCTTGCGAAGTGGAACAAATGGAGGATATAACTTTCGCAAGCGTCGACATGAGAGGTGTACACTGGCCTGCACAACGACGCCATCGTCATAAAAGTAACCATCGGGGGGATGGCAATACATCGGACCATGGTCGACAATAGTAACTCGGTGAACATCCTGTATAAGGCTGCTCTCGAGGGAAAGAGTCTGAACCAGAGTCACCTACAACCCGCAAGAGAATCATTGTACGGATTCACGAGAGACTCCATCATCCCCTTAGGGTTGATCATTCTACCTATCACCTTGGGATAATCAAACCGCCAGACAACTTCCATAGCAACCTTCCTCATCATCGATCGCACAACGGTCTACAATGCCATTCTAGAGAGACCGGCTCTCAATGACCTAGAAGTGGTCACCTCTACCAAACACTTGACTTTCAGATTCCCAAACACAACAGGAATAGAAAGTGTCCGCGACGAACAGGAGTTGGCCAGGGTATGCTACAAAGAAGTCATCAAGATAGGGTCATCGGGAGCGAAGACTGGGGTCGAAGTCAGCAAATTATGGATAGGAGTGCAAGCTAGGGCTGCCTTATCCCATCCGACCTCGGAGCTCAACGACAGCATCGATCCTAGAGTAATTAATGAACACAAAGCTATCGGTCCCATTAAAGAACTAGAAGAAGCACAAATAAATGAATTAAGGCCCGATGACACTAAAATTAGGTGCAAATTTGACTCCAACCGAGAAAGGAAGGTTGTTCGCTTTCCTAAAAAGGAACCTCGATATCTTTGCATGGACACACAGTGACATGGTGGCAATCTGCCCCGAGGTAATGGCACACAGACTTAATACAGACCCGACCTTCAAACCAGTCAGGTAGAAAATGAGAGCCATGAATGCTGAGAGGTACACAGCCTTGAAAGAGTAAGTCAACAAACTCCTAACCAATGGATTTATTAGAGAGTCTTATTATCCCAGCTGGCTCGCTAACCTAGTGTTGGTAAAGAAGAAAAATAACAAATGGAGAACCCATGTAAATTTCACCAATCTCAATAGGGCATGCCCAAAAGACAGTTTTCCCCTGCCAAGGATCGATCAACTGGTCAACTCGACTACCGGACACGAGCTACTAAGCTTTATAGACATATACTCAGACTATAACCAGATTCCCATGTTCCTAGCAAATGAGGAGCATACCTCATTCATCACGGATAGGGGGCTCTACTGCTACAAAGTAATGTCATTCGGCTTGAAAAACACAGGGGCAACATACCAGCGGTTAGTCAACATGATGATCGCTGACCAAATAGGGAAAACTGATGGAAGTATATGTGGACGACATGCTTGTAAAGTCAATCAAAGCGACTGATCACGTTAAGCACCTAGATGAGATATTCCAAGTGCTAAAACGGTACCAGATGAAACTCAATCCCCTAAAGTGCGCTTTCGGGGTGGCGTCTGGAAAGTTCCTGGGCTTCATGGTGACCTAGAGAGGAATAGAAACCAACCCTGAAAAAATAAAGGCCCTACGCTAGATGCAGTCACCTACGAACCAAAGCACGTTCAAAGGCTGAAGAACCTAAATTCCCCACCATGGGAACTATACGTCGACAGGTCCTCATGTGAAGGAAAGGCTGGAGTTGGGATCCTATTGATAAGCCGGGGGGACACAAAATCCACAGTACCTTACATTTTGGATTCAACGCATCCAACAACAAAGCAGAATATGAGACCCTCCTCGCGGGGTTACATTTGGCTAGAAAACTACAGGTACGAGCAATTAAGATATATAATGACTCACAGCTGATTGTGAATCAGGTAAAATAGGAATTCCAAGCTCGCGGCACAAACAAGATAGCCTACTTACAAAAGGACAGCGAGCTTCTGAGAATGTTCCAGTGGCATGAAATCCAACAGATTCTGCGAGCCCAAAACGCACATGTAGATGCATTAGCTCATCTGGTGACCACCAAGGATACAGATCTACTCAACACGGTGCCGGTCAAACATTTCCCAGAACCCAGCATAGCCACCAAAAACGTGGTCATAATAGTTAGGACCGCCAAATTCATAGATGAATCCCCTCGTTAATTACCTTTCCAACGGAACACTGCCACCCGACAAGAACAAAGCTCGCCGCCTGCGAATACTAATAGCAAGATACGTCATATATGATGACATGTTATTCAAACGAGGTTTCTCCACGCCTCTGATGCGATGCATAGACGAAGAAGACGCTATCCCGGTCATCAATGACATCCATGCAGGAGTTTGTGGCAACCACACTAGGGGACTCTCCTTAGCCAATAAAGCTCTACGATAAGGCTTTTACTGGCCCACGATGAAGCAAGACGCAGTCAACCTCATAAAGAGATGTGACAAGTGCCAGCGATTCGCCAGCGTACCCTAAACACCCCCGACATCGCTACATTCAATGATCAACCTCTAGCCATTCGCCATATGGGGGATGGATTTGATCGGACAGCCCGCGAAAACTACAAGCACGAGGTAATGGCAGTAGACTACTTCACAAAGTGGGCAGAAGTGAAGGTCCTCAGTGAAATCTCAACAGCCAAGATCAAAATATTTGCATGGGAAAACATCGTATGCAGATTTGGCGTCCTTTAGAAAATCATCACAGATAATGACACGCAATTTAAAAGTCACAGATTCAGAACATTCTGCAAAGAGCTGGCTATAACAAAAAGTTTCTCCGCAGTTGACCACCCGCAGGAGAACGGGCAAGTAGAAGCCGTTAACAAAATCATCAAGCACACCTTGAAAGCAAAACTTACGGGGCTAAAAGGATCTTGGGCTAAAGAGCTACCTAAGGTGTTATAGTCATACATAACCACCGCGAGAAGCACCACAGGAGAAACCCCATTCTCCATGGTATACAGAACAGAAGAATCCATCTCTAACACTCAAAGAAGAGCCGCGTTCGATGCCGAGCAAAACGAAGGTTTGTTCACAACTAACCTCGACCTCATCGAGGAAAGAAAGGAAGCAGCTCGTCTAAAGATAGCTGTTTACCAGCAAAGGGTAGCCAGGTACTATAACAAAAAGTTCAAAGTACGACGCTTCGAAAAAGACCACTGAGCAATGACTGCCTTAAACTTAGCGGGGTCTTTCACGTTTGAGAGCAATTCCATAAGACCACTGAGCAACGCCTTCTCCTCCTCGCTGAGCATAAGGCTCCGGCCTGTACCACTTGTGCAACAAAGAAAAATAACCCATGTGAAAGGGAAGGAGACAAAATCAAACAAGACATCTCATTAGAAAACCAACTCACGAGGTGACTGAACAAAACATTTATATTTGACAGACTCGATCTCAGGGCCCGTAATATAAAGGTAGGCCGTCTTATAGTCCCATACATTGGACTTGATGTCCGATTGCAACAACGCCCAGTAATCACTTGGCCGTGTTGGGAGATAGTATATCCCATCATGCTGATTTTTACAAGACGATCTCTTAGAAAGAGGGCACTTCTTCATCTGAAAACAGTGCCTAATAATGTTGTCAGTCTGGGACCCAACCCCCTTTTTCCTAAAGACAAGGTAAAAGGATAGCAGTCGAGTATACGCGCTTGGAGTAAGCTGCATCGGAGCAAGTTCGAGCATGTTCAGAACGCGTATGAGGAACTGGGGGAATGGAAATATCAACCCGGTGACAAGTTGGTATGAACTAATCACTACGTAGCCCAAAGGAGAAATAGTCGGTCCATCCGATGCCCTGGGGATCAACACCCTGTGACAAAAGTATGTACCAAACACACCAAATCCTCTCTTTTAATTAGGGAAGAAGAAATGAGAAGTCTCCAGCCTGCGTCTGCAACTCCTCGGGGATAGCTAGAAAGGATCATCTACTTCCTCAGCTCTAAGTACGGCCCTCTCACTCTCCTCTTGATCTCCTGAGGTAGAAACCTCAGCAGGCTCCATTTGATCCCCTCAACCTCCATGCGACCAGAAGTAAAAGACCCTATGACCTCGCTTCTATCGGTTATATTGGTTTTATCACCCCAACCCTTGGCCTTTTCACAAGACAAGAACCGCTCATATGCAATATCAAAGGGATGGGACCTACGACCTCCCGCGTTAGGGGGACCACCAGTATTGGCTTCGTGACACTCCTGATCGCCCGGACTAGACATCTACAATAAGAGATAGAGCGAGTTAGTAAAATAAGGGTCTAAAACACCTACGGCAACCTAGAACACTGAAGATTAGAAGCGCTACAAAGCCGTGACCAATTCTCTCGGGAGTCAACAAAAAGCAAAAATAAAAAGCCCACTGTCTCTAAACTCCATTGGCGAATAAGGACATGCAAAGAATAGCGAGGAGACGAGGTAACTTACCAGGGAAAGACGAAACGTAATTTGCACTAGCAGAGAAGGACAATGGCCGCAAGAAGTTGACCTCCCGAACACTGAGAACAGAAGCCCAAGCCGCTGAAGAACTAGGGTAAAGTTCAGTCTCGCTTATAAAATAAAACAAAGGGACCTAGAAAAATGACTTTCAAAAAATAACAACGAAGAATAGAGGGAGGAAATGAAAATCGCCCTATGTAGCCGAAGAAATGTCCGTCAGATCAAAGCAATGATGACTTGAAGAAATATCGACAGTACAGATCCAACCTAGAGACACGGCGGGATACTCGAAGGGTTATTGATTTAACGCGCATTAATACGATGGATAATATGGCTGTTGACATGACATCTCCCACCCACCAGAGGCGTAACCGCCTTTAGAATTCGGAGACAACAACCTCGAAGAACGACTCATGAACTTCCTCATAAACGAGATAACGACAACTTCCGAAACCATAGCTCGTGGAAAGAGAACATAAAAACTTCCACCTCGAGCTTATCAAGCTAGAAGCTAGGGGTTAATGTTATGTATCAAATTACATCAGGCCCAAAAAGGCAAAAATAATCAAAAAAGGCCCAACAAACGAAAAAAGCCAATGGATCACTGCATGGAAAAATGGGCATCGACCCAATAACCATGAAGGAAAAGACTCTATACAAATGACAAAGGAGTCAAGTACCGCTCCTCGCTAGCTATCAGATCGCAGATGAAACGGTGCTCAGCTCGCAAGACATGCACCTCGAAGCCCCAATCAGAGGAAGAATCCCGAAGATATAGAAATTGCATTCGGTCAACTAGCAGACTTCCAATCAACCTCAAATTCCTTGATCTCAGCAATTGTATAACATCCCTAATTTCGAATAATTAATTTTGAATATGTGAATATAAAAATTTATTATTTGAGGGGTGTAAAACATAATTAAATGTATGTTTATTTTTATAGTTTCCAGATGGACCAGATGGAGCAGTCTAGAAAGATTGCATGAAGTGAAGGAAAAAGTGGACAATGAGTACCGCGACCAGAAATCGCGATGAGCTGCTCGCGGTGAAAAATGGTGATTTCTGATAGTGAGCACCGCGACCACAGATCGCGCTGACTAGCTCGCGATGAAAAATATCAAATTCGGGCAGTGAGCAACGCGACCATCAGCGCGACCATGATACCGCGATGGGTGCTCGTGATGAAAGCGGTGGAACTTCTCCAGTGAGTACCGCGACCAGGTGGCGCGATCACAGGTCGCGATGACCGAATTTGTATATAAAAAAAAAAGAAAGCTTCTCGTGGAAGCCAAGCAGAAAAGAAGAAGAAGAAAATGGGAAAGGCAGAAAAAGAAAGAAAGAAAAGAAAGAAAAGAGAGAAAGGAAAAGAGAGAAAGGAAGAGAGAGAAGAAGAAGAAGAAGAAGAAGAAGAAGAAGAAGAAGAGAAGAGAAAGAAGAAAAGAAGAGAAGAAGAAAAGGAAAGAAAAAGAAAAAAAAAAGGAAAGAGAAAAAGGGAAAATTCAGAAGGAAAAAGATGTAGGAACGGTATCCAGGTTGGTGTACACATAATTTCCGCATAGTTTAATGAAATTGATTTATGAATATTTTGAATTAGTTAAAAGTGATTTATATTGAAATTTATGATTTTATTTTCTGTATTCTGTTATTTGATATATATTCTGAATTTCTTGTTTTACAATTGGTAATGAATATTGATTTTTGAATTGTTTGAGCGAATTTTTGATTATCTGAAAGTTATCCGAAAAGTAAATAGAAGATTTGTAAATTCTGAACTTTGATTTTTGGCCCTGATATATATATAGAGATATATGGATATAGGAGATTAACATGTCAATTGGGTGAATATATGGCAGTACTGCACCATGATTTATGATGCCTCTGATATTGATTATACGGATACCATTTCCTTGTGAAATGGGAAACCGACTGTTTATATAGGGATACCATTTCTTATGAGATGGAAAACCCGACTGTAAAACCCGTAATCCAGTCCTGTAAACCCTGTTATGTGTATCAAGGGATCAATTGAGAACTGAAACTCAGAAAACGATGTGAAAAATAAAGAAAGGATACTACGAATGAAATCCAGAAACGTTTGAAATACTTTATTTTATATAGTTTTAGAAATTGAAATCTGATTCATTGTTTTATATAGATATTTCTGAAATGCTGCATTTAAGATTTGTTGTTTTATGTATATATCTTTCTGAATTTCTGAATTTATATTCTGAATTTAAGATTTAGTGTTTTATATTATATTGCAATTTATTTTAGTGTACACCCACTAAGCTATATGCTTAGCGCGTCGGTTTTTATCGCGCGTAGGTAACAAGGATACTGAGGAAGCAAAAAATTGAATAGAGAGAGTTGCAGGCAGATATACAGAGTTACAGTCACCACATTTTGGGTAGTTATATATATTACTGTATAATGTAGTTAGTTATGCATGCATATACAGAGAATTTGTAATTGAGTACTATAATTATGTTTTGTAATTATGTGTTGTAATTAATTGTTTTATGATTTCTGTTTTTCATTTTCAAAGGACTGTAAATAATGAATTATGAATTGTTTTATTTTAAATACTGTTTGGAAGTCGCACTAAACGGCAGAGTGCGCATTTGATTGAATGAAGATTTGAAGTGTTGTTGTGGATTTTATTTGATTTGAGTTTTAATTGAAACAGGTTTTGGGAAATCAGAAAAACAGAGTAAACTCTGCCGAAATTTTTGAAAATAAAGTTTGATGGGCTCACTAGAAACATATTTTTAAAATTACAAATTTATATGATTTTATATGGTTTTTAGTTTATAAACAGAATTAAGAAAGTATTTTGAAAACCTGGTAACGCAGTCCTGGGTCGATCCAGCCGGGTCGGGTCAGGGGGTGTTACAAATTGTATTCAATTAAAATCACGACTGTTAGAGATAAAATTTCGTCCATAATTTATGTAATTATATTTCATGTAAAATAGGATGACTCCAGCTCCTTCACACTATAAAAAGGACAGATCATCACTATTATAAAGGTTATCAATGTTTCCAGAAAAAACATACGTAAGCGAGCTACGCAGTTACATTCAGCGAGCTCGAC
This sequence comes from Xanthoceras sorbifolium, assembly GCA_003430845.1. Taxonomy (NCBI): domain Eukaryota; kingdom Viridiplantae; phylum Streptophyta; class Magnoliopsida; order Sapindales; family Sapindaceae; genus Xanthoceras; species Xanthoceras sorbifolium. The sequence goes on along the minus strand of CM010619.1, from coordinate 18,865,228 downwards.
TTAAATACCAAAACCAGTGAATGTAGGCATTCTCTTAAGCCGGACCACTTTAAAACTCTCACATGTTGATCCTTTTATTAGTTTTATCCCTCAAGTCATACATAATCACTATTAATTTCGTTGACCAATTTCACACGTCAACAACGGTTAAATCAATTAAGAAATTCATAATGTCAATAAAACAATATCTATGACTCACATCATTCTTTACATTCTTGAGTCAACCGTAAATCATGTATATATGTTAATAAGAAAATTCGTTCATTCTATATATATATATATATATATATATATATATATATATATAAAGCAATTATCACATAACTGTATATTTTAATCGACAAACGTATAAAAGTCAGCAATAAAAATAAATTTATGAAAATTAAAGAAACAAAATTTTAATTGTATTAAATCTTTGATACGATACAATATTTCTCTACATAGTCATTCAAGTGTAGGATCATAATTATAATTATAAACAGCGGAAATATAAATTTAAATTTCTCTATTAAATTCTAGTATTCATAAATAACAAAAGAACCAACTATCTTAAATAGAAAATTATGAGTTCCTAAATCACTGCTCTGATACCACATGCAAGAAAATCTTTCATATTATACATATAAAAAAAATTAGGCATAAATATTAATCCTTGATAATCTTAGAACTTTATGATTTTCACATGTCAATCAATAAATGAGAAAACATACCTTGAGCCATGGACAATTCGTGTAAACCAATTATGCGGTAAATTATTAAATGATGAATTAACTGTGTTTCTCTGTCTAAACCTCTTTAGTTTCTTTTTTTGTACGTTGAATGATGGAGAAGACGCACTTATATAGGTAGAGAGAGGACCAGTTTCTGATAGCATCAATTATTCACACGTTCCATAATGTGTGCATTTATGAGAGAAAATTACTTCTCAAACTGATCAATGTATAACTCTTAATATATTTATTAAACTAATTAAAGTAATAATAAATATAAGAAAGATAAATATGTGGGTGATAAATATTATACATTTTCTTCCAGTTCAGCAATGTCGATTGAATCTCCTCTGCGTTGGGTTGGTTTGGTGTTAGACCGGTGGGTTAAGGTTTGTAGTTGAGTGGTGGTGGTAGAAGATAGATGATAGTTATGACCTTGATGATGATGATGAAGACTGAGAGTTAGTGGTGATGAGGAGGAAGATGAAGAGAAATGAGAACGATGAATTTTTTTTCCCTTGATGTTTGATAATAAAGAGATGATGATAAAGATCAAAGAGATGAGATGATGATGTATTGCTAGATGATAAAGAGAAGAAATGATGTTAAGAATTGATGATGATGATGAAGGGCTAGGAGCTCATCTTATATATTTTTTTATTTGAAATTTAAAGATGATGATCAACGGTTGCCAATTCATTTTAATTTTTATTTCAATTTTTTAAATTATAATATTTTATTATGAAGTTTTAAATATCTTAAAGCTAAAATATATTTTTCATTCTTAATCTTTAATAGAATTTAACAGAATAGGGAACGGAGATACTTTTAAACCTGAGGGGATAAAACGATATGTGTCAAACCTCATGGAAAAACAAAATTGCCCAAAAATAAGTTTTTCTCAAGGGAGAATTTTATTTGGGTCCCTAAGTTCTTAACTTTTCTTTACTTTTTAACAATATTTTCTTTTTTAGTTTTCGTAACCCCTAAATTATTGAAAATAAATCAATTTGTTTTTTTTTTTCACTAAACATTAATTCACTCACTTGAAATGATATTTTTTTACTCTAAGAGCATCTCCAATGCAAATATGTATTTTTGAGTATCTAAATAGTATCACATCAACATTTCTAAATAATATAAATCTACCTTATCAAAAACATTATAGAAATGCATATTCACTTCTCCAATGTGAATATCTAAATAGTAATTTTAAACCAATCACCACAAGTTATTTGTTACATTCTCTCTCTATTCAATATGATAATTAAATGCATTGACAAAATGTTAAAATTTTATTGGTGGAAAAAGTTAGAAATCATAGTCAGCATATCAAGGAGGATATCTACAATTAGAAACTCTACTTGATATTCTCTAACTTTTTTTTTGCTACATCATATTAATATTAAAATTAGATAATTGCATTGGAGAATATTTTCTTAACTTTTTCAATATTGATCCTATATGGCACTCAATTTTCTCCAAATACATAATAGCATTGGAGATGCTCTAACATGTTAAAAATTTACAATTTTATCCAAACGTGAGAAGATTAAAACACCAAAATTTTCTTTTATAAAACACCTATAAACTTTACTCAAAAGTAAAAAAAAAAAAAAAAAAAGGAAAGTATTCTTCCACCTTCTCTTTCCTTAAAAATCACTTTTTCAACACATTCAAATTTTATACACGTAATCTTTTTTTTTAAAAAAAAAAGACAAAATGGAAAAATGAATAGGTGTCCAAGGAAATCCATGGACGTTGCGAGCTGCATGGAGATAAATCCCTATCTATTTGGAGGTGGAGTTCCATACCATCTTTGAGATGGACGTTCCACCTCCATTTTTTTTTCTTTTTTTAAAAATGTTTTCCTTAAAATTTATATATTTCTTTTAGTTTCTATTTTTTGAAAATAATCTCCATTATCTGATGGTGGAGATCCTTAATTTTTTTTTCTTTTAAGTTCTATTTCTTAAAAAAAAAAATGCTTTTTCTTAAGAAAAACATGATCTTTATTATTATTATTATTAATGGAATTGAAGTGGATAAAACAAGGTTAATCGCACTGACTTTCCCTGAATTTAGCGATACTAGTAAAAATTTTAACAAATACCTAAAACTAGTACAAACACCTCCTACCATTAAAATCAACCTGTTAACCGAAGGGTAATTTGGTCTTTTATGTTATCAAACAAAATGGATAATTCTATATTGACCATATAGTTTTTTATAATTATATCTATAGTTTTAATTCTACACCAATTAGAGTTATGTCCAATATTTAAATTATTTTTTATTCTCTCTCCAAAAATAATTACATTTATTTTTTTAATTTAAAAAATAAACACATTCAAAAAATTAAGAACTAAACTAAAAATATACATCATATCATTTTTTTTTATTATGTCTCACAAAACAACAAAAACAATTACATTTATTTTTTTAAATTAAAAAATTGAAAAAAAAATATAATCTCCATCTCATTCCATCGAGATTTATCACATGGATCTATCAGATGGAGCAGTTCCCTCTATCAAATGGAGCAGTTCGCTCTATCAGATGGAGCGATTTACTGCATCTGATATGGAGGTTGCGCTTCATCAGAGATGCAAAGCGACCTTCATCACGCTCTATCAGGACTGGAGTGCTGCTCCATCAGGGATGAAACATTTTTTTTTTTTTTTTTTGTAGTAGATCTTGAATTTTTTTTTTTTTCTTATTTGTGATTTTTTCTTTTAATATTTTGTAATGGAGGGTTGTAATGAAAATGAAGTCAAAAAGAAATGGATGAGTTTGAAAATATTTTTTTTGCAGTTTATTTTTCTCTATTTTGTATTGGGATGTGATGAAAATGAGGTTACGGAGAAATGGATGGGTTAGTGATAATGTTGGAGATGAAGATAAAGTTGATAGAGATGAAGATGAAATTTATTTTATTTAGGTAGATATCTAATTATAAAATATTTTAGGATCAATATAGAATTATATATGTTGAATTTAACGGCAGAGATGTTTATGCTATTTTTAGGCATTTATTTAAAATTTTGTTAGCATCGCTAAATTTAGGGTAGGTTAGTGCAATTAACCCATAAAACAACTATGGCAAACCTACCGTTTGGGATGTTGAATAGGTTTAACATCATTTTTGCGGAATAAAAATATAAACATACTTTAACAAATAATACCACAATTTTTACATGAAAAATTCCTAATGGGTAAAAATTACGGGACCAACTTTTTGACCACTTAAAATCACATATTGATTTCACTAGTTGATATCTTATTTATAGCTCAAGTTTATTGACCACTCATATGGAACACGACATGCTATAAGACTTCCAATTCTTTCGTAAGGTCAAAGAACAAAACACCTCACAATTGAGATCTCATGAATGTATTCACAAACAAATAGTATGTAAGATCAAAACATATTAAGTAGACTAGAACAATTAAGCACAACAATAAAAATAATATAATATATGAATCAAAAATCTCTCACACATAGAATAATAAATAACAAAGAAAATGAGAGAGAAAACAATAAAAATATGAGAGCTCCGAAAAGAAATAGGAAAGCTTATTCTAGTAGGTTTTCTGGAAAGCTTTTAAAAAAGAAAATTAATTTCCTAAAAGAATAAAATCAAAAAGGAAACTTTCTAAAAGATATTTTAATTGATGCACAAGAAAGTTTCAGATTTCCAAAACCATAAAAAAAAAAAAAGAATACTTAAAACAATTAGGAAGACTCCTAAAAGTTAGATTGAAAGTCAACTGGAAGTCAAAACAGGAAATCAGACGTAGAGGGAAGGTTTCTCGACCAACCAGCAATCCCTCATCACCTTTGACAGCAGTTGTCGCCTCAAGCGGCAAGGTACTGCTAGTGCCTAATCACCTCAGGCGGTGGTGGCCAGCCTCAAGTAGCGGGGTTCTATCCAAAATCTTCCATAATAGTTGTTCCAATCGTTTTTCCCTGAACATAACTTGACTTTGAGCCCTTCAAAACCTATCCAAACAAACTTACCGTTGAAGAGTACAAATTTCTTCTTTATACAAAAATTTGAAAAATACCATTTAAATGTATAGATAAAAAGTTATGATAAAAAATGTATTCAAATTTGGAATATTAGAAGCACCTTTAAAGGTCAGTTTTTAAAAATCTGAAATATTTTAAATAAATTTTAAAACTAAACCAAATCAAACAATTAAGATTTCACACTCATAAAATATTAAAACCAACATGTAAGCACTCAAACAGTGATACATGAACATGTTATGTGTGGGTGTGTGATTATAAGTTCATCATTTTTAGTTGACTTTGATTCCGTGAGCAAAACACTGTTTGTTTGTAATTCTTTGGTAGTTTATCTAGTGTTGAAATGGACCGTATTTAAGATTCGAATAATTCACGTAAAGGTGACAAGCTTTCAAGAATGTGCTTTAAGATATTTTCATTAGGATTCACAAACACACATACACACACATATAATATGTTCATGCGTCATTGTTTGAGTGCTTACATGTTTTTAGTGATTTATATGTCTGGAGTCTTAATTCGTTTTGTTTGGTTTAGTTTTAGTATTTATTTTCAAATACTTTCATGTTTTGAAAACTGATTTTTGGATATATTTTTAGGCATAAATTTTTTATCTATACATTTAAATGGTGAATTTAAATTATAATGGAAACTAGACATCCGTACCTTTTCAACGGTATATTGAACGAAAATGTTTAAATTTGTTTGGATAGGTTTCAGAGGGTTTGAACACACATCAATAGCAGAGATGAATCAGCTGAAAAACTGATTTGGTGTAGGTGTGGGTAGCACCTCACTACTAAGGCGGGAAGGTCCGCCTAAGACGGGAAGGTGCAGCAGAAAGTTGCTGCCTAAGGTGCCAACAATTGCCTGAGGCAACAAGCTACTGCCTAGTCCATCTGTGCACATCCTCTTTTGCTCCTGCTTTCGTGTTTCGTTCTCCTGTTGACTTCCAGATACGTTTTGAATGACTCTTAAATTGTTTTGGGATATTCTTTAGGGTTTTGGAAGTATGAAAACTTTATCGTGCATTAAATAATATCTTTTAGAAAGTTTCTATTTTTAATTTTATTCTTTTAGGAAATTAACTCTCTTTCTTAAAGTCTTTTTTGAATACCTAATGGAAAAAGTTTTTCTATTTTTTTTGTTAACTAGGTTTTCGAATGAAACTTATAAATAGTGGATTAACAATTCATTATTTATCTAAGCTCTATATTTTATTTTTCTCTCTTATTTATTCATTTTTATTCTTTGAGAGAATTGCTGAGAGTTCATAGGTTATATTATTCTTTGTTATTGTGTTTTATTGTTCTAGGCTACATAATGTGATGATCTTCATATTATTTTAATATTCATTCATATATAAGCATCTAGATCGAATCTCAATTGTTGAGGGGTTTCCTGACGAAAGAATCGTGAAGTCACTACAAAAAAATCTACTTATAGAGACAAAAAATATTTGTCACTAGAAAAGAAAAATTTGTCACAATATCAATATTGTGACATAAAAAGTGTTACTATAAAAGTGTAACATTTAACCTTGGCACTAAAAGTATTAGTGATGGTTAAAGTCATCCCGTCACTATGGTTAGTGGCCGAATTTTATATGTGTCACAAATCATAACTTCTAGTGACGCATTATTAGGGAACCTTAATGAGTGACAAAATAAAATTTGTGTCAATATGTACAAATATAGTGACGGTTAACTATTTTAAAAATTTATCACCATACACATATTTAGTGACGGTTTATTGTTTAAATATTATGTTATTATTTACAAATATAGTGACTATTAATTATTAGAAAATTTTGTCACTATACAGAAACTTAGCGAAATTTGATCATTTAAAAATTGTGTCACTATATATAAACTTAATAACAGTTAATCATATAAAAATTATATCACTGTATACAAGCTCATTGATAGTTAATCTTATTAAAATTGTGTCATTATATGTATACTTAGTGACATTTCAATTTACTACCTTTTTAGTCTCTATTTAATAAAGACGTAATAATTATAGTTATATTTGCCAATAATGTTAATATTCCATTAAACTGATAAAATTTTAAATTTTTACGATTGAATTGACAAATTTATAGATAAAAAAAGCATATATAAACAAATATATAAAATCATAATTTTAATTGTTCGATGAAATTTAAGTAAATATAATATTTAATATTCTAAAATTAATATAAGAAATTAGAATAATAAAATTAGATACAGAGTCGTTAATCTAATCATATGTTAGAATTAAAAAATGTTCTAAACTATAGCAGCCACTGACAAAATATATAAACTATGAAGGTCCAGATAAATCGGAAAATTGTTGTCGAAACATCACCAAAAATTCGTCAAACTGAGATTTCAATCCATCCATCTCTTTAAGTTGGGATCTCAACCCATTTATTTCAGCATCAAGATGTATTGGGTTAGTTTATAAAGAGTTCATCCATTCGGCTCTATAAAAAATAAGTAACAACAAAATTTATTAACATACTTAAATTGTGTAAACAAAACTAAATTAGTAATGAAATTTTATTCTAAGTAGAACTTTTGCATCATCTAAATCTTCAAATTCATAGAGGTCACAAAATGTAACTACCTTGCCCAGATGTGTAATAAATTCATAATCATCAATTAGCCGCTTCTTTAGTATTGGTGGAATTTGGAGATTCACAACTTGGTTCCATAGCTATGCTGCCCTTTCCTAACAATTGATAAAGCCATAGACTAAGAAGGTAAACGCAAACTATTGAAGAAAAATTATAAAGAAAAGTTCAAAAGAAAAGGTAAACAAAATCTCAACATCAATTGAATGAATTTTCAGCAATAAATTATGATAAACTTGAACATACCTTATTTAGAGATTCATATTTTCGTTTCTTACCCCTTGCAACTGTATATAAGTAGAACTTGGGACAAAGAAATTTGTGAAAGTATAACACATAAGTAAGATTAAACTTAATGAAGTTACTCCTTATTAGACCCCAAGCATCCAACACTCCTGTATACTATATGAAGCAAGTATCACTCTTACATAGAAAAAAAAATATGGTTTATCAAGCTTACAATTAACCCAACCAAATGTAAGGCATTAAATAATAATTTAATTTTTACAGAGAGTAATGAAGAAGTGGACGCGAAGAAATCTTACCCAAAGAATCACCTACATGGAAGTGCTTTTGATTAGCTCACTTTCCGTAATTAACAATTCCCATTGAAGTCCAACCAGCAAAATCACCAATATTAAAAAAGAAACCTAAATTTTGAATTTAAAAAGCTATTGAAGTGTATTTAATGAATTCACTTTTCTTTTTCTTTTTCTTTTTGAAAAAGATTCATCATTAATCACCACATATATTAAAATTCAAAAATTCCACAACGTTGTAGCAAATAGGAGATTTTGCATTGCATGAATTGAAATCTTCCCTGTCCCTGTGCACTCGCATAAAGTTGTGGAATTTATTGTTGCACTTAAAAACTGATTGAAATTAAAGGAAAAAAAAATAAAAAATAAGAACTTTATTGATCAATCCCATTCTGCTAAAACAATAAAAACTGTAATGAGAAAGCAAAAACATGAATTACAACTGGGGACTTGCTAATTACCAAGAGTATCACCAACATGTATGTGCTTATGATGAGCCCACTTTCGGTAACTACCATTACCCATTGAAGTCCAACCAGCAGTGCCACCAAACTTTGAACACTGCTGCTATTGATACTCCAATAAGACTCTCATCACCGTCAAAAAAAATCAAAGTATTCGTAGCAAAAGCCATTGCCAAATTAGAGGAATGAGGAAAAAGATGGAGAGATATAAATGCAACTATGCAAGAGAGAGCAGGATTTTATTATTGCTTACAATCAAATACTTTAAAAATAGGAGTGAAAAAAGATACTCATCTATATGTAAATAAAATAGTAAAATTTCAAGTTAGACAAAAAATTAATTCAGCCAAACACCAATATATATATATATATAATAATTTGAACTTCTTGGTTACATGCACGCCATAGATTTAGATTCTTCTAAATGTCTTGATGAGGTGGAGAAGCAGTAGAAGTTCTCGGGCGTTTATATGTATACACGCACATGTCACCCAACAACAAAAAAAATATGTTTAGCTATCGGGAAAAGGATGTGACGAAAATATATACACATATGAGGTGTGATTATAACAAAACTTATAATAATATTTCAATAAGATATTTATTCGAACATCATGCTTGCATCACAATTTTATCACACAAATTGAAGCAATAAATAAATATAACAAGTTTTTTTATCAGAACAAGAGATTAGAAAAAAACTAATAATTATCAAAAAAAAAGAAACAAAAAATTAAAACTAAGTTAAAAGAAGAGAGATGAGGAAACTACAAGAAAATAGACAAAATTAATTGAAGTACTAAACTTAAAATTTGAAGTGAGAAAAATTGTTGTCGTATTTGCTAAGTTTTAGACCTACCCTTAATGATTATTGTAATACCTAGGTCTATTATGCCCTTTAATACCACAATAATGACAAGTAGGAACAAATTTAAGAGATTTACCTTACACTTGAGATTTACCTTCGGCTTGTAGTTGCCTTGATTAAGATCTCCTTACAAAGGTATTTGAAGATTTGCCTTATAGAAATTGTTCCTTTGAAGACTCACCCTTCACAAGCATTGTGGTACGTGATGGTGGAGTAGTTTTCTCATCAACATAGCCTAAACCTCTCTTGTCTCCATATAGTTTTCCAAACTCGAGCGTCTTGTCCACCTTTTGTGCTCCAATTATCAATCTCTTGATTGATTCCTTTGGCTTTTTCATCTCTTCCAAGTGTTTTTCTTCACGCTCCTTCATGACCGTAAATGCCATTCTCTTTCTCCTCAATTTCTTCTTTCATCATCTTTATTATTTCTATGCAATCAATAATTCCTTTTTTTTTAAGATGGTTCTTTAAGTTTTTAGAAATATTGATTGTATCATCCCTTTCACCTTTGTTAGTAAACAAGAGTTTAGCTTTTGTTCCTTGAAGTTGTTCTTGTAGAGTTTGTCATAGGCAATCGTGACACTTTTCATAATTTTCATTACTTGGGAATCATCTTTTAGATGCATCGCAAGAACTATTGCTTCCATTTTTTTGACATGATGCGGCACACACAACATAGTTGGATTTGAGAAAAGGAACTTGCTGAGAAGACTTTGCCAAAAAATCCATAGCTAATTTTATCCCAAAAAGTCTTGAATTTTAGCTTAAGTACGTCTAGACTCTTGCCTCTGATACCACCTGAAAAGTGGATAAAACTATGACAAACCTATAGAGGGTGGATAAGTTTAACAATCAATTTTGTGGAATAAAAATATAAACCTACTTTAACAAATAACACCACGATTTTCACCTGAAAAAGCCCCAACGGATAAATACTACGAGACCAACTATTTGACCACTTAACATAACACATCAATTTTACTAGTTTGTATTTTGATTACAAACTCAAGTTGATTAATCATTCAATCCCATACTACTCTTACTATAATTCAAAACTACCTACTCTCATGCCTTTTACTAATAAACCTTGTTGATGCCGCTCACCAAACTCCACACGCCACAAGACTTCACTATTCTTTCGTAAGTCTAAGAATCAAAACCCCTCATAATTGAGATTACAATATATGTGCTCATGAATATATGCACAAACAAAAAACATATCACGTAGAATAAAACAATTAAGCACAATAAAAATAATAATTTTATTTATGAACTCTTAAAAATCTCACACAAAAAAAATAAATTATAAAGCAAACGAAAGAGAAAACTCTAAAAATATAAGAGCTTGCTACAAATTATGATAGAGTTCATTATTTATAGACTCTAGTAAAAAACCTAGTCCCGAAAGAAATAAAAAAAACTTGTTCTAGTAGGTTTTCTGAGAAGGTTTTAAAAAAGAGAGTTAATTTCCTAAAAGAATAAAATCAAAAAAGAAACTTTCTAAAAGATATTTTAATTGATGCATAATAAAGTTTTAGACTCCAAAATTATATATAATACCCAAAACAATTAGGAAGACTCTTAAAAATAAGTTTAAAAGTCACAAACAAAAAATCAGACGCGGAGGGAAGGTTTCTCGGCCAACTAGTAGTTCCCTACTAACCGACTCGGCAGCTACAGCCTCAAACGGTAAGGTCTGCCAATGCCTCACTGCCTCAGACGATGGCCACCGCCTCAAGCAATGACGTTCTGCCTAGAACCTACCGAAACAGAAGTTATAGCTGTTTTCCCTACACATGACTTGATTTGAGCCCTTCAAAACCTATCCCAAAAAACTCAAATTTTTTTGAATAATATACCGTTAGAAAGGTACAGCTGTCTAGTTTACATAAAAGTTTAAAAAATGGTACTATTTAAATGTGTAGATAAAAAGTTCAAAAGTCAATTTTTAAAAAATCTAAGATTTTTGAAAATAATTTCTAAATCTAGAACAAGTCAAATAATTAAGACTTTACACTTATAAAACATTAAAAATAACATGTAACCACTCAAACATTGATGCATTAACATATTAGATGTGTCATGTGTGTGATAGTCCTACTGAGTCTCAAGAGTTTAGAGTATTGGAACTTGAAAATACCTCTTAAAAATGTTGATAGTTGATCACCTTTGCAGGAAGTCACTTGTCACCTTTGCAATAAATCGAAGCGCCTTCATTTACGTCCATTACGTCAAAAATTAAGCTCTAAAAATTATAAATGAAAATCATTTTGCTCACAGAATCAAACCAACTAAAATAATAACCTAACAGGGATAAACACACTTTTTAGTTTTTATTATCCCCACTATTCTTTTCTTTTTTTCCTTTTTCATCATTTTACATTTGTCAAAAGCCTACCTCATATAAAGTGTAAATATCAAAATAACCCTTGAAATGTTATTCAATACAAAACATAATTTTAAATAGTTATATTTACACAAAAAAAATGATAATGTTTATACATAAGAAAATTATTTAATATTATTTAAATAATTTAATTTTATGACAAATATGATTTGGGCTTTTTGATGAAATATTTAATTTAAATAAAAAAATATTTGGCCATGAAACTGGAAAAATGATTCTGAAAGCAATTCTGAAGATCTCCACAAAGTTCTTCATTCAATCCAATTCAATATTTTATTACTTGAGAAACAATTAACCTAGAGTTATGTGAAACATTGAATTGCAAATCATATGAGCAAATCCTGATACAATGAAGTAAGTGTGTTTTACTTGAATCAACACATAATGTTTCTGATCCATGAACTCATACATGAAAAAAGAAAATTACATTATGCTAGAAAATATATATGTCATCTAGCTGTAAATCTACCTTAGCTGGTGCAACTTATTTCATCCAGATTGATTGTTTTCTGGCCACCCACCTTATCGGAAACGAAAGAGCAGCCGGTTTTCTGATCCATTGTCCTCCTTCCCTAACTCAATGGATCACCTCTTTCCTGAGCTTGTCTCATTTTATGACTTCTTCCATTTACAGAGACCTGTCTCAACTCCAGCTGAAACCATTCAAGTCAAACTGTTTGCAGCTTGAAGCAACATCATTTTCATCATGGGAATTCAAGTCCAGTTTTGTGGCAAAATATGGAAGTCTGTACCCCGGTGAATTTTTCTCCTTCTCTAGCTTGACTGAATCTGCTCTCTTGTTAGTTTGGTCCAGGAAATGTTCGTCTTCAGTCCTTCCTTTGAATCTTCCTTCAAAGAAACTGTTGCTGCTTCCATTACCCTTTTCTCCCTGGAGTCCGACACTCATCGATAAATCACCACCAGGGCTTCTTTCTGATGAAAATAGCCTTCTCTCTTTGTTATCCTTTCCTATAGAGGAAAGAAATTTGTTCTCTTTCATATTTTCACCCCACTTGAGTTCTGTCTCTTTCTGCTCTAGAACTGCACTTCCTCCAGGATTATAAGGTCTCAATCCGATCCCACTGTTGTGAATTTCTTGGTCTTTTAGGGAAACTTCACTGTAAGTTAGGCAGCTGTCCATTGAACAATCATTGGGCTGCTGGTTTGTTTGTGGATGCTGTTGAGGACACAAGCCCTGAACCTCTTTCAGGTCCGTAAATGTGGAATTTAAGCATTGAGTGGATACTTTGGACACCAGTTCAGAGAGTTGAACTTTGGCAGCTTCCAGTCCCACTGAACCCAAGTTCTGTCTTCCAAGAGTTTCCTGAGCTTTCTCCAGCACTGCCTGTAGATATTTTCCTTGAGCCTCTATACGAAGCTGTAGATGCCGCTGTACCTGGTTAATTAAATCCAAAACAAGTTATCAGGATGCATCTAAATTCATTTACCAACTTCAGGATGCAAAAAAAAAAAAGAGTTTAACAGGTAATTTCTATCTGCCTAATTTCGTATCAGGTGAACATATGCATAAACTATAGTGTTGAATTGAACTCAGTTTTTTGCCTCTGAAATATAACTTTTCTGATTTTAACATCTTAAAGGAAGTTTCTCATTAAAAAAACAGAGCCATGGGAATTGACACATTATGTTGAAACAGGCCAGATATTAAATTCTATTTTCAAGGTTTTGAAAGTACTGTACCTCCAGCTGCTCGTGTAGTCTTCTTTGCACTTCGATTTGCATCTGTATCGTTTCGCTTATATGCAAGTTTCTACATTTAAAGATTTTCAATGTTAGAAGTAATGACATAATAGTATTACTTTGAATTAAAGATAAATGATTGACTAAATGTAAAGCTATGTAAAATGCTTTATCCTTACTTGTTTGTTTGGGGTGCAATGCTTAAATTGTTCATATGACTTGTATTTGCTTCAGATATTCTTTCTCCAGCCACAGCAACAGTGCCTACACCAGGTAACTCAAATTACTCCTCCCAGTATACGATTTATAAGAGAAAAATGCATTGTAATTCTTATGTTTCTGCTTAATCTGAAAGTGTTTTTCAGAAACTTTAATTGAGACATTGTCATCATACCAATTTTGTTGTTCCCACTATTAGCTTGTCCATGGAGATTCTTACTAAGCCTGTACTTCTGCAAGCCAAAAAGTAAAATAGTTGTCACTATGTGCCTGCCATAAAATGAACAGAACCTATTCCATTTCCCAAGAACCCTTAAAGATAATCTAAAGTACTTCCTACTTTGATAGAGAATTGATAAACAAGTAAATTTCGCAGATCTGTCCTGATTTTACTAATGAATTTTGAAACTACCCGAGTCTATCTATAATTAGGCAATACCTTAGGGAGATCAATGAATTTGAACTTTGAAAACTTAATGAAAATTTTTTGGCGAAAAACAGTATTACAGACAATTTTGGAGAACACCTATAATAATTGAAATTGAAAATTTACCTGCAGATGGCTCTTTAAGTGGTATAAGGTAAGTCCAGGAATCCCCATAAGTTTCATGACTGTTTTGGGAGTAGCCTCTGTGACATTAAAAGAAAAGGACAATCTGAATCAGCTGAAGTCAGTTATACATAGCAGAGATAATTCTTAAACTTGGTATTGTATATACTTACTGTCTGCTCCTCCAAGTTGATTGACAGCTTCTATGAACCGCTCATGAAGATCTGGTGTCCATTTTAGTCTTGGCTTGGCATCAGTTGAAAGGACAAGGCCAGAATCTCCAGGGCCATTCCCACCCTGCAGGAACAAATGCCTTTCTGGAGGTATAGGCATTCTTGATGAAGGGTGGATACTCTTTCCTTGATGTTGGTGGTGATGGTACATTTTCTGTTTTTCAAATAAACTCGAACATAAGTTTTTAGCTTGTCAAAGAAGGCACTAGAAAAACCAGAATTGTTGTTGTCAAGATCAGCTTTGTTTTTACTACCTGATGCTCTTATTATTTCCTTCGATCCAATCTGCCGCCCCCTGAAATATGGAACTTGACTAGGTTATATATATATTCTTCAGGTACAATCAGAGGCTTTGATACTTCAAGATAGATAGAACATTTTTTAACTTTGCTATTACTTATCTCCTTTCTCTCTTGGCCAATTCTCACAAGCAAAAGATGTGCTCAAGGATTGATTTATAAAGAAAACCGAGAGGGGGGTGGGGGTAGCTAATAAGCATAGAATCTTGAACGAACCTGCCTGGAACGCCAATCCCATCCAATATTCACAGTGACTAGAAAAGAGATGTTGTCCTTCCTACTTTTGCTACACTGTGGGACCCTGATCTCCAACTCCAATTTCCATTCTCAGACAGAACTATCCCCTGTGCACTACAACTTTCTGAAACAACTCACATCTTGCATTAGGTACCAGAATTGATCCACCAGGGGTATTCTTTTTTCTTCTTTTTTTTTTTTTTTTTTTTTTTGAGAAATCGATAATCGTCTTTCTGGAAAAGGTAAGAATCTTATTCCAGGATTTTTAAGAGGGAATTTCTCTGACTTGGATTGGGAGAATCCACTATCTATATATTGTCCTGAAAGACCTTCAAAGCTCAGCCTTCAACCTCTCACCTTCAGGGAAGATTCTAAGAACTCACTCATACATCTTTGTCCCTCATCTCAGTTGTCAATGTTAGAAAGTAAATTCGTGTGATATTTGCAAATGAGGTTTATAAGAATGTTATCTATATTAAAGGGTGCAGATAGAGACATTATAGAGTTTATTTTCATTGGTTATATTTGGGAAAAAATTGTAGAAGAATATTCTGTTGACTGGAGCACCTGGAAACTTTGGAATTAGATACATACAAGAAAAAGAAGCAAAAAAAATGAAAATGGTGGTGGATAGATGCTCTTTCTTGGAGATTGTTTGGAGGCAAGGAATGGAATAAGGAATACATTCTCTTTTGTCTCCTTCAGTAAGTTTGGTACTTATTCAGCCTACACAGTATAAAATATAAGGAAGGAGGGACCCAAATCTTTTTTCATTCTTCAATTGGCATAAGACAGCCGGCCCCTCCCCGGCGAATCCTAAGCAGACTGGACCCCGTAAAAAAAGTAAGGAAAATAATAAAGGAAATATGGTTTGTACTTGCTTAAATACTTGCATTTGATCAAACACATACTACAAAGTCCTGGGGGATGACCACTCGCCCGCCCCTTGACCCCGTGCTTTTGTTAACTTCACAGATTCTATTTTATGAATCTATGTACTCTTCTTCCTCTGTTTGATTACTTTTTCTTTATATTTATCCACTTCTTTAGGTTTCTAAAGCATCTTTATGTTTATAATAGACTGAAGAAATGTGTGTGTGTTGTTGTAAACTACTTCTGCACATTTTGGATATGTGATTTTTCATGAATATGTATTTATGATACTTGGAATAGGAAAAATGGAGTTTATACACACATTAATTACATTTGGTTTTTTTAACTTACAATAGACTAATGTATATGTAAAACTGTTTAAACCATGTGTCAACTTTAAGTGCATTATGCTTATGCTGTGATCTGTAGCATTGCAATGCAGGATCTGGTTGTGGTGATGGTCAGGAATTATACTATACCTAATTAAAATACAAAGAATAATATCTACAAGATCAACAGCTATAATGCAGAATAAATTCGTATATTAAGTTATCGAAACCAAATCTGCCAAATACATTAAACCAAATGACAGAAAAATAAAATTTTATTGACGAATGAAGACATTTCGGATATGCTGATACCCATTAAAACCCGAGTGCTCAAGAGATGTCTGCTAACTAGTGTTGCCAGACTATACATGTAGAAAAATTTATATATTAAGAAACTCATTTCTATAAGATTACAAGTTAAATTCATATTCCTTGAACAATGTCTTTTATACTTAGTCCAATTGACCTTTTCAGAAGATCAATTGATTTTGATAAGTGAGGATATTTTATGCAGTTGGGGGGAGAATCTATCAAAGGACTTTGGGTAAAGCATTAAAGCAAAAATTCCTATATAGTTTGCAGGCATGTGGACAGGAATAAATTGCAGAAGAGGCACCATTTGAGTACCTTTCAAGTTATAACATTTAATGTTCTTGTAAACAATTTTCTGATGGACTTTGATAATCACGATAACATGGATATAATGAAATAAGCTATGAGAGTAGATCTTGGTTATGAAAATCATACTTTAAATCTGCTAATTTGGTGTGTTTGCTAACCAATACAATAAAGAAAAACGAAAATTCATGAAAATCGGAAACTACCCGAAAAACATCAAGTAATTAAAGTTTCATATTTCTACTTAATAATAATATTATGTTGACTGAAAGAGTGTTCTTGCTTGGAGATTACCTAATAATATGATGTTTTAAAGTGATTATGCTCAACCATAAATAGAATAAGCATAGTGCTTTTATAACTTTCATCTGATCATGTCTCCATATATATAAGGACTTCAATGATCATTTCTAGTAATTGGTACATTGTAAAGTACTTACAACTTTCCCTGATGTTGCCAAAATGCCCTTGTTTTGAATCTCTGTACGTGTATATGTGTATGGCGAGCGCGCGCGTGCGCGTGTGGTTGTGTTCCTATAGTACAAGGGAATAGTTAGCTTTTTCCCTTTGGTATCCAACTGCTATTACCTTCCTCTCACTATGGATCTTATTCTCCCCTTTAGGATAGAGGGCATGAATTTTTGTTCTTTGTACTTCCATTTCCTTTTATGGGATTCCAGATTAATATAACTTTTACTTTTTGATGAGGAAAAAAAAAAGATAATAATAATAATAATTACAATTTATGAAAAGAGAAACACATATCACAGTAAATATATATATATACGAGACTAATCAATTATAAGCGATCGAGAAGACACGTGTAAGGGGTATTGATTGGGCAAAATTTGTTGACCACAGTATGATAATAATACTGATTGGAATAATAAGTGAGAAATGACCACGGAATGATATTCCTTGTGGAAAACAGTTTAGGAGAGGGATTAATCCAAAAGCTATAAAGTTTCCGATGGAATTAGAATTTGAGAATCTTAACTCAAAGTAAAGCCAATGAGTCATATTCTCAAGTCAAGAATTTAGTTATTCTTCTCAACCCAAAACCACAAAAAATGGGTTCCTCCATAGCTTTTTTATATTTTATTTTATCTCCTTTTTAGCTTCATTTAGTTAGCCAGCTAGATGCCTTCAATATTGATGATTGTTGATTAGTGATATGCTCATAAGTTATGAGAATATTACCTTGTTTAGAGACTGCTTAGGTTTTACAATGACAGAGATAGATAATATTATATATGTATATTTAGCTTGGATACTCTCTTCTTATTATATTCTCTAACCACTGCCTGATAGCTACAATTCATCATTTGACACATGGGCGGCCCGAAAATTATATTTGGGGTACGAAAATTAATAAAAAAAAATTTTTTTGGGGGTTCACCTCTGCTTGGTCATCAATTCTCTCCTAATCAGAAATATTATTAGAGCGTAATCTCAACTTACAATTGACTATTAATAATAGGGGAAAAAAAAAAGTAAGTACGAGTACATCTGAAAACATGTATAATTATGTCAATAACAGTCACACATGCATGTTGGAGAAAGTTTATGGTCTACTTATATGAGCTCAAATCAAGAGAAGTCCAAGTCGTTCTCATTAAATGGGTTTGATTATTATATTGCAGAAAATATTAATTGTTGTGGTAAACATGATTCAAACATGAATTACTTTTATCCATTTACGTAGACTATAGATTTTACATTATGAAAATGTAATGAGATCTCAACAGTTATATGTATCCAATTAAATGTAGAAAAAAATATGGAAGGCGTGCATCAGAGATGACTCTATTTGTATAAACAATTCATATGACACCCGTAATCCACCTCAACTTGACATTAGCCTAATTAATACTCAATTACTCAATTTAATCCAACTTGTGTTCACGGATTCCTTCTGTCTGTTTCTTTAGAGTTAGAATTATTTGATAGTTTGTCTTGACATGCATTCACTCTCCTGATCACATATCTAAATTGCGAGTTCATAGTCCATCACTTTTCTTTTCTTTTTTTTTTTTGGGAAATTACATGCAAAATCTATCTAAATCAAATAAGAAGTAGTAAGGATTTCTTATGCTTGTTAATTTATAAATAAGGTGGGACTCGGCGTCGCTCACTCACACACACACACAAAGTTGAGAGAGAGAGAGAGAAGACGGTATATAACTACTCAATTAAAAGTCGATTAATTATAGTTAGTTTTTCGTAATTGAGTTTCTATTTATTATATGTATATGTTTTGCATCTTAGTTTGTATTCATATTGATATACTTGGGATTTCGTTCACGAAGCGTAGGTGGTAAGTCCATTAATGATCTTGTATATGTTTTTGGGTGTAGTGGATATTTAATCATGTGTTTTTAGGGCATATATATTCGTATAAATTTTGATTCTAAAACAATCCACATTTTCTTTATATTCTATACCATAATCGATGGAAGACACCTTTTCAATTTGATCAGGAGCTAGATTTATCACTGTTGTTAATGATCAATTTGCACTATGAAGAAAAAGAAAGCTAATTACATAAAGAATAATTATGGAAAAAGTGGTTCAATTTGCTTTTCAGTTACTATTATCGATTTTAATAGTGGTGCGCGTATTTTTTTTTTTTTTTTACATATCATTTATAGTGGTGACAGCTTGAACCTGATTTATTAGTCAGGCTGAATGAAATGGTACATGTATTTAGATGATGAAAGTTACAAATGAACACCAATACATAGATCATTAATCACACCACTTGCTAAATGCTGTATTTCATAAACTAACCAAAAAGAAAAGGTTTGAAGATCATAACAGAATCTCTCTGTTTTTTTTTTTACTTTTTTTTTTCCCTTTTGTTATCACTAAATTACTACAAAATGGAAAGGATATGAAATGTTAGAATTGTTAGACTTATAGGGTGCATTTAGTACGCGAGATTGGATTAAATTATTTTTATGAGATATAATAGGATTATATTAGACTAATTAGTACTGTGATATGTTTACTATAGTATGGATATAATTAAAAATAGTAATGTCCTTTGTTTGGTGTAGAATGAGATTAGATAAAATTAAATTTGATTAAATTAATTTTATATAAAATAAAATTATTTTTAAAAATTAAAATTATATAAAATAAATCAAAATAAAAATAAAATATTTTAAAATTTAAATATATTTATATTAAATATTTTAAAATTAATTATAAATAAAATATATTATATTAATTAATTAAATATTAAAAAAAATTAAAAAGATATAAAAATATCAAACTATCAAAACTAGTATTTTATTTGGTGTATTATGAAATTGAACAAAATATAATTATATCTTATATTTATATAGTGTTGGATTGATAAGTATAAAATTATTTTTAAAAAATTAAAAGATTTAAATTAAATTTAATTAAAAAAATTACTTTTTAAATAAAATAAATATTTAAATATTATAAATAATTATATTTTTTATTAATATTAAAATATTATTTTTAAAATATTTTAATAAAATATATTTAATATTTAAAAAAAAAAAAAAAGAGGGAGCATGGGACAAATTTGTCCCATGCTCTCAAGTGGGACTCAATAGTCCCACTTGGACATGACAAATGAGTCAATGCACTCCACAAATAAGGGATTTAACCAGTTTTAGTTCAATCCCTTATTAAACCTAGATAACAAATGTACCCATAATATATTAGAACCAAATAGTATTATCACATTTAGCCTACGTTCTCTAGGTTAGGGTAAGATGAGGATTCAAATAATAATATAAAACTCTCTAATGCATATCTCTCACGTACAATATTGGTAGACTCTTGGACCTTTTTAGGTGGACCAAATCTAAATATAGGTACAAATTCAGTTACTAAACATATAATATATACAAAATCAAATATGCGCATGTGGGGGGGCTCAAAGCGAGAATTCACTACTGTGATAACATGTCAGTTAATGACTCTAAAAAAGTTTAAACTATTAAATAAGGATCCAATCAATCTCTCTAACGTGCTCTTAACAAGTGACACACTAGTGCAATGATATATTGGGTTATCTTTCTTTGGTTCGAATGTCAAATTGCAGCTTTTGAATATATGTGATGATTGAGAACTATTTTACTTAAATTTGTGTGAACATGTAAAAAGTAAATAATCAAGTTTCATTGATGAACAGACAGTTGAGAATTCAAGTCCGGATTATGTTAAAATCCTATCAGCTCCGAATTCAAGAACAAGTATTCTCTTGCTAGTCACGATCGTCTCCATTTACTTTCCCCGTTCTCACTATATCTTTTATAATTTATTTGGGTTAATTATACGGATACTCCTAAATTTAGACAAAATTACACTCAAATAATTTTTACTTTTATTATATAAACATTCTCTTAATTAGTTATTGGGTTAATTGTATAAACATTCTCTTAATGTTTATTCTCTTACTAGTCATGATCATCTCCTTATACTTTCCCGTTCTCACTATATCTTTCATAATTTTATTGGGTTAATTGTAATCATACTTCTAAATTTAGACAAAATTACACTCATACAATTTTTACGTTTATTGTATAAACATTATTCTCTTGCTGGTCATGATTATCTTCGTTTACTTTTCCATCCTCACTATATCTTTCATAATTTATTGGGTTAATTGTACTGATACTCCTAAATTTAGATAAAATTACACTCATACAATTTTTATGTTTATTGTGTAAACATTCTCTTAATTAGTTTTGACTAACTGAAATTTAATATACCAAGAATAAAAAATTTATTTTGCAAATCAATATAATTAAAGCAATTAAAAATTATAACATAAACTTAAACATTTCAATAACTATAAATTCAATCTAAAATAATTATGAAAAGTACCCTAAATGTTTTCAAATTTTCAAAAAAAGAAAAAAAAAATGAAAAATGAGGAGGTCTGCTCGATCTCCTCCAATGCAGGAGATCCGCAAATGTCCCACCATGGAAGGAAATGATGCAGACCTCCAATGGAGGTTTGCAATTTCTTTTTTTCTTTTTTTTTGTCTTTTTTGTGTAAATTTTTAAAAAAGTTGGGGTGTTTATTAGAATTTTAGAAGAGCAAATAACACTTAAACTTTTTGAGGTTTGCTCATCTATAAGCGGAATCAACCTTTAGATTTATTAACAAACACCTCATCTGCTGTTAGTCAAATTCCATTTAATTAAACGGTTGTTCATGTTTAACTGTTAAAAAGATTAGAATACCTCCAAATTATATATATAATTACTAATATTTATTAAATAAAAAAACTAAAAAAAAAGGTTAAAATTTCCACCTCCATCTCAATTTTTTTTAACTATTTTTGAATAGTTTTTTTTTATTTAATGAATATTAGTAATTTTATACATTATTTGAGGATATTTTGATCTTTCTAACAGTTAAAAATGGTTAACCGATAAATTAGATAGAGTTTGACTAACGACAGGATGAGTCTTTGTTAATAAACCCAAATGTTGATTCTATTTATAGATGAATAAACCTTAAAAGTTTTAATTATTATTTGCTCTTTTAGAAAATATTCAGGGTGAAATCTTTATTTCTTAAATCTCATCTCATGTCAGTTATAAATTATAATTGAGGATATTTTACACTTTTTACAATTTTTAATTAGTCAACGCTAATAAAGGAGATATTTATGCAATAAATATAAACATTATCTGAGAGTGTAATTTTATCCAAATTCAGGGTATTAGTGTAATTAACCCTAATTTATTTGCTGAAAGTGCTGACAGAATAAGAAAAATCCTTTGCAACATTAGAATGGTCTTTTTCTTATCCAAATAATAAAAATATATATATATACTGGGGGTGTCAACAACAGTATAATAATTTAACTAAAAAAATTGAGGCCCTCTTTGGTTATTGGTTATATATTTTGATAAGTTAAAATCAGATTATTTAATAATTTGCTTTATTATTTTGGTATATGTAATGATTTTTGTTTTTGAGAAAAATAGCATAATCATTGATAAGAAAAACCAATTACAGAAATATCTAAGCATCCTCAATATATACCAAACAAATATCAAGTATAGAACCCGATAACATGCGTTCTTCTTATGCATACAAATAAATTAATGTATATAGAGATTCCACATTGTTTAATCTGTGGTTCACTTTTCTGCATGCCGAGGAAAATGACTATTCCCTTACCATTGATTTCACGTTAAAATTCCAGAAATGGGTTCCTTGATAAGTACCAACATATATATATATATATACACACACATATGTAAAGCTAAATTCCACTTTTTATTTTTATTATTATTATTTTTCACACATTCTATTTGCATGCAAACTTTCTGCTAGAGGTAGCGGCAGTCAAGTCAAGCTTGTCCATTTCGTGCATATATTCTCATCCATTTTCATTTGCTGGCAAGCCAAGTTGTTGACAATATAATAAAAGTAGTAGAAATCCAGAGAACGAGGTTTTTCTGGTCCATCTCCATCTTTTCCCACCTGCCTGCCCCTCCATCCATTCCTTTCTGTTAAAAAGTTGTCTTCTGCAACCAGTTTTTTTATTTTATACAAAGGTTTTTAACAAGTTGCATTACTACTAATAACAAAAAAAATAATGTTAACATACATGCCCTTAAAACACAAGTTAAGGATTGAAAAAATTAATAAAAAAGTAATATTTATATTTTTATGACACAAGAAGTTGTGTAAATTATGTATTGGAAGAATAAATATGAATTTTTTTTTATTGAAATTTTGACCCTAAAAGAAATATAAACTTCTTTGATTTTATGCTTTTAAGTCAAATTAAAGCAAAGTTAATGAAATTATCCCTTTAAAAATTTTTAGGTACGGACAGCCCTCGCGGGGATAATGTAAACCTTGATAACAATATAATCAACTCGACCTACACAAGTTACAACGTAACCTTACACGACTATAATAACATGCAACACAACTTTAAGATGCAACGCTCCTTTAATAATGTGCAATACAACCACGTCCACGACTTCAAAAATCTGGACGTCCTTAGGCGAGAAGGATCCATTATTAACCTGAAAGAAATGGTTGTGCCGTGCGTATTTGCCTGCGTATTATTGTTTTCCCAGAAGAGAAATAACTAACAGGCTTTTCTGGTCCATATATATCTGCAGTATTATACCTGCTATCTTCCATCCATTCCTTTCGGTTTAAATTCCATTTGAGTTTATAACAAAAGATATAGGGTATATATATATTGCAGAACCTGAAAGAATAAAAATGGCTGCAATTTTCTCAGCTGCCTGCATATATATTTTTTGGTGCCCCCAACAAGCCAGGTGTAGAAAGGCATCATAATATACTTATGTTTCCTTTTTGTGCTTGTGATGCCCACTATGCCAGAATATGCAGTGAGCCAATATGAATAATATTAAAAGCCACGACTGACATGACTCACTGACCATGTCACTCATAAGTAATGCATTTTCTATATATATTGTGTACTTCAATCTGGCTAATATTCAATTTTATATATATATATATATATATTCGTGAAGCACTACTCCCTCTCTCCATTTGGGAAAACGTATGTGTAGACTGGTTTAGCACCCTCATAATCAAGGGGAGCAGGTTCATTAATATATAATTTATTTTTTTTATAAAATTTGCCTATACATATATAATATGGTTTTGCCAACAAATGTAACGTTTTGAATTTTGATTATTGATAAATAAGAAAAGTAATAACTTGTGTCTGAAATGATTTTTCGAATAGATCTTCTAAAAAGTAGTTCTTAATAGTAGAGCTTTTTTTTTTTTTTTTTAATAAAACGAACCAAAACGAAATCCAAACAAACCAAGAGAAGATAACTTCCTCCTAAACCAGTGTCCTAATGCCAAGAGGAACTTCTTTTAACAAAATAAAATCAATAGCATGGACTAAAGCCAATTTCGCCAAATTATGAGCAACCCTATTGACACTTCTCGGAGAGAAAACAAAACTAGAAAAGCCATAAATCATTTTAACTCAAGAATATCATCGATAACCAGCCTAATCTCAAAACGAATCGGACTGTCAACCAGGATGAGATTCATAATTAAAAGAGAATCGGATTCTACAATGGGAGGAAGTAACCCAGATTCTGTAGCCAGTTTCATACCAGTGTGGATGGCAACAGCTTCGGCAATAACAGGGGTGTAGCCAGCTTCAATTGTCTTGGCTGCGGATAGCCATACAACCCTATTACTGTCCCTAATAATCACTGCCGATGCCCACACGATTCCAATCATGAGAACAAACTGCTACATCGCAATTTATTTTGAAAAAGGGAGCTCCAGAAGGCCGCCAAGTATGGCCCCTTAAGACAGTGGCCGAGGGAGACCTAGCACCAGAAAACGTAGAGGCCTGAAACTCTCAGAAACTCCTTACACCACTTTACCACGTCCATAGTAGGGAAAAAGCCCTCAGTACGAATGAGCTTGTTCCTTCTGAACCACACTCGCCACTAAATGACAACCAACAATTCAAACTGGGCAGCAGAGTTTAAAAGCTTGCAGTTGACCAAGAAATCCTGAGTTGACAAAGAGTCAAAGGAAGAAGGGAAGACCATGGAGCTACAGGCCACTCGAACCGAATTCAGTAATTTGCAGGCCCAAAGGGCATGGACAATGGTTTCATCTTGATTCGAACAAAGCGAACGCCTAACACTGTTCACAATATGCTTATCAACCAGCCTACTCAATGAGGGAATCCAGCCATGAAAAAGCTTCCACGAAAAAATCTTTACTTTGGGCGGAATTTTCAGTTGCCATAGGAAGCGTCACCAATCTGCAGCGCTGGAAGGGCTGGAGGACGAAGGAACCTGCAAGCTGGTACTAGAGAACCAATATCAACTCTTAACAAAATACAATCCTAGCTTATCATAGTGCCAAAGAACCTCATTGAATCTGTTGCGAGAAAAGAAGTTAATGTTCAAGATTAATTCAGCATCAGAGGAAAGAAAGAAGGATTGAATGAGCTCTTCATTCCATCCATCCAAAGTTGAACGCAAACCGCTCACACACAAGTTCTCATCCAACCTACAAAGAAAAGAAATTTTAAAAGTAATAGGGTTAGGAATCCATCAATCCTTGTAAACTGAGATAGATGAACCATCTCCCACATGCTAACGAATTCCTTTGTCTAGTAACTCATTGCCCCATAACAAACTCCTCCAAATAAAAAACGAGCCAGCTTTACATGCAACATTTAAAAAGGAACATCGAGGGAAATAAAACCCTTTTAAAACTCGAGCAACCAAGGATTGCGGAAACTGAAGAAGCCTCCAACTTTGTTTCGCAAGCAAAGCTTGGTTAAAAGATTTAAGGTTTCGAAATCCCAACCCACCCATCCAATTTATTTTGGCATAAGAAATCTCATTTACACCAATGGATCCTACGTGTTCGAGAGGTGCTCCCCTACCAAAACCTAGAGCATAATCGATGGATATCATCCATAAGAGCACTCGGGAGCTTAAACAAACTCATCGTATGCACCGGGATAGCTTGGATAACGACTTTAATTAAAACTTCCTTACTTCTAATAGAGAAAAATAAATTCTCCTACCCTTTCAATTTGCGCTAAACCTTCTTTTTAATAGAAGCAAAAACCTCATACTTTCCACGCCTAATCTAACCCCGGAGACCCATATAACAATCTTGATTAACCACCAACTTGACACCTAAAGCCTAAGCCTGAGAAGTCATAACAGTAGAAGGAACATTTTTCCTAACACACATGGCTGATTTCTGAAAACTAATAAGCAGATTAGAAGGTAAATAATACACATCCAGATTCTCCTTGATCACCACACAATCAGATATTTTCGCCTTGGTAAACAGTAGGCTATCATCAGTAAAGAATAAGTGCGAGATCGACGGACCCGATCGCCTACACCTAAGCCCCTTAAGCCGACCATCCTCCTCAGCCTTACCAATCAACGCCGATAAACCTTCAGCACATATTAGAAAAAGATAATAGGGAAAGGGAATCACCTTGTCTCAAACCTCGACTTGGAATGAAATTTCCATAAGGCTCTCCATTCATGAGGAATTGATACGAAACTGTCGAGACACAGTGCATAATCATCTGAACTCATCTAGTTGAGAACCCCAACTGAAGCATCATTCATTCTAAGAAGCACCACTCTACCTTGTCATAGGCTTTTGACATATCCAATTTAAGAGCCAAAAAGTCTTTACGACCGAGATAACGACGCTTAATCGCATTGAGACATTTATAACCAATAAGCGCACTTATCAGTTATTAGGTGACCCTACAAGAAGGCACTTTGGCTCTCTGAGATCACACTCCCTAATACCAACCGAAAACGGTTTGCCAGAGCTTTAGCCATTATCTTGTATAGAATAGTGCAAAGGTTGATAGAACGATAATTCAGAAATTTTCTTTACGTTGGTTACCTTCGGAATCAATGTCATCAAGGTCGCATTAGTTGCCGCAAGAGATACCCCCTCATTCAAACACCCAAGACACGCCGTTGTCACTTTCTCACCAACCACCTCCCAATTATTCTGATAGAACAACTCTGGCATACCATCGATACCAGACGCTTTCATGGGAAACATTTGCGTCACGGCAGTATGGATTTTCTTTGCATCAAACCTTCAATCCAGAACGGCATTCATGCCTGTAGTAACTCGCGGATGGACACTCCGAAAGACCGCCTTCATCATGCTAACAACTAGCCTTGAAGAATTGAACATAATAGAGAAATAGTCCGTGCACATACGAACCACGCTTTCCTTGCCATCTCGCCGAAACCCCAACACAACCTCCCCCCCCCCCCCCCCCCAATCATCTAAGAAACCAGACAACACATTTTTCTTCTTCCTAATGGTAGCACGCTGATGGAAGAACCGAGTATTATGATCACCCCTTTGAGCCAGTTAATACGCGACCGCTGCCGCTAATAAGATTCCTCCTGAAGAATGAGCTCATCGAGCTTGCTCTTCAACCTTCGAAGGTGGTGCCAAGATACTGTCGAAACTTGACAATTCGCCCTATGGAGATCCCGCCTCAACTAAGAGATTGTAGACCGGACACTTTGAGTAAAAAATTTGAAAAAAAATTCTTTGTTGTTTGGTATTTTAAATTATTAGTATGTAATTTTTTTCTAAAAAGAAAAGAAAATTTTATTCGAGTATCTAACTTTTTGCGATTTATCACTTTTTATTTTTTATTTTGAACTCGTATAATCTATAAATTTTTAAAAGTACATCAATTTGGTCTCTCTATTTAAATTTTTAACGATTAAAGCTAACAAAATCGTAAAAAGATGATTCTACCCTTTAATCTTTTAAAAATTGACAACTTATCTTCACTTGTACAAACAATAAGAATGTAACATGTGTCCTTAAAACCTAAATTTTTAAAATATATATTATAAAAAATTAAAAAATAAAAAACCCGTAAAATGTCAAAGAAATTTAGGAGAAGATCCCTTGAAAATAACATCAAAATATAAAACTTTTAAAACTTTGATAAAATAAAAATATAATTAATATTAATATAAATAATTAAAATATAAATAAAATGTGAAAGTTGCATAAAAGGTATGGCAACATTAGTAATGAATTACCTAGTGAGGGGAGAATAGATTATAGAAATTTTTTTGACGGAATTAATAAAACTATTTTGATGTCACAAAATACACTACAATAATTAATTACTCAAATATGCATAACAATGAATATCATAAAGAGAGTAAGAAAAATAGTTACAAATATTTTTTACGTAGAAAAACCCAACAAGAATAAAATCAACGGGTCTCCCGTATGACTATAAAGTCACAAAATCCACCCTTAAAGTTGACTCTCTATATCACACTATTCTGGGACACCTCAAGTTAATCCACTGATCGCACTACTCTAAAACGGTTTCGGGCTACCATAAGGTCAACTCCCTTCATACTTGGTTTTCCCAGACAAAGAAAATGAGTGAGAGGAACTTTCCAGTAAATTTGAGTTGGTTAACGAAATTCTTAGAATAAATATTTAAATGGGTATATAAATAAAAAGGGCAATTATCAATTTAGTCCCTAACTGTTGAGGAAATTATCAATATTTTAACGTAGTTTCATTTATTAGTATCCTTAAGCTCTAATTTTCTGAAAATGTATCAATTTGGTCCTTCTATGAATCTACCGTTAGTCAAACTTAACGGTTTCAGGGGTATTTTTGTCTGTCAACCAATCAATGAGTCAACAACAAATTTTTTGGTGAAATGACATAACTACCCTTAGTTAAAAATTTAAAACAAAATAAATTAAAAAATTATAAAAAGTTAAATTGATCTCCACCGTCCATCTTGATAGACGGTGGATATTATATTGAATTTTTTTTATTGAAAAAAATTATGAATGAAAAATTAAAAAAAATTATTGTTAAGGAAGATTTAATCTCCAAATTGGATCTCCACCGTCGATCAATTCCATCAAATTAATAGACTGTGGAGATTGAATCTCCACAAAAAAAATTGAATCTTCAAACGAACCCAAATCTGGGTTCGTTTCGAAAGCGAACCCAAAAACCGGGTTCGTTTTCGAACCCAGAAACCTGGTAAAATTGGGTTCGAAGCGAATCCAGAATTGGGTTCAAAGAAGAACCTACAAACTAGGCTCATTTCGAACCTAGAATTGGGTTCGAAGTCGAACTCTAACGAACCCAGAACTGGGATCGAAGACTAACCTAGTTTCTGGGTTCAAAGACGAACCCAATCGAAGACGAACCATTCGTTTTTTTTTTATTTGGGACAAACCCAGATCTCCAGCGATGGAGATCGATCTCCATTGCTGGAGATTCAAGCTTTCCAAATTTATATTCTTTTTTTGTGTTCTTGGTGAAGATTGGATCTCCACCATTTCGAGTTTTAATTATTTATTTTTTTTGTGCTATTTTTTATGGATTGGATCTCCACACCAAGTACAAAAAAAAATTACATTTTTCTTTTGGTCTTGCATCTCCATTAAATATTTTAATATGATCTCCACCTTCCATTAATCTTGATGGACGGATGGAGATCCATTTAAAACTTTTTTTTGAAGGGCATTTAAAAATTTATAAAATTTATTTTTTTAAAAAATAATCTAAAATGACCATATTATCTTTCTAATTATTAATAATGTTTTTTTTAAATTTGAGGTTAAAATTGTAATTTTAACTCATTTAAATAGAGTCAAGGGTAAATCAGTCTTTTTACCAATTCTGTGAGGTTTGACCGTTATAAAATTAGTCAAAGGAACTAGAATAATATATTTTCAGAAAGTTAGGATTCAAAGATATAATAAACAAAATTGCTATTAAAAAATTAATGATTCTCTAAAAATTAGAGACCAAATTAATAATTATCTAAATAAAAATTCCCCATGTTGGATGTACTTATAAATATGAGGGGTGTCGATATCGCCACTCTTCTTCGGTTTTCCATAGCAGGCCCATACATTTTCACATTCAATTTGGGTCACAAGGCCTAACAAATTCAAAAATACCCAGCCCATAAAGCAGCCAATCGAACTTCACTGATATTCGTACCCCTCCACGTCCTCGTCTCTCTCACTCACTCTTCCAATCAATCACCAGAAAAGAAACCCTAACACAGTCGAACTTGAAACTGTGAAAAATAAATAAATACCTCCACTTAAACCCAAAAAGCCTAGGCTTTTTATCGATTTTGAATGATCGAAATCCGATTCGAGGATTTTTCGGTTCGTCGCGTTTCAATTGAGTCAAAATGGGTGCGAGTCGCAAGCTTCAAGGCGAGATCGATCGAGTGTTGAAGAAGGTCCAGGAAGGCGTCGATGTCTTCGACAGTATCTGGAACAAGGTATAATTGTGCTCGTATACTGGCTCATACATATATTATTTACCGAAATGGATTTGAGATGATTGGAGATTTCAGTTTGTCCGTACAATTCGAGTGTATCTACGTGTATACATTGTCTTAGGACTGAGAATTATTTAAGTAATTGGGGAATTGTTGATCGTTTGGTCGTACAATTCTGGCCTTGTTCAATTTTGGCTTTCTTGTTGGTTAGTTCAATTGATAGTTTGAGTGGTTCTTTCTTTTGAAATTTTTTTTTTACAAGGTTCCATTTGCATTGATTATGTATGTGTATGAATTTGTGTTTATGTATTAAAGCAAAGAATTTGGATTCTGTTAACTGTAGTCAACTAATGGTGTGCTTTGTATCAATTGAGTGTTATAAAGCTTTCCTTTTTGGAGGAAGAAGAAAAAGAATGATTGTAAATGGGTTACTGGGTATATCTGTATGGGTTAATAAATGCTGTATGATTCACGGACGCGTGTCACTTGTCAGTATAAACTGAGGAACGCACGATTAGTTGTGTTGCTGAGCTGGGTATTTATATAGTTCTCTTCCATCTCTTTTCTACTCTTTGTTGTTTTATTTTGTGCAGCTATAAATAAGGGGAGGGATATTGATTTCCATTTTATGCTTTCTGTCGTTACATGTTTTTGGATTTGAGGTTTTCTGCTTTTTCTTCTGGTGTTTCATTATGTCTTTTACTTTTTTTATTATGGTTTTCTAATTTTTGATGTTACAGGATAATGGTTATTAATTACTTTCTGTATCTGTATATTTTTCTTATTTTATTTTTGTCTGTGGTTGGGGTTTTTTGGTTTTAGGTATATGATACGGACAATGCGAACCAGAAAGAGAAGTTTGAGGCGGACTTGAAGAAGGAGATTAAGAAACTGCAGAGATACAGGGACCAGATCAAGACGTGGATTCAGTCAAGTGAGATCAAGGACAAGAAGGTCTGATCTATTCCCTTTCGTAATCATGTCATTTATTTACCTTTTTTTTTTGGTGTTTGGAATAATTTAGATTATGAGACCTGGTAGCGTTTGGAAAATGGTTAGTTGGATATACAGTTAATGCAATTGACATGTTCAAATTAGTTTATCTAGAAAGCATAAACATTAATATATGTCTTATTTAACATTTCTACCATGTATGTTTCAGTATCTTTAGTAATTTGTGTTATTTTAGTATCTTGATTATTGAATGGTCTTTAGTTAACTTGGACTAGCCTGCTGCAAAATGTTGTGATATAAAGCTCTGGATTGTATTTCTTTCACGTGGATTTGACTGTTAATCCTTTTCCTTTGGTATATGTTGACATAGGTCAGTGCCTCTTATGAGCAGGCTCTAGTGGATGCTCGGAAGCTTATTGAGCGAGAAATGGAAAGATTTAAGATATGTGAAAAGGAGACCAAGACAAAAGCATTTTCAAAAGAAGGCTTGGGACAACAACCCAAAACTGTAAGTCTGACATGCTATCTTTATCTCATTTTTCATTCTTTATCATGAACCAGTTAAATATGGATAGTAGTTTTAAGGTTTTGCACTGCAACTAGCTTTTGACAAAGAGGAATTGGGTCAATCAGAACATTAAAAAATGTTTTTCTTCATGCCTGTTACAACTGTGCTGCAACTAGCTTCCAGTTACTTTTTCTACTTGAAGTGAAGACATGCTGACTCTTAGAGAGCATTGCTTTACGGGTTGGTCTTTGTATTAGACTGTTTTGAAGGAGTTCATCTAGCTGCGTGTTACTCAACTGCCTTCTTTGTCGAATTTTCTTATATGGTCATGTCTATCTCATTGAGTTCAATGGAAGGTTTCTTATGAAATTTTCACTCATTATTTTGCTGTCTCTCTTGTTGTTATCTAGTATGCTCTCATGTTCCACACTTTGTGCACTATTGTGCCTTAAATTGAAATTTTATAATTCTTTGTGCACTATTGTGCCTTAAAGTGAAATTTTATAATTATCTGTTTAAGAGTTATTTAGTATTGCAATTCTTTTAGATCCTACTTGTGTAATCAAATATTATGACGTCATTGTTTTTGGTTTGTAAATGCTTGTGATTTGTGAAGGATCCAAAGGAGAAGGCAAAATCAGAGACAAGGGATTGGTTGAACAATGTGGTATGGAACTAGCCCATTTGTGTAACTTTCACATTCTCTCACTTCTGTTTAAGAGAATAGCTATAACTTGTTGCAGTTTTATATTTCCACATTTTCTTTTTCCAGTTAGTGGTATAAATCATTGATCTTGTATCGAGTTGACTTGTTTGGAACTAACTTGTGCTTCTGCATGCTGCACTTGCTCAGTTTTTGCATTATTAGATTATTATATTCTGTATCGTGTAGGTCAGTGAGTTGGAATCCCAGATTGATAATTTTGAAGCAGAGATTGAAGGGCTATCTGTGAAGAAAGGAAAGACCAGGCCGCCCAGATTGGTTAGACAGAATGGAAACCTCATCCTTCAATAATTTTGACTTGGTGATTAAATTACTAATATTGTTTTTTTTTTCTTTCAGACACATCTAGAAACATCTATCACTCGGCATAAGGCTCATATTATGAAGTTAGAATTGATCTTGAGGCTACTGGATAATGATGAATTGAGCCCTGAGCAGGTTAATGACGTCAAAGACTTCTTGGACGACTATGTGGAACGCAATCAGGTTTGGATTGGTTAAAAAATTGTTTGTATTTGTTCAGCAATATTGAGATGCAACATGCAGCATTGAAAGAATCTGCCCATTACCTTCTTCATCTTTGTTCATTGTCTATTTTAACAAGAAATTTTATATGCTTGCTTCGGGTCACTTGTACAATCTTTTTATTATGTATTTTTCTTCCAGGAGGATTTTGAGGAATTTAGTGATGTTGATGAACTCTACAACACATTACCGCTAGACAAGGTTGAATCTCTTGAAGATTTGGTTGCAATTGGTCCCCCCGGACTCGTCAAGGTGAAGTCTGAATGCTGTATTCTGTTTACTTTCTCATTCTTGTATTATGTCATTGCTGGGATTGTGATTAATGATTGCTGTTCCTCTTTCTCCTGAGATATGTAAGAGCAACTTGGAAACTTGGATGTCTCTTGTGAATCTTGTAATTGATATAAGGGTTTGTTGTTATGACATGAAGGTTGAAAAATAATTGTTGGGTTGGGGTTTACATATTGATACTCTTCAACTGCAAGTATTTAGTTTAAACTTTGAAACCTGGATGTCTGTTGTAGTCAATGGTTTTGTTGGTATACGTAGTATAATGCTTCAGTTACTGGCAATTTCACTTATATATTTATATGATTCTCAAATGGTGACATGTCTAAGCACTTACTACTTTGGTAAAGTTTGACAAAATGATTTTGCCATGAAGTTCTTTCTTAGCGGTTGAAGTTTTTAAATGTGGCAATATCCATGAAGAAAACACTGAACATTCAACTAAGGAGTTTATTGCTATTTGTTTGCGGATTAACATGCTTCACATTTGATTATTTAATGTGATATACTGCTGAGAATGTGTTCATATCTTTGATGCTAATTTTTTTTTTTTTTTGGTAATTATTGGATGTTTTAGGTATTGATATTGATGATGCAAGCCTCATTGAGAATTGTTCTTGTAGATTGTGGGTTTGGCTAATTGAATCTAACTTTTGCCTTTCGGCATATATGTAAATTGTAATATATATGATTACTCCCGTATGATGATGCTTTTAGGTTTATCCCTTGGGCTTGTCTGGCAAGATAAGAGTTAGTGAAAAGAACTTCTAGATTTATCCCTTGGGCTTGTCTTGGCAAAGATAAGAGTTAGTGAAAAGAACGTCTAGGTTTATCCCTTGGGCTTGTCTTGACAAGATAATAGTTAGTGAAAGAACTTCAACTCATTTCCGATTAACCCTACTGCTTGACTGTATTTTCCAAATTGGCTAAATTCGTAATCACTAGGATCAATTCCCTAATTTTGTTCCTGTGAGTTTGATACGGGTTAATTTTGTTGTAGGTTTTGAATGTTTATGCATTTAGTATCTAACTATAATTTACCTTTGTTTCTGTAATTATGGCTTGGTGTCCACGTTGGAAAAGATTTGTATGTTTGAATGTTCTTTCCATCATGGTATTCGGTGATCACTGACTTGCTATTATGAGCTTGGGGTTTGAATGTGGTCATGGTCCCAAGAAATAAAGCTATGATTACATCTTATGAGTCAATAAAAATTTGAAAGTAAAAAGACTTTTATTCGTTGGCAGAATGCTCCAGCTCTTAGCTTGAAGACTTCATTGGCAGCACCAGCATCACAAGTGCCTGTAAACGTTCTTCTTTACTTCTTTTCTTGAAAAAAAAGAAAATTTTTTTTTATTATTCAGATTGACACTATTGTAATAATTTGTGTCTTGAATTCTAATTGGTTAAGGATATTGAAACAGAAATAGAAGGCTGGCTGTAGTACATTACTATTTGGTTTGATTTTCCTATTTCCTTATTTGATGAAAAATAATCCTGAAAAAATTAGGGATGTGTGTTATTGTTAAGTAAATGACTTGTATTTGTGTGACTGTTGGTAGGCTCTCTGAAAGCCTTTGTCCTTTAGTTGAAAATTGCATCCAGGTCCATTTTTGGTCCCAGAGGATACACTGAACTAAAGTCTACTCTTTTTAGGGGTTGATGTTTGACAAAATTTCGTTAACATGGTTTTATTTTTAAAGATGACTTTTAGAGACATTTATGTTGATTTGTAATATCAGACTTGTTACCTGTGGATTTTAGTACAGTTTTAATATCCGGTTGTTGCTTTTAAAGATGACTTTTGGAGACATTTATGTTGATTTGTATTATCAGACTCATTACCTGTGGATTTTAGTACAGTTTTAATATCTGGTTGCTTGACTGGTTAAATGTAGTTGTATAAAGTACTCAATTCAATTGACATGAAAGTTCTGTTTTTTTCTTTTCCTTTTTTGTTCACTTTCTTGGACTTGGACAGATTTATAGTGTCTCTAATTTCATCACTTGTTGCAGATGTGTAATTATACTGCTTGTGGTTGTGCCCAACATTTTGTTTTTTCATAAAATTGTTTTGTCCTCTGATATTTGCTGTAATGCGGATGTATGGAATTTGGTTTTTTGCTAGGCTACAGTCACTTCTACACAGCAACAAGGTACCATTGCCCAGGAGCAAGGTGAAGATACAGCTTCCCAGGATAGTAATTCTGACGTCCTTTCTCGGACTCCACCGTCGAAAAGCAGTGGAATTGTTTCCACTGCGACAACACCGGCTGCTGGTCAGGCAACCCCTATTACCATCAATGTTCCAGCTCATAATTTGTTAAGTGTGTCAAATGCTTCTGCACTCATTCAAGGTCCAGCTTCTGTTCGAGGTGCTTTGGACAACACAGGGGCTATTAGTTCTCCATCTTCCTTAAATCTGACAAATTCTGCAAAGGAAGAAGATATTGTCAACTTTCCTGGCCGTAGATCGTCTCCATCTCTCGCTGATGTGAGGGGCATAAGTAGAGGGGGTCTCTCCAACCAGCCTTCATCAAGTA
This sequence comes from Xanthoceras sorbifolium, assembly GCA_003430845.1. NCBI lineage: Eukaryota > Viridiplantae > Streptophyta > Magnoliopsida > Sapindales > Sapindaceae > Xanthoceras > Xanthoceras sorbifolium. Next base: position 18,829,141 of record CM010619.1, on the reverse strand, counting down.
TCCCGGTTAGTTCTGCCAGTGCAGTTCCTAGCAATGGAAGCCTTGGTGCAGTTGCTTCAGCCTCGGATGTAACAAAGAGAAATATTATGGGAGTTGATGAGAGACTTGGTAGTAGTGGCATGGTACAGTCTTTGGTGTCCCCACTTAGTAACCGAATGATGTTGTCTCCAGCTGCCAAGGTAAATGATGGAACTGGATCAGTTGATTCTAGTAATGCTGGAGAAGCTGTTGGAATAACTGGCAGATCTTTTTCTCCTGTGGTCCCTGGCATGCAATGGAGGCCTGGAAGTGCCTTTCAAAACCAGAATGAACCGGTTTGTCATTTTGTACTCTTCCTTTTACATGCTTATACAAGTATCTTGTTTATTATTTAAACATTTTTTTCTTCTTTTTTCAGGGCCGAAGACCTGAAATTGCACCTGACCAGAGGGAGAAGTTCTTGCAACGGCTTCAACAAGTACAGCAAGGTGGTCACAGTACCCTTCTTGGCATGCCTCCTCTTGGTGGAAATCATAAGCAGTTTTCTTCCCAACAACAGAACCCACTATTGCAGCAGGTGCACCTTCTTGCAAAAGATTTTCAATTCTTTCCTCCTTCAATGCAAGCTACTTAAGGAAAAATAAAACACAAGCAGTGCTTTCAGATTGCTATCTTTATTTGAGATTGTCTTTTCATTTGAACGCTTCTTTTTGTGATCCATTATTTTGTTCTGCGTGCAATTCTGTATATATCATTCTTTAAGGATGTGTAATGCAAAATATATTGGTAACCTATATTTGTTAACATTTTATTTGTGCAGTTTACCTCGCAAAGTTCATCCATTTCTCCTCAACCTGGTATGGGACTCGGGGTTCAGACACCAGGTCTTAATACTGTTACATCTGCCGGCTTGCAGCAGCAGCAGCCAAATTCTATACTCCAACAATCTAGTCAACAGTCATTGATGTCAAGTGGTCAAAAAGATGCCGGTACCTTTCTTTCTTTCTTCTCCGCTTCTTTTGTTGACACTACCCCTTCCTTGCCTTTAATTTATGAGGGGCACATTGTTTTAAGTGAGAGTCTTACTATATTCATATCAACGCTTCTATTTGTATTTTCAATTATATTATTAATGTTTGTGTCTACCTAGTTCTTTTTTGCCATATTAATTCATTTGGATTTATCCTTAACATCTGTTATAAAACTATAACATTTTAGTACTAATAAGGCTGAAGTTGATATGAATTCAGAAATACTAGGGGTAGTGTAAGATATGGCTTATCTAGAAATATGACAAAGCATTATGAGATATTACGTAAGTCTGTTATTGGTGAATGTTGCAAGTTAAAGGGATTATGAAAAACTTGTGCCAAATACTGGTTAGCATAGAGGGTTACAATACAGCCTTGTGTTGTTAATTATATTATCTTATATGATTATCGGTGTATTGCTTGTTTGTTCAAACAGATGTTGGCCATTTGAAGGTTGAGGAGCAGCAGCAACAACAGAATTTGCCTGAGGAGTCAACACTTGAATCTGCTCTCAGTCCTAGGCTTGGCAAGAACCTCATGAATGAGGATGATCTTAAAGCTCCATATGCAATTGATTCTTCTGTATGTTGAATAAATCAGTCCTCTACTGTTTTGATACAATTGATTGATAATATATGTTGTAAATTTCCTAAAGGATTGATCGATTTTCTTTTTGTTTTGTGCTGTCTTTGTTATCTTATTGGTACTTTCAAATGCATCTATTCTTATTTCTGGGGAAAGGAATGAGTTCATGCTTTAGCCAATCTGGTTAATTGTCTTCATTCCCCATATAAAAAATATGTGGTGGAAACTTGGGAGGGAAAATGAGGTCCTGCACTATAAGCCACCAGGACTGATATATGAGTGGGTCAGGCTGCGAATTAGGTAGGATTGGTCTATCCAGGATTTAATACACATGTTAAACTGGTTGAAGTAGAACTTTTTTCAATTAGCTAAAAATAATAGAACTTTTAAACTTATGTAAATCTGGTAAAAAAGAACAATTAGTGGCTTTCTTTGGACCATAAGTCTAGAATAGGTTAACCAGCACTGGATTGTAGAGTGTTGACCCTTTTGTTCATCTTCTATTCAAGTAATCGTTTGTTTTTTACACAAAGTGCTGTATAATCTGTAGGTGATGACCTCTTTATATGAGATCAAACTGGCTGGATCTTTGTTGCTCATCAATGCATTTTTGTTGCAGGCTGGAGTATCTGGCTCTTTGACAGAGCCTACTCAAGTGGTGAGAGACACTGATCTATCCCCTGGACAACCCTTGCAATCCAGTCAGCCTTCTGGTGGTCTTGGGGTTATTGGTCGGAGAAGTGTTTCTGATCTTGGTGCCATTGGTGATAGCCTGAGTGGATCAACTGTGAATTCTGGTGGAATGCATGATCAGATCTACAATTTGCAGATGCTTGAATCTGCATATTATAAACTTCCACAACCGAAGGACTCAGAACGTACCAGGAGCTACACTCCAGTATGGATGCACAAATTTTGCACTTGTTTAACTTTGAGCATATCTAATATGTGGGATTAATTACCATTTTTCTGTCTTCTACAGAGGCACCCTGCAATAACACCTCCTAGTTATCCTCAATCTCAAGCGCCCATTGTGAATAATCCTGCCTTCTGGGAGCGATTAGTCTATGGACAGTTATGGCACTGATACCTTGTTCTTTGCGTTTTACTATCAGCAGGTGATTTTTCTTTTACATTTGACTATTTTTATGTATTGCATTTCCTGTTACTCCTTTATATAGTTCTAAAGTCGATTGGTTTTTTCTGCAGAACACCTTTCAACAATATCTAGCCGCAAAAGAGCTAAAGAAGCAATCCTGGAGATACCACAGAAAATACAACACATGGTTCCAACGGCACGAGGAGCCCAAAGTTGCTACTGATGAGTATGAACAAGGGACATATGTGTACTTTGACTTTCATATTGCCAATGACGATCTCCAACATGGATGGTAAGTTGAATTTGGTATTGCTTTTCAGTTAGTTTTTATTTGCTGTGACATTTTTATTATATAATTTTAAAACTTGGATTGTGAGTTATCCTTTATATACTTGCTACTGATACAACTAATTGGATAGAAACAGCAAGGCACATTTGTATTCTTTAAGCCTATATATCTTTTTGTTTATTTCTCCTATATAATTCCTCTTCTTTTTTTAAATGAACTTGCTTGATTTTTTTCATTTTCAATGAAAAATCTGTTAAGATCATACCTCATTTTGGTTTGCAGGTGTCAGAGAATCAAGACTGAGTTCACTTTCGAGTATAACTATCTTGAAGACGATCTTATGGTATAGAAGATGTGCAGAAGTCAGTTACAAGAGTGTGATAGTGTCTTCATCCATTTCCTGGTTTGTTCAATACCTGTTGTCTGGGAATGGACTTTGAACTTTACAATATGATCAATGAGATACAAACTGTTAGGCCTTGTGGTGTTATATTCATTAATTGTAGAAGAGACTTTCTTTCTACCATTGACAAATGAAGAATATAAATGACATTTTCTCCCCATTTTCTACCATATAACGAGTTACTTCTGGATTTTGCATGCATGGGAATTGGTTGTGTGGAAAATTAACGTGAAGCCGTTTTATGTGGTGGTGGAGGGACACAGCGGAAGTTGGTATGTCTTTAACTTGTAAATT